>CALYLW010000298.1:293158-378158 GCA_944989445.1 Ampullaceana balthica | reverse complement strand
CTTTTCCCATAAAAAATCATTGCTAAGAAAGGTATTTAAGAGCTTACAAAACTAAAACATTCATTAAAAAAAATAGTTACATTTCTAGAACAATGAGTGCGTGGCACACACTTCGGGTATAAACGGTACGGTTCTTTAAGGTATACATATATTTAGTGTAAAGACATATCGCGGGTATTACCACTCATAGCCTATATAGGTTCTAGCTTCAGAAAGTGCGTGCTCAAGCGAAAAAATACACTAACGGCACTGATATTTAGACATAACAGCTTGATTTTATTTCAGCAATATTATGCAAAGAGGATAAATTTTTGTATAAAGACTGATTTCAAAGGCAGATCATGTTGTTTACTACATGGCAGTTTTCTATTAAGCTGTATACACTTTCTTGAAAAAATTATTTTTAAATTATTCTGATTTAATATCAAATGCCTACAAATATATGTTATATATTAAGACCATTACCAAATATGTAATTTTATAAGCTAAAAAATGCTACAACGAAAAAGGCTTAAATACAAATACAACGAAAAGTAATCCTTTATTTTAGTGGAACAAGTATCTGCCAACTTATTGCTTTGTTAATACTAGAAGAAAAGAGTGGAAAGCCCTTTCAAAATGACATAATTTATTAGAAAATCAATCTCTAGGAATTAAAAAAAACAACAACATTGTTTTTATGTTAATATTCGTGTGAAAAGAAAATAAGAACCATACACCCGTAAACCATATTTCCACCCTCCACTAAGCATACATATTCAAATAAATATTATCTGGCTCAAATAATAGATAATTCGTCTTAAAATAATTTCATGCTTAAACTATACAATGGAATTGGTGTTTTTCAGAGCATTTTCCTAGAACCAAAGGAATCATATGGAAATATATTTTTAATTTTTTTTTATTCATGTGAAAATAAATTGAGCCTTGCCGATTAGATTTTTATAACTGTTAAGTACCTTTCATATTCTGTAGGAGTATATTATATAGAGAAAAGCATGCGTTATTAAAGCAGAAATACCAAAATTGATGGTTAATATTTAAATTCATCATACTTTCTATTTTCTCAACACACATATCGTGAATTTTATAAGACGTGTTTTGATTTATCACTACCCTAATTTCATGATGCATTTACATTCAATTTTAAGGGAAATTTGAGACCCAAAACAAAATAAAGTTATTTTTAAATTGTGCCTACCCCTGTTCTGGCAAAAAATACACTAACAGCAACTGATATTGTGACATAACAACTTGATTTTATTTGAGCAATATTATACAACGTTGATAAAATTTTGTATACAGACTGATTTTTTAAAAACTATTCTGTTTTAAAATCAAATGCCTACATAATATATGTTATATATTAAGCTCTAACTTATATGTCATTTTATAAGCTAAAAAAGCTACAATGAAAAAAGGCTTGAATATAAATACAAAGAAAAATAATCCGTTATTTAAGTGAAACAAGTATCTGCCAATTTATAGCTTTGTTACTATGCTAAAAAATATCCTAATCGTCTTGAACTAATTTCATACTTAGCTTATAAAATGGAGTGGGTGATTTTAAGAGCTTTTCCCTAGAACCAAAGGAATCAAAGATATTGTTTTAATTTTTTGATTTATGGAAAAAGAAATTTAGCCGTGCCCATTAGATTTTTGTAACTGTTAAGGACCTTTGTTATTCTGGTAAAGTATATCGAGAAAAGCGTGCGTTATTAAAGCAGACATACCAAAATTGATGGGAAATATTTAAATTCATCATACTTTCTATTTTCTAGACACATATCGTGATTTTTATAAAGAAGGGGTTTGATTTATCACTACCCTAATTTCCTGATACGTTTACACTCATTATTAAGGGGAATGTGAAACTCAAATCCAAATAAAGTTATTTTCATTGTGCCTACCCGTAGCATCGCACGGGCATTGCTCTCGTAAATATATAATCCTCTTCGTGGGACCATGCGAGACACCACGCAAGTATGTGAAACCGATCATGACGAATGACGCTCGCTGGGGTCGACATATGTATCGAGACCAACAATGGTCCTTGCGTTTCACTTGCATTGTTCCTTCACAGAAAACATCAGATTCGTAGTGTACTGGTTATCACGTCCGCCTCATACGGGGAAGGTCCTGGGATCAAGTCTCAGCGAAAACATTGTTTTTTTTTAATTTTTAAAAATGTCTGTTTGTGCCCGTTCTTTTAACCCTTTATTGCCAACACTAGCCGACCCGCGGCGTAGCATACGGACGTGATAACCACTATACTTCGAATCATATGTTATTCTTTGAAGGAAAAACGCAACTGAACGGCAAGTGAAGGCAAGAAGCTTTGTTGCCACCCACTACCCTCTTTTTTTTTCTTTTCATCCCACCACGCTAGCCAACTGTGATTTTTCGACCCCAGCGAGGGTCATTGGTCATGCTCATTTGCACATGGTCGTTTAGGAGAAATATATATATATACTAGTTATCACCCGTCAAAAATGACGGAAGTTTTCAAAATAAATACACATCAGATTGAAAAATAACGTAATACAGAACTTTCATTTTATTTAATTTATATTTATTTGATTCATTTATTATCATATTGAACAATTTTATGCGGAACGTTCGAAAAGTGTTATTTTTGGTGCAGCACTATAAAACAAAATCGATCGCAGCGCCACCTAACAGCATTACACATTTCGCAGCGCCACCTAGTTACATCCATACATACAGACAACGGGAATTATGTATATTGATAGATTCTTATTTTCTTTCTAACAAGTAAGCTCATTTATTTCTCCTAAAAAATTCTCCACTTTTATTTCTGTTGAGATGATTCAACGCTCCTTTTGAGGAGTTTTTAATGGCATCTTTGCTAAAGGTTCGTTAATTGTTTCAATTTTAGAAGCAAGACGCTGTCTTAGCTTCGGTGCAATGCTCAAGTCGTTGGTTGACTCCGGGAATAATCCCTCCAGATTTGACGCCATGATTTTCATATATTAAAATAACAAGTGTTTTGTGTGTGTGTACATGCTTGACAATGTAATATATATATATATGCATAATCAACATGGATGTATCTCGTTTCTGGCTTTTTAATCTATGTTTGGATGACATCTGTACGATATCGTGTGTGTCCTGTGGTCAGAATTAATTAGGTCTATTATTTAGGACTCAGAAAAACCAATCCGCCCTTCAATGTTTTTGTTCCTCGTCAATATAGGAAAAAAACAACCGAATAAAAGGAAACTCTGAAAAAATTTCCTAGCTTGTTGACAAAAAGTGCTCATTGAATCTTTTACTTTTTTAAAACTCTGTTAGAATAAGAAGTTGCACTGCTCCCCTTGTCTTTTGTTATTGGAAAAGTACTTCAATTTAGCCTGGAGATGACCTAGTCAACATCTTGTGTACACTGACTCAATGAGATGACCTAGTCAACATCTTGTGTACACTGACTCAATGAGATGACCTAGTCAACATCTTGTGTACACTGACTCAATGAGATGACCTAGTCAACATCTTGTGTACACTGACTCAATGAGATGACCTAGTCAACATCTTGTGTACACTGACTCAATGAGATGACCTAGTCAACATCTTGTGTACACTGACTCAATGAGATGACCTAGTCAACATCTTGTGTACACTGACTCAATGAGATGACCTAGTCAACATCTTGTGTACACTGACTCAATGAGATGACCTAGTCAACATCTTGTGTACACTGACTCAATGAGATGACCTAGTCAACATCTTGTGTACACTGACTCAATGAGATGACCTAGTCAACATCTTGTGTACACTGACTCAATGAGATGACCTAGTCAACATCTTGTGTACACTGACTCAATGAGATGACCTAGTCAACATCTTGTGTACACTGACTCAATGAGATGACCTAGTCAACATCTTGTGTACACTGACTCAATGAGATGACCTAGTCAACATCTTGTGTACACTGACTCAATGAGATGACCTAGTCAACATCTTGTGTACACTGACTCAATGAGATGACCTAGTCAACATCTTGTGTACACTGACTCAATGAGTAGATGGCTTTATTGGCCAGAATTCTGGCACATGTCTTACGTGCCCAGGATATGTCCCGGGGCAAAGGGGAAGTAATTGGAATAGAAAACTTAGCCGGTCTCTAACCGTTGGTACAATTTAATACAAACGAATTTACAAGAGGACGAGAGGATAGTACCATTCAAGCAGTCTATAACATGGAGTATAGGTACTGATGGACTCTAGCAGTCTATAACATGGAGTATAGGTACTGATGGACTCACCAATCAGTCTATAACATGGAGTATAGGTACTGATGGACTCACCAAGCAGTCTATAACATGTAGTATAGGTACTGATGGACCCAAGCAGTCTATAACATGTAGTATAGGTACTGATGGACCTAAGCAGTCTATAACATGAAGTATAGGTACTGATGGACCCAAGCAGTCTATAACATGGAGTATAGGTACTGATGGACCCAAGCAGTCTATAACATGGAGTATAGGTACTGATGGACCCAAGCAGTCTATAACATGGAGTATAGGTACTGATGGACCCAAGCAGTCTATAACATAGAGTATAGGTACTGATGGACCCAAGCAGTCTATAACATGGAGTATAGGTACTGATGGACTCTAGCAGTCTATAACATGGAGTATAGGTACTGATGGACCCAAGCAGTCTATAACATGGAGTATAGGTAGTGATGGACCCAAGCAGTCTATAACATGGAGTATAGGTACTGATGGACCCAAGCAGTCTATAACATGTAGTATAGGTACTGATAGACTCTAGCAGTCTATAACATAGAGTATAGGTACTGATGGACCCAAGCAGTCTATAACATGTAGTATAGGTACTGATGGACCCAAGCAGTCTATAACATGGAGTTTAGGTACTGATGGACTCACCAAGCAGTCTATAACATGGAGTATAGGTACTGATGGACTCAAGCAGTCTATAACATGTAGTATAGGTACTGATGGACTCACCAAGCAGTCTATAACATGGAGTATAGGTAATGATGGACCCAAGCAGTCTATAACATGTAGTATAGGTACTGATGGACTCACCAATCAGTCTATAACATGTAGTATAGGTACTGATGGACTCACCAAGCAGTCTATAACATGGAGTATAGGTAATGATGGACTCAAGCAGTCTATAACATGGAGTATAGGTAATGATGGACCCAAGCAGTCTATAACATGAGTATAGGTACTGATGGACTCACCAAGCAGTCTATGAAATTGAGTATAGGTACTGATGGACTCAAGCAGTCTATGAAATTGAGTATAGGTACTGATGGACTCAAGCAGTCTATGAAATTGAGTATAGGTACTGATTGACTCAAGCAGTCTATGAAATTGAGTATAGGTACTGATGGACTCAAGCAGTCTATGAAATTGAGTATAGGTACTGATGGACTCAAGCAGTCTATGAAATTGAGTATAGGTACTGATGGACTCAAGCAGTCTATGAAATTGAGTATAGGTACTGATGGACCCAAGCAGTCTATAACATGGAGTATAGGTACTGATGGACCCAAGCAGTCTATAACATGTAGTATAGGTACTGATGGACTCACCAAGCAGTCTATAACATGTAGTATAGGTACTGATGGACTCACCAAGCAGTCTATAACATGGAGTATAGGTAATGATGGACTCAAGCAGTCTATAACATGGAGTATAGGTACTGATGGATTCACCAAGCAGTCTATGAAATTGAGTATAGGTACTGATGGACTCAAGCAGTCTATAACATGGAGTATAGGTACTGATGGACTCAAGCAGTCTATGAAATTGAGTATAGGTACTGATGGACCCAAGCAGTCTATAACATGGAGTATAGGTACTGATGGACCCAAGCAGTCTATAACATGTAGTATAGGTACTGATGGACCCAAGCAGTCTATAACATGTAGTATAGGTACTGATGGACCCAAGCAGTCTATAACATGGAGTATAGGTACTGATGGACCCAAGCAGTCTATAACATGTAGTATAGGTACTGATGGACTCACCAAGCAGTCTATAACATGGAGTATAGGTACTGATGGACACAGTCCTAAATTTTCTGTTGTATATTCTGGATATGAAATTAATCAAACGTCACAGTTTCGATTAATATTTAAAAACTGGAACCTTAGTTTAGGAGTCTAGAAGATGTGCTATTTAATTATTTTTTTAAAGAACTCTAACATATCCCAGTAAATATTATTTGTTTGTATCATAAATAATCATATACGGGACGATATTGTTTAATAGACATTTGCTTTGTGTAGCTAACGGCAAAAATGTATTTATCTTATTTGTTAACATTTCATTATAATTTGGAACTTGTGCTTTTAGAACCAGTTGATCATTTATTGAAGTATTTTCGGAAATCGATCAAGCTTCAAATACCGCTCAATTCAGTTCGTCATGTTCACGATGACACGTAAAGAAAATATGTGTGTGTGTGTGTGTGCTTTATATCAGTGACTAGGGGTGAACCCCAAGTAACTTATCTTTATTTGAAAAATACGAAATATTAAACTTCCTGAAATGTACACAAATTATTTTATGATTATAAATCGTCTTTTTACATCGTTCCCTTTTCCAAAATTAAAATATAAGCTAAAACCGCATCCGGGCAGAATAGCGACTGTCAAAACAGCGACCGTCATAATAGCGACTTCAAAATAGTGACTGTATCAAAACAGCGACTGTCAAAACAGCGACGGTCATAATAGCGACTGCATCACAACATCGACTGTATCAAAATGGCGACTGTATCAAAATAGCGACTTTTTTCTTTTGCTTGTGATAATGCTTGAAGAACTTACTGTGCCTAGCCGCTAGCCTATTCTGTTTTAAACTAGGTTGTGCTGCGGCGCCCACTTTTTTAAAAGCCCAACTAACTTGTCCTTGTATGATAAATACGTAATATTAAACTTCATTAAATGTACACAAAGTATTTTATAATAGGGGATTGTAGGGCGCCTAAGGCGCCCACTTTTTGTTGTTGTTTTGGTTAAAAGCCCAAGTAACTTATCCTTGTATGATAAATACCAAAATATTCCTGAAATGTACACAAAGTATTTATATAATATTTTTTACAGTGCTAATCACCACACGAGGTTTTAACTAATTTTAGAGAGCA
Organism: Ampullaceana balthica; assembly: GCA_944989445.1. NCBI lineage: Eukaryota > Metazoa > Mollusca > Gastropoda > Lymnaeidae > Ampullaceana > Ampullaceana balthica. Next base: position 371,006 of record CALYLW010000298.1, on the reverse strand, counting down.
GCACACCAAATTACTGCACCAAAAAATAACTATTTGAGTCAGTCAGCACTGCTTACAACACAAATGCTGACGTCAAAGGTTCGTGCGTTGTTTGGTTAATGTTAATCTGGAAACCAAAATGTTTATGATTTTTAAGTCTATATTTTCAATTTTAAAAAAGCAGAGTGATGTCCCTTAGCGTTAGGCCACAGTGAGTCAGTCATACATAATTGAGGGTATATATATATATGATGTTCTTTTAAAATCATTTACGCATTATGTAGCTAAGACAAATTAAATGTTATTTTCAATTCTTTGTTAATATAATTTTATATTTACCGAGCAGTTGTTTGTATTTGAATGAATGCGTGTATATGCAGCATAATTGTTTTAAATTTTATTTTAAAAACAATTTTTAATTTCAACAAATACTTCATCAAAATGAGATAAATGTCACATAATTTAAGTAACCTTGGTCTTTTCTATTCTGTTATAAATCTTCCTTTTAATTCGTTTATGTATTATGTAGCTAAGAGACAAATGAAATGTTATTTTTAATTATTTGTTGATATACTGAGCAGCTGTTGGTATATGAATGAGTGCGTGTGTATGTAGCATAAGTTAATACAAGTATACAAGTCATTAATTATTTTTTAAATTTTATTTTAATCAAAATTTATAATTTCAGTAAATAATTTATCAAAATTTTGCTATTTTTTGGAGTTTTTATTTTTGCACTATGCATTTATGTAGTTTTTTAACTTGGGGTCCTTGGGATGAAAAGGGCTCTATGTGTCAAAAACGTTTGGAACTTCTGTGTTAGGTGAACAGTTGGACAAGAATAGCTATGCGGTGAATTGGCTATTATGACAGTCGCTGTTTTGAACCCGTGCCGCTAAAACAATGACGTCATATAATATTTTAACGCTTTTTTAAAAATCTCCTATGGACTGTTGTACTGCTTCAAAAATATCTTTAATTTATAATTATTTTGCACACCTCCCGATGCACACCTTGTTTTAAAATATAAATTCAACAAATGACGTCATAGCGTTACGGAACCATCAAGCCAGCCAGTGACTTGGGCTATTATAATTTTTACTAGTTTAACCCGTAAAAAATGTCAGAAGTTTTCAAAATGAATACATTTCAGCTAAAATCTATTAATTTTGAAAAAATACACATCAGAATAATAAATAATGTAATACTAATACATAACTTTTATTTATTTTTATTTGATTCATTTATTATCATATTGAACCATTTATGCGGAACGTTCGAAAAGTGTTATTTTTGGTGCAGTAATTTTATTATGTTGACCGCAGCGCCACCTAACAGCATTACAAATTTCGCAGCGCCACCTAGTTACATCCATACATACAGACAACGGGAATTATGTATATTTGATGTTTACGATGACACAAAGAAAGTATGTTTATCAGTGATGTTCACGACGACACGTAAAAAAGTATGTATGGGTGTTAAATGTCAGTGTTGTTCTTTGAGAGTAGCAGCTTACTTTGTCATTTATATGGTGACGAGCAACCAAGCCCGTCCAAGGACGTTCCCCCACCGTTCGGTGGCATGTTGTAACTCCCCTTCAACAGCCGTCTCGACCGGCATTACATGTGCATCACGTCAAAAACACTATTCATTATAGTTAAAATAAATAACTCGTAAAAACAGAGCTTTTGACTATAAATCCCAACGCGCATAACTGAAAGTAAAGTCTTGGAAGAAATACTGCACCAAAAATAACTCGTTTTGAAAGTCCGCGTAAACTTGATATGATTGGCTGTAGGAGTCATGTGTGTTTGAGAGACCAATCGCTATAGATGACGGGACAGAACTTAGCCTTTTATTATATAGGATAGCCTCAGATACTCTGTTATTAATATTGTTGGTTGCCCCAGATACTCTGTTATTAATATTGTTGGTTGCCCCAGTTACTCTGTTATTAATATTGTTGGTTGCCCCAGTTACTCTGTTATTAATATTGTTGGTTGCCCCAGTTACTCTGTTATTAATATTGTTGGTTGCCCCAGTTACTCTGTTATTAATATTGTTGGTTGCCCCAGTTGCTCTGTTATTAATATTGTTGGTTGCCCCAGTTGCTCTGTTATTAATATTGTTGGTTGCCCCAGTTGCTCTGTTATTAATATTGTTGGTTGCCCCAGTTGCTCTGTTATTAATATTGTTGGTTGCCCCAGTTGCTCTGTTATTAATATTGTTGGTTGCCCCAGTTACTCTATTTTGTAGCTTTTCATTCTTAAGTTCTCTAATGACCCTTATATCGAGTTTCTTTCTTTTTCTTCAGATCCAAAACTATATATTATTCAAAAACAAAATAACAGTAAAAAATAAACTATTAAATATGTCATTGTTCAGCCAATCTGAACTCCTAGTTTCATTCTCAAAAGCACATTGAAAAACTAACGTTATCTGCTAGTAAGAAATGCATACATAAAATACGTCTCTATTAATTATTAAGGTAAGATCAAGTCATGCGTCCCGGTGTAATAAGCAAGAGAAACCCCTGACCAGGATAGACCCGGATATATTCTGGTCAGAATTTAATCTGGCCCGTTGCACCGGTTCATTGTTCAAATAGTTACGAGCTTTTCTGTGAGCTAATGATAGTTTACACATTCGTAGGTCAGCATGCTCTATACACCATTCACATTCGTAGGTCAGCATGCTCTATACACCATTCACATTCATAGATCAGCATGCTCTATACACCATTCACATTCGTAGGTCAGCATGCTCTATACACCATTCACATTCATAGATCAGCATGCTCTATACAACATTCACATTCGTAGGTCAGCATGCTCTATACACCATTCACATTCGTAGGTCAGCATGCTCTATACACCATTCACATTCGTAGGTCAGCATGCTCTATACACCATTCACATTCATAGATCAGCATGCTCTATACACCATTCACATTCGTAGGTCAGCATGCTCTATACACCATTCACATTCGTAGGTCAGCATGCTCTATACACCATTCACATTCGTAGGTCAGCATGCTCTATACACCATTCACATTCGTAGGTCAGCATGCTCTATACACCATTCACATTCGTAGGTCAGCATGCTCTATACACCATTCACATTCGTAGGTCAGCATGCTCTATACACCATTCACATTCGTAGGTCAGAATGCTCTATACACCATGAGCCCAAACATGTTCCTCACATCATTACCGCCACTTTTTTTGGCTGCAAGTATTTCACGTCTGTCGTCTTAGTCGCTATATTTTGTTAAGGGATTATCTTAGCATTTAGAGACTCGCTTCTCTCTTGGTCGGTAGTTACGTCGATGGGTTGGTGAGCTATTGATGAGACCATCACACACTCTTCTCTCTTGGTCGTTAGTTACGTCGATGGGTTGGTGAGCTATTGATGAGACCATCACACACCCTTCTCTCTTGGTCGGTAGTTACGTCGATGGGTTGGTGAGCTATTGATGAGACCATCACACACCCTTCTCTCTTGGTCGTTAGTTACGTCGATGGGTTGGTGAGCTATTGATGAGACCATCACACACCCTTCTCTCTTGGTCGTTAGTTACGTCGATGGGTTGGTGAGCTATTGATGAGACCATCACACACCCTTCTCTCTTGGTCGGTAGTTACGTCGATGGGTTGGTGAGCTATTGATGAGACCATCACACACCCTTCTCTCTTGGTCGTTAGTTATGTCGATGGGTTGGTGAGCTATTGATGAGACCAATACACACCCTTCTCTCTTGGTCGGTAGTTACGTCGATGGGTTGGTGAGCTATTGATGAGACCATCACACACCCTTCTCTCTTGGTCGTTAGTTACGTCGATGGGTTGATGAGCTATTGATGAGACCATCACACACCCTTCTCTCTTGGTCGTTAGTTACGTCGATGGGTTGATGAGCTATTGATGATACCATCACACACCCTTCTCTCTTGGTCGGTAGTTACGTCGATGGGTTGGTGAGCTATTGATGAGACCATCACACACCCTTCTCTCTTGGTCGTTAGTTATGTCGATGGGTTGGTGAGCTATTGATGAGACCAATACACACCCTTCTCTCTTGGTCGGTAGTTACGTCGATGGGTTGGTGAGCTATTGATGAGACCATCACACACCCTTCTCTCTTGGTCGTTAGTTATGTCGATGGGTTGGTGAGCTATTGATGAGACCATCACACACCCTTCTCTCTTGGTCGTTAGTTACGTCGATGGGTTGATGAGCTATTGATGAGACCATCACACACCCTTCTCTCTTGGTCGGTAGTTACGTCGATGGGTTGGTGAGCTATTGATGAGACCATCACACACCCTTCTCTCTTGGTCGTTAGTTACGGCGATGGGTTGGTGAGCTATTGATGAGACCATCACACATCAGGGCATGTTTGTTTTGCCTCAACTGTCCCAGTGGGACAATACTTCCTTCAGTTGATGGAAGTAACGTCTGGTCATTTTAAAGGTGATCTTAATGACTAAAAATTGTGTAGACTGTTTTGATATGTTGTATTTAACAGGTTGGAACTAAGACGGAAATGATTGTTTCTGTCCCTGGATTTAACGCACCATTATTTACATATTTAAGTTCAGAAAAATCTCGAGGTGTCCAGTCACATTGTCTCATTTTGACCCCCCACCACACCCCTTCCAAGAGACACACACACCATTTTCACGTGGACGTATTATTTGTGTACTATGTATTTGTTATATTAAACAGGAAAATCACTTGTTTAGATCACGGTAAACTCAATAAATCGCTGTTCAAATTGTTTGTTAATTACAAGTTTTTTCTTCAAGAAATATTTTAAATCATAAATTTGACCACCACTATACCTTAAACCGGTAATCCCTTATTTCAGCGCATTTAAAATTTTTAGAACAAAATAAATACAATAACTTACTTTGACTAATTTAAACACTTACATCAGAAATTTAAAAAAAGTATTTAATGCTTTACAATTAGTTTTTCGTGTGTTTTGTTGAGTTTAAAGGGGTTTTTAACTTAGAAAAAGGTTTTTAAAAGCAGACTTCCAACAACAATAATGGTCAACAATGGCGCCGTTAGTCACAGAAGACAGTGAAATATACAAATTTTAATTTCGTACAAATCGTAAAATAGTAATTTTATTTCAACAAAAAAAATAATGTTTCAATTTTAAAATAGATTTCATAATAATAATTAATGAAGTAAGTTTGAAAAAATGTTTTTTTGATGACTTGAAATATAAAATGCGCTGAAATAAGGGATTAACCCTTAAACCATTGGAAAAGACACAAGGACTGAAGTATTAATTAAAATTTAATTTTATTTCATTATTCATCAGTAAACATAAATAGCTAATACTAATAAACTCTTATTTCAGATTCTAATTTCCTTCTACACATTAGAAACTTTTCACCCGTTGCAATTAGCCCAGTTATTTATAGCGGAGATTCCCGGAGTGGCTTGGTTTAGAAATATACTAATGTACGTCTTGTTTTGAAAGGCTTTTTAAATCCCTTATATTAACTTGATTTGTAAGAGTAAGCGATCGGACTATCCGAACATTTGTTTATAATTCTTTCACGTGACAGTTCAGTTTACGCGTTGACGCCGACCGTCGATGTTCACACCCCCTACTGTTCCTGCGCCCGGTTTTAAAACCAGGGGAGATAATTCTGTTTCAGTCTGTAAATGTCGCATTTAAACATAATCACTACTTTTAGTTATATCTCATGTATAAGGGATTTATTGTCAAAAACTTAGTTTTTACATCTATTTATTTCCAAATATTAACTTCTAACACGTCCAATCATTAAAGTTAATAAGTTTTAGAAAACGTCCTTCATCCCTAGCCATTAGGTTAGCTTGCCACTGGCCAGGCCGTACGTGCTAACTTGTTTAATGGGCCGCAGTTCAACTGCCGTTAATTGCAGCGGTCAGCGTCATAGCATTGATTCCAACCTGTGAAATCAACTGTTTTTAAAATAGCTCAATTGACCTTGTCATTTTATAGGTTAAAGAAAAGGGTGAGGGCTTTTACAAGAAATGGAAGGGTATTTTACACGCTTTTATTTAACTCACACTGTTTGTATGTTGTATTCTTCAAATCTTGTAACGTACAATAAAACCACTTCTGATGGTCCTAGAGATCTAGGATGTGATGGGCGCCCCACGCTTGTATGTGCAGTGGATAGGTTCACGGTTTTCATCTGGAGTAATAGAATTTTTTTATTTTATTGTTAATTAGGGAACAAATAAATGGTAGGGGAAGGGGCCAAGTGAGATCAACTTCCTTAACGAACGGATGACTACTGTATCATGTCATCTCTTGTCATGATGAGAGTATCTCTGACCTGAATACTGTGTCATGTCATCTCTTGTCTCTGACCTGACTACTGTGTCATGTCATCTCTTGTCGTGATGAGAGTATCTCTGACCTGACTACTGTGTCATGTCATCTCTTGATGAAAGTATCTCTGACCTGACTACTGTGTCATGTCATCTCTTGATGAAAGTATGTCTGACCTGACTACTGTGTCATGTCATCTCTTGTCGTGATGAAAGTATCTCTGACCTGACTACTGTGTCATGTCATCTCTTGATGAAAGTATCTCTGACCTGACTACTGTGTCATGTCATCTCTTGATGAAAGTATCTCTGACCTGACTACTGTGTCATGTCAATAATAATAATAAATAATAATAATAGTAGTATCAGTCTATCAAGATCTACACGCCCTAGTATCAGTCTATCAAGATCTACACGCCCTAGTATCAGTCTATCAAGATCTCCACGCCCTAGTATCAGTCTATCAAGATCTCCACGCCCTAGTATAAGTCTATCAAGATCTCCACGCCCTAGTATCAGTCTATCAAGATCTCCACGCCCTAGTATCAGTCTATCAAGATCTCCACGCCCTAGTATCAGTCTATCAAGATCTCCACGCCATAGTATCAGTCTATCAAGATCTCCACGCCCTAGTATCAGTCTATCAAGATCTCCACGCCCTAGTATCAGTCTATCAAAATCTCCACGCCCTAATTTTTGTCACCAATTAATCGGATTATGGCTATTGGAAATAAATCACACGCTTACTAGGGACTGAATGTTCAGACAACTCTTGTGCTTGCTTACAGCTACTGTCAAGGAAAGTTAACCTGTTTTATGGCACTTAGGAATTGTATCCTTATTTTTGCTGCAAACAACTAAATATGAGTTATATCTTTTAGACCATTGTTTTCAATTCCTTGTATAATATTCCCGCTACTCAGAAATGAGTTGACCAACTTTTACCCCTGTCTCTAACATTTTCATCTCATCGATCAATAGAATTCATCCATCGCTACAAATCACGCTTTATTGAATTCATCCATCGCTACAAACCACGTTTCATAGAATTCATCCATCGTTACAAACCACGCTTCATTGCGCTTATAAAATGGTTTATCTCTTCCTCACCTTCTAGACAAGCTAGGACATGCTCCCAACAGCTAACATCATGTCCCACCAACTAGCATCATGTCCCACCAACTAACATCATGTCCCACCAACTAACATCATGTCCCACCAGCTAACATCATGTCCCACCAACTAACATCATGTCCCACCAACTAACATGTCCCACCAACTAACAACATGTCAAACCAACTAACATCATGTCCCACCAGCTAACATCACCCACCCATCATATAACTCAAGTCCTAACATCACCCACCCACCATATAACTCAAGTCCCAAAATCACCCACCCATCATATAACTCAAGTCCTAACATCACCCACCCATCATATAAATCAAGTCCTAACATCACCCAACATATAACTCGAGTCCTAACATCACCTATCATATAGCTCGAGTCCTAACATCACCCATCCACCATATAACTCAAGTCCTAACATCACCCACCCATCATATAACTCGAGTCCTAACATCACCCATCATATAACTCAAGTCCTAACATCACCTATCATATAGCTCGAGTCCTAACACCACCCATCATATAACTCGAGTCCTAATATCACCCACCCATCATATAACTCGAGTTCTAACATCACCCATCATATAACTCAAGTCCTAACATCACCCATCATATAACTCGAGTCCTAACACCACCCATCATATTACTCGAGTCCTAACATCACCCACCCATCATTTAACTCAAGTCCTATCAGCCCGCCCCCATCATTTAACTAAATCCTAAAAGTCCACCCATCATCTAGCCTAATTCTAATACCAGCCTCTGCCCCATCCAAACTAAAACTGAGAGCTACCTAAACTGGACGGGTTTCACTTTAATTCTATTTTGATCGCTCTTGGACTTGATGAAGACTAAGACAAAAATAACAACAGACACTGGTTTGGAGCTTACTGTCTTAACTAGAATTTTAAGAAAATAAAATTTTCTTTTACTGGCTTATTTTGGTGGATCCGCGAGGATTTAAAGAATGTTGTTCTTGAATATTACACAATTACAGTGTTGTTTCATCGATCTAAATTTGCGTGGTTGATGTTGAACATGTTTTGAGATTTTAAAAAAAAAGAGAAAATTCTGGAAGAAAAATGAACTACATTTATACAACGTACACTATGGATTATACGCCTACCACATGACACATGTGTACTATAGGATTTATAAAACAACAAAATCGTTTCGGCAACTCCCAACCTTTTGACCAAGCTCATGGACGGTGCTGTGAAGAGTTATTTACATAAACTTATATATATGTTGTCCCATGTAAGCTTGAAACCCTATTCTTGGCTTTTCTCCCTGATATAATTATAGATGGCGTGATTAGAGATACAAATATCATTTTACGTTTTTTTATGAAAGAAAACTAAACATTTCTGTTCGATCCTAAATCGCTGACCACTTCAGGACTTTACAATAACTTTACTAGAACAAAGTCTTCGGGGTGGGTGCAGTGAGAGACATGTGAATGGTACACGGTATAGTCTTTGGGGTGGCTGCCATGAGAGACATGTGAATGGTACACGGTATAGTCTTTGGGGTGGCTGCCATGAGAGACATGTGAATGGTACACGGTATAGTCTTTGGGGTGGCTGTCATGAGAGACATGTGAATGGTACACGGTATAGTCTTTGGGGTGGCTGCCATGAGAGACGTGTGAATGGTACACGGTATAGTCTTTGGGTGGCTGCCATGAGAGAAATGTGAATGGTACACGGTATAGTCTTTGGGTGGCTGCCATGAGAGAAATGTGAATGTTACACGGTATAGTCTTTGGGTGGCTGCCATGAGAGAAATGTGAATGGTACACGGTATAGTGTTCGAGGTGGGTGCAGTGAGAGACATGTGAATGGTACACGGTATAGTCTTCGGGGTGGGTGCAGTGAGAGACATGTGAATGGTACACGGAATAGTCTTTGGGGTGGGTGCAGTGAGAGACGTGTGAATGGTACACGGTATAGTCTTTGGGGTGGGTGCAGTGAGAGACATGTCAATGGTACACGGTATAGTCTTTGGGGTGCGTGCAGTGAGAGACATGTGAATGGTACACGGTATTGTCTTTGGGGTGGGTGCAGTGAGAGACGTGTGAATGGTACACGGTATAGTCTTCGTGGTGGCAGCCATGAGAGATATGTGAATGGTACACGGTATAGTCTTTGGGGTGGCTGCCATGAGAGACATGTGAATGGTACACGGTATAGTCTTTGGGTGGCTGCCATGAGAGACATGTGAATGGTATACGGTATAGTCTTTGGGGTGGCTGCCATGAGAGACGTGTGAATGATATACGGTATAGTCTTTGGGGTGGCTGCCATGAGAGACGTGTGAATGGTACACGGTATAGTCTCTGGGGTGGCTGCCATGAGAGACGTGTGAATGGTACACGGTATAGTCTCTGGGGTGGCTGCCATGAGAGACGTGTGAATGGTACACGGTGTAGTCTCTGGGGTGGCTGCCATGAGAGACGTGTGAATGGTAGGCCTACACTTAAGTAGATTTATCGCCATAATCTGTATCTCTCTGCATGTCTCATTGGTAAAAGTGAGCAGAAGAAAAAGGACAACGCCAAGCAAGGTCCCAGAAAGGTTCGATTAATGTGTTTGGGGCCGTCCATAAATGACGTCACGCTCCTAGGGGGGAATGGGTCACATTTTTGTGACGATGCGTGACGAGGGGGAGGGAGGGGGTTGAAGAAATGTGACGTCACTTTGAAAGGGTAACTTTAAATAAAACTTCCACTGAAATATTTGGTGGCTTACAATTTATTTATTGACTTTTTAAAAAAAAATCAGGGCTTCTCAATGTGCCGGTCGGTAGGCCATCAGACGCTGGTTGGCGTAAGCTATCAAGAGACGAAAATTAAATCTAATTATAATCCTTAAGTTTGAGAATTCACAAGATAACGTATGAAATTGTTACACTGTGTCGTTTGAGACTCGTTTGATGTTGACATGAAAGCATTTGTGATGTAACCGCAGCTCCGTCGGCGAACTTTTTGCCCGTTACCCCAAAATATACAAGTGTATGTGTGCGTTACCCCCCCCCCAAACCCCCAGACTCTAGGTCCTACTCACATGACTCGGGGATTTGAGGGATCGTCGTTAGCCCCCCCCCTGAAAATGCTACTGGTGAGTTTTACAAGCATGACAAGTGTCAAAAATTATCTGAATAGGATTATGTGTAGATATTTTAAGTCAAAACGACACAGAATATCCCTTTTCTTAAAAAAAAAGGGGGGGGGGTGGAATCTGTTTGATAGAATTATAAACGTTTTAAGTTTGATATAATTGTTCGGTTGGTTTTTGGGCATTCTAGATATAATGGTAAATGAGCCCATTTAAAAGTTGTCAAGTATTCTTTAACTTTATTTAATGCATCAAAATTCTTGACATCGCAATTCGAGAGGAGCACAAAACAACTTTTCTTCTTAGCTCAGTTTTTAAGGTATTAATTTTAAATATCACAGAAAGGATACTTGATACAGTAAAGTCATGTGGATTAAGATTATTGTCACTCGTGTCAATATAAATGAAAGTAGGGTGGATTTAGGTGTCTTCGTATAGTACGTAGGTAAGAAATCTACATAGTTGTCAATTTTTAAAAAAATGCATTTTCTGGAAGGAACCGGTTCAATAATGGGCATATGTTCCAAGCGTTCACTTACACATGATGTATTTTAATATATCTAGTGGATTGTAGTGGGTGTTATATGTCCCAAATGAGTCTGCATTACCCCCAAGAATTCCCTTTTGACCCCAGATGAGGTTATTTACCCCTGTTCGCCGATTTCTTTCTTACGGGATGCCCTTCAATCAATTGAGGGATTTTTAAAAAATACATTTAAAAAATATTTTTTTTCCAAACAAAGACTTTAACCGTGATGATTAATAGCTAATGTTTAATTTGTATTCATTAAAATAAAATATAATCTAAGGATATTAACACAGTTCGTTTTTTGAAGGCCGGTTAAACGTTTTGAAAAAAAAATGCTTCACGCGGGTTACGATATTACAAAGTAGACCTTCACTAAATAAATAATACATACTTAAATGACAATAAAAGTGATTTAAAACATACTTATTTTCAAATAGAAAATAAGTTGTTTTTTTTTGGAGGAGTGAGGGGTGGTCAAAGCTTTGTGACGTATTTTTAGAGGTCTAACTTTTTGTGACGACGCGTGAGGAGGAGGGGGGGGGGAGGGGGAAAATCGGCCAAAATCGCGTGACGTCATTTATGGACGGCCCCTAATATCTAGTCATAGATTTTAAGTTTTTCAATTTTGTTTTGCTTTTCATCTTTTTAATTAAAAAATTATCTGTATACTGTGAAGGTGTTAACATTTAACTTGTGTGTCCCATATTTAACTTGTTTGTCCCATATTTAACTTGTGTGTCCCATATTATACTTTGATGAACGTGCATTTAATGTGCATTCATCTACACATGCCTTTTGTGTGGATGTAATATTAGCACATGCAATTTATTATTCATCATTCTTAAACGTATAGCGTGTGTCTTTATAAAGTATGGAGCGTGTATCTTTATAAACGAATAGCGTGTGGCTTTATAAACGTATAGCGTGTGTCTTTATAAAGTATGGAGCGTGTATCTTTATAAACGAATAGCGTGTGTCTTTATAAACGTATAGCGTGTGTCTTTATAAAGCATGGAGCGTGTATCTATATAAACGAATATCGTGTATCTTTATAACCGAATAGTGTGTGTCTTTATAACCGAATAGTGTGTATCTTTATATCCCCTTCGTGACTCAGTGGAAGAGGTCAAAGTAGGTCAGTGGGAAATACTAATGAAATCCATGTCATGTGTGTGATCCCTGCCATTGACAGAGTTGTCTTCCGTGAGTCATACTTTTGGGACTGACCAAAATCAATGCCTGTATTGTGGACATAAATGAGCGGCATATTTACTTGGCTAAACCGCGCTATATGGTCGGCATCGCAGGGCTACAAGAGATGATTCATTTGACCATGTCTGTACCAGAGTCAACACGGCAAGCATATCTCATTTTTTACAATTACAGTGGAACTTCGGTATACGTCTGCTTTGGTATAAGTCCAACTTGGTAAAAGTCGTGTTTAGACGCGTGACATTTTGTTTGGTATACGACCTGCGTGCTTCAGTAATTTTGACCAATTTTCCCCCTCGTCACAAAAGAGTTAGTCCTCCCTCAAAATGACGTCATAAAGCTGCGCCGCCGTCCCCCTCCCCCCAAATAAAAGCCGTATTCCCTTTTTTGAAAATGAGCATGTTTCAAATTACTTTATTGTCATTTAAGTTTGTATTTAGTGTGAGGACGCATTTAAATATCATTACAAGCATGGCGCCACTTAAAATGTACTTAAAGAAATTGTAAGCCATCAAATATTTAAGTGGAACTTTTATTCAAAGGTTCCCACTCGTCACACATTGTCACAAATGTGTGACGTGCATGACGTCATTTATGGACGGCTCCTTCAAAATGACACATCACACATGAGTAACTTGGAGACGTCACTGCACACCACGCGATACTCAAGTGTGTTAGCACGACAGTTTCAACTAGGGCAGGAAGTGTGTTAGCACGACACATTCAACTAGGGCAGGAAGTGTGTTAGCACGACACATTCAACTAGGGCAGGAAGTGTGTTAGCACGACACATTCAACTAGGGCAGGAAATGTGTTAGCACGACACATTCAACTAGGGCAGGAAGTGTGTTAGCACGACACATTCAACTAGGGCAGGAAGTGTGTTAGCACGACACATTCAACTAGGGCAGGAAATGTGTTAGCACGACACATTCAACTAGGGCAGGAAGTGTGTTAGCACGACACATTCAACTAGGGCAGGAAGTGTGTTAGCACGACACATTCAACTAGGGCAGGAAGTGTGTTAGCACGACACATTCAACTAGGGCAGGAAGTGTGTTAGCACGACACATTCAACTAGGGCAGGAAGTGTGTTAGCACGACACATTCAACTAGGGCAGTGGGTGGCCGGATATCTTACGGGAATTATTTGTAATCAAATTCAATTAATATTAATAAGTTTATAAAGAAATATATAAAAGTAAAAATCAATAACCAGAAATCAGTACATTCAACAAGAATTTTCTTCAACAACACAAAGTTTAACCGGAACAAAAAACAAAATAAACAAATTAACCAACCTTGCCTTGATCATGAAATCATTAAAATCCATGCGAAATATAGTAATACAAACAAATAGGAGAAAAAATATATAAAAGTTACAAGTATAGATAATACTTTACTACATAAGATAACAAACTAAGTTAGCTAACACCATATTAAACTTCTGAATAAAAGAACAGTTTTAATTATGGCTCTAGAACACGACTTCAAGTACACCACACTACACACTCAGTACAACACTGACAACACAGTTGCCTTTGGACACACTACACAGTTCGTTGAACTTCAGTTCTTTCATTCCATTCATTGTAAAATGTTCATCGTTGACATTGACAGTGTCACAGACTGTCATTGTAGATAGCAGATGCTCTCCATATGTTGAATAATAAATATTTTAATAAATAGCATTAATTACTAAATAGAAATAGTAAAGTACACCCCCTTAGGTCTTACACTTAAATGTGGAGATATCCGGATCCGGAAAATATTAGGGTTAAACTATCCGGATCCGGCAAATAGTAAACAATCATATCCGGCGACCCCCTAGTTTCAACCATGCAGTGAAAAACTCGTGCAAAAAATAATGACGTGATTTGTGTTTTTTCTGGTAAATTGTGAGCAAATGTCCTTAACATGAGTCCTAAGAAAGTTAATGAGAGGAGCCAAGCAACTAAACAAATGTTAGGATCACCATGGAGTTGAACAAAAAAAGATTGTTGTTAAGGATGAAATGTGCGTGCTTGTCTGGGACTTAGTTGCAGCATAACGAACGTGGAGATTGACGATCTCTATGATTGTGAAAAACAAAGACTTTATGAAATAGGCAAATGTTGCGAAGGGGTTGATATCGATAACAAAATAAAGATCAGAGACATTAGAGCATGTTGAAAATTTGATCTGGATAACAGGTAAGCAGTAAAAATTTCGTCTACATACTTTTTATTTATGAATTTTAGTTTTAAGCAGTAATTAAATTATTTTATACAACCACGTCACTTAACAGTAAATAACTATATGGTTTTTTTCTTGGAAACGGATTAAAAATTTTCCTCTATTTCTTATGAAAAAAACACCTGGTGCCAGCTGTCCTTGAGTCCAGATTGGAAGAGTTCTGGCTCGATGTTACTTCACGCAATGTTTTACCTGGATATGGAACAAATACGTTTGGTATACGTACACTTTGGCATACGTACAATTTGGTACACGTCCAATTTGGTATACGTCCAATTTGGTACACGTCCAATTAGTCAGATCTTCTGCTTGAGTTTTATGGATGTTTACCAGCAGCATTTCCACACTTTGCTGCCACTATTTGTATCCACATACATCTGTGAGCAAGCTTTTTCTTGCATAAAAATAAATAAGTCTAAGAACGGATCGATGTTGACTTAATGCAATTTGAATGCAGTCATGCGAATCACAACCAGTAAACTGGTTCCACAGTTCAAGAACATTATCCGAAATTGTGAACAGTTGCACACTTCTCATTAATTATATTTGTACTCTATGGTCAGCTTATATGTAAATAATGTTGCTACTTCTTCATAGTTATTATGACTGGTAACAATAAACTTTTATTGAAAAAAATAATGAATAGTAAAATCTTATTATCAAATTAGAAACTGTTTCAGTTCGTATTTTAAAATGTAATGTACATGTACATGTGTAATAGAGTGTGCTTTTGAAATAAAATGACAAGTACATGGCTATTATCATTAATTTTTATTTAGACGTTGTCAATTGTAATTGAAGTAGACAAAATATATATGCGGCCCGCCTATACCACTAAATTTTCAATGTGGCCCTATGTAGAAAATGTTTGCCCACCCCTGGTATAACCCATGTAATTAACATTCAGCACTAAGTATCAAGACTAGTTTCTCTCATACGCCTATGTATCAAGACTAGTTTCTCTCATACACCTAAGTATCAAGACTAGTTTCTAGCATACACCTATGTATCAAGACTAGTTCAAGACTAGTTTCTCTCATACACCTAAGTATCAAGACTAGTTTCTCTCATACACCTATGTATCAAGACTAGTTTCTCTCATACACCTACGTATCAAGACTAGTTCAAGATTTTCAAGACTAGTTTCTCTCAGACACCTTATTATCAAGACTAGTTTCTCTCACACTCATAGAATTCAAACAACAGAATTCAAGTCTTAACAGTGGAAATAATTTGAAGGGGAAAATAAGCCTTTAGCCTATTCGATAAATGGTGAATGTGAAGAAAATCGGCATACTGTTGGAATAATTCTCATCTACTTGTAGAAAATAATTAATCAAACCTTAATTTGAACGTAACACGAATGTTTACATTTGGCGTACTACTGTCAACGTGTGGTTGGGTGTGACACATCCCATGGTGCGTTTGATCAGCTCGATATTGACTGATTTTTAAAATTTTAAAAATATAATTTTTAAAACTAAGTTACATACGCTTCAGCATTTTGGACTAGATGTTCCAGTACCTCACACTCACACTCATCCAGTACCTCACACTCATCCAGTACCTCACACTCACACTCATCCAGTACCTCACACCCACACTCACACTCATCCAGTACCTCACACTCACACTCATCCAGTACCTCACACTCACACTCATCCAGTACCTCACACTCACACTCATCTAGTACCTCAAACTCACACTCACACTCATCCAGTACCTCAAACTCACACTCATCTAGTACCTCACACTCATCCAGTACCTCACACTCACACCCACACTCACACTCATCTAGTACCTCACACTCATCTAGTACCTCGCACTCATCCAGTACCTCACACTCACACCCACACTCACACTCATCCAGTACCTCACACTCACACTCATCTAGTACCTCACACTCACACCCACACTCACACTCATCCAGTACCTCACACTCACACCCACACTCACACTCATCTAGTACCTCACACTCATCCAGTACCTCACACCCACACTCACACTCACACTCATCTAGTACCTCACACTCACACTCATCCAGTACCTCACAATCACACTCATCTAGTACCTCACACTCATCCAGTACATCACACTCACATTCACACTCATCTAGTATCTCACACTCATCCAGTACCTCACACTCATCCAGTACCTCACACTCATCCAGTACCTCACACTCACACTCATTTAGTACCTCATACTCATCCAGTACCTCACACTCATCCAGTACCTCACACTCACCCAGTACCTCACACTCATCCAGTACCTCACACGCACACTCATCTAGTACCTCAAACTCATCCAGTACCTCACACTCACACTCATCTAGTACATCACACTCATCCAGTACCTCACACTCATCCAGTACCTCACACTCATCCAGTACCTCACACTCATCCAGTACCTCACACTCACACTCATCTAGTACCTCACACTCATCCAGTACCTCACACTCATCCAGTACCTCACACTCATCCAGTACCTCACACTCATCTAGTACCTCACACTCACACTCATCTAGTACCTCACACTCATCCAGTACCTCACACTCATCTAGTACCTCACACTCATCCAGTACCTCACACTCATCTAGTACCTCACACTTACACTCATCTAGTACCTCACACTCATCCAGTACCTCACACTCATCCAGTACCTCACACTCATCTAGTACCTCACACTCACACTCATCTAGTACCTCACACTCATCCATTACCTCACACTCATCCAGTACCTCACACTCATCCAGTACCTCACACTCACACTCACATCCACACTCACATTCATCCAGTACCTCACACTCACACTCATCCAGTACCTCACACTCACACTCATCCAGTACCTCACACTCATCCAGTACCTCACACTCACACTCATCCAGTACCTCACACTCACACTCATCCAGTACCTCACACTCACACTCATCTAGTACCTCACACTCACACCCACACTCACTCACACTCATCCAGTACCTCACACTCATCCAGTACCTCACACTCATCCAGTACCTCACACTCACACTCATCTAGTACCTCACACTCACACTCATCTAGTACCTCACACTCACACTCATCCAGTACCTCACACTCACACTCATCTAGTACCTCACACTCACACCCACACTCACTCACACTCATCCAGTACCTCACACTCATCCAGTACCTCACACTCATCCAGTACCTCACACTCATCCAGTACCTCACACTCATCCAGTACCTCACACTCATCCAGTACCTCACACTCATCCAGTACCTCACACTCATCCAGTACCTCACACTCACACTCATCTAGTACCTCACACTCATCCAGTACCTCACACTCATCCAGTACCTCACACTCATCCAGTACCTCACACTCATCTAGTACCTCACACTCACACTCATCTAGTACCTCACACTCATCCAGTACCTCACACTCATCCAGTACCTCACACTCATCTAGTACCTCACACTTACACTCATCTAGTACCTCACACTCATCCAGTACCTCACACTCATCCAGTACCTCACACTCATCTAGTACCTCACACTCACACTCATCTAGTACCTCACACTCATCCATTACCTCACACTCATCCAGTACCTCACACTCATCCAGTACCTCACACTCACACTCACATCCACACTCACATTCATCCAGTACCTCACACTCACACTCATCCAGTACCTCACACTCACACTCATCCAGTACCTCACACTCATCCAGTACCTCACACTCACACTCATCCAGTACCTCACACTCACACTCATCCAGTACCTCACACTCACACTCATCTAGTACCTCACACTCACACCCACACTCACTCACACTCATCCAGTACCTCACACTCACACTCATCCAGTACCTCACACTCACACTCATCTAGTACCTCACACTCATCCAGTACCTCACAACCACACTCACACTCATCCAGTACCTCACACTCAAACTCACACTCACACTCATCCAGTACCTCACACTCACACTCATCTAGTACCTCACACTCATCCAGTACCTCACACTCACACCCACACTCACACTCACACTCATCCAGTACCTCACACTCACACCCACACTCACACTCACACTCATCTAGTACCACACACTCATCCAGTACCTCACACTCACACCAACACTCACACTCATCCAGTACCTCAAACTCACACTTACACTCATCCAGTACCTCACACTCACACGCATCTAGTACCTCACACTCATCCAGTACCTCACACTCGCACTCATCTAGTACCTCACACTCATCCAGTACCTCACACTCATCCAGTACCTCACACTCATCCAGTACCTCACACTCACACTCATCTAGTACCTTACACTCATCCAGTACCTCACACTCATCCAGTACCTCACAATCATCCAGTACCTCACACTCATCTAGTACCTCACACTCATCCAGTACCTCACACTCATCCAGTACCTCACACTCATCCAGTACCTCACACTCATCTAGTACCTCACACTCACACTCATCTAGTACCTCATACTCATCCAGTACCTCACAATCATCCAGTACCTCACACTCATCCAGTACCTCACACTCATCTAGTACCTCACACTCATCTAGTACCTCACGCTCACACTCATCTGGTACCTCACATCATCCAGTACCTGACACTCATCCAGTACCTCACACTCATCCAGTACCTCATATTCACACTCACACTCATCCAGTACCTCACACTCATCCAGTACCTCACACTCATCTAGTACCTCACACTCATCCAGTACCTCACACTCCTCGAGTAACTCACACTCATCCAGTACCTCACACTCATCTAGTACCTCACACTCATCTAGTTCCTCACACTCACACTCATCTAGTACCTCACACTCATCCAGTACCTCAAACTCACACTCATCTAGTACCTCACACTCATCTAGTACCTCACATTCACACTCACACTCATCTAGTACCTCACACTCATCCAGTACCTCACACTCATCCAGTACCTCACACTCATCCAGTACCTCACACTCATCCAGTACCTCACAATCATCCAGTACCTCACACTCATCCAGTACCTCAAACTCATACAGTACCTCACACTCATCCAGTACCTCACACTCATCCAGTACCTGACACTCATCCAGTACCTCCCACTCATCCAGTACCTCACACTCATCTAAAACCTAACACACCTCTAAGACCACACACACCTCTAAGACCACACACACCTCTAAGACCACACACACCTCTAAGACCACACACACCTCTAAGACCACACACACCTCTAAGACCACACACACCTCTAAGACCACACACACCTCTAAGACCACACACACCTCTAAGACCACACACACCTCTAAGACCACACACACCTCTAAGACCACACACACCTCTAAGACCACACACACCTATAAGACCACACACACCTCTAAGACCACACACACCTCTAAGACCACACACACACCTCTAAGACCACAGACACCTCTAAGACCACACACACCTCTAAGACCACACACACCTCTAAGACCACACACACACACCTCTAAGACCACACACAGCTCTAAGACCACACACACACCTCTAAGACCACACACAGCTGCTCTAAGACCACTCACACCTCTAAGACCACACACACCTCTAAGAGCACACACACACATCTCTAAGACCATTCACACCTCTAAGACCACACACACACCTCTAAGACCACACACACACACCTCTAAGACCACACACACACACCTCTAAGACCACACACACACCTCTATGACCACACTCACACACCTCTAAGACCACACACACACACCTCTAAGACCACACACACACACACCTCTAAGACCACACACACACACCTCTAAGACCACACACACACCTCTAAGACCACACACACACCTCTAAGACCATTCACACCTCTAAGACCACACACACACCTCTAAGACCACACACACACCTCTAAGACCACACACACACCTCTAAGACCATTCACACCTCTAAGACCACACACACACACACCTCTAAGACCACACACACACCTCTAAGACCATTCACACCTCTAAGACCACACACACCTCTAAGACCACACACACCTCTAAGACCACACACACCTCTAAGACCACACACACCTCTAAGACCACCCTCTCTGATACATTCCCCCCTGGGAGCGGGGAAGGGACTCAATTTGATCTCGTCTGGCGGCGAGATAATGCGATCTGGTTGCGAGACGTTGCTCTGGTGATTACTCTTGTGTTAACAGTGACCATTCGGACCGGGTCCCTGCTGACCGAGAAATATGACCATCATAAATATAGGTGGAAGCTTTTTTCTCAGTTGTCGAGGCAAAGTAAACGTGATGGTGGCAAAGTAAACGTGATGGTGGGAAAGTCAATATGACTAGGGGCCTCATAAGCAGACGCCATTAGCGGTCTTTAGTAAATCTCTGTTAAAACTATATCACATCGTTTTCTATAAGTCTCCTTGCTCTGTAGATTAGACTTCAAGCTAGAGAGTCAATGATAATTGTTTATGGAACCTCAGGAAATGTTTTCAGTAAATTTGTAGCTGGGTCTTTTACTTGTTATGGCGTCTTAAACATCCACAGCACGAGACATTTGTTATCTGACTGAAATGTTCATTTATTTGTTTACTCGCTGGCTGTTAGACTCATGTGGTTGTTGAAATGTTCATTTATTTGTTTACTCACTGGCTGTTAGACTCATGTGGTTGTTGAAGTGTTCATTTATTTGTTTACTCCACGGCTGTTAGACTCATGTGGTTGTTGAAGTGTTCATTTATTTGTTTACTCCACGGCTGTTAGACTCATGTGGTTGTTGAAATGTTCATTTATTTGTTTACTCCACGGCTGTTAGACTCATGTGGTTGTAGGCGAGTCTCATTGATGTCTTAAATAAAGAACGTTTTTCTCTCAATTTTCTATTTGGACATCTTTTTTTTTGAATTATGTTTGATGAAAAATATTATAATTGAATGATTAAACAATAATGAACATTTTTAGCTTCCGGAAGGTCATAAAATACTACGACCATTGCTTTTAGTGTCGGAGAGTCATCGTAACTGTACTGATTGGTTCTATTATTATGTAATATGTTTCAGTTTCAACTATAATAATGGCTGAAAGAAAGTTTTAAAAATGTCACGAACTATCTAACCAGAAGTTATTTCTTCAGTTTTTCACTCGTGTATAGAAAAGATCGCAAGTTCAATAATAGAAACATTCACTGAATCATCACTTACAGCGTTACAAATGTCAGGTCGTCAAATGTTTTTATAACTAGTATTTCTCTATGAATTTCTGAACACCCCTGAGGAGCACCTTAAAGAAAACTTCGATGGTCTTAGTTACAATCTTTGATCCCCTTGCCTCTGGAAATATTTAGTGGTCTTTGTCACAATCTTTGATCCCCTTGCCGCTGGGAGCGATCGGGATGTTAGCCAATGTGTGTGTGTGCATGTTTGTGAGACTGGGTGAGGCCCTAAATGGCCTTAAAAGGGTCTAAGCAGGGTATTAGCTGACGGTCTGGCCAAGAAAAGTGTATAGCGTTAGGGGCGTAGTCTTCTTTAGAAATAAGCTTAAATATGCAATAGGAATTTAGCAAAAGCCTTCATGTTTTTTTTTAATGAACAGACATCTAAAACTTTTCTTTTTGACATTTGAGGGAGAAGAATATGTGAATCATGATATGAGAGTCATGATATGTGAGTCATGATATGTGAGTCATGATATGTGAGTCATGATATGTGAGTCATGATATGTGAGTCATGATATGTGAGTCATGATATGTGAGTCATGATATGTGAGTCATGATATGTGAGTCATAATATGTGAGTCATGATATGTGAGTCATAATATGTGAGTCGTGATATGAGAGTCATGATATGTGAGTCATGATATGTGAGTCATGATATGTTAGTCATAATATGAGAGTCATGATATGTGAGTCATGATATGTGAGTCATGATATGTGAGTCATGATATGTGAGTCATGATATGTGAGTCATGATATGTGAGTCATGACATGTGAGTCATGATATGTGAGTCATGATATGAGAGTCATGATATGAGAGTCATAATATGTGAGTCATGATATGTGAGTCATGATATGTGAGTCATGATATGTGAGTCATGATATGTGAGTCATGATATGTGAGTCATGATATGTGAGTCATGATATGTGAGTCATAATATGTGAGTCATGATATGTGAGTCATAATATGTGAGTCGTGATATGAGAGTCATGATATGTGAGTCATGATATGTTAGTCATAATATGAGAGTCATGATATGTGAGTCATAATATGTGAGTCATGATATGTTAGTCATAATATGAGAGTCATGATATGTTAGTCATAATATGTGAGTCATAATATGTGAGTCATAATATGTGAGTCATGATATGTGAGTCATGATATGTGAGTCATGATATGAGAGTCATGATATGAGAGTCATAATATGTGAGTCATGATATGTGAGTCATGATATGTGAGTCATGATATGTGAGTCATGATATGTGAGTCATGATATGTGAGTCATGATATGTGAGTCATGATATGTGAGTCATGACATGTGAGTCATGATATGTGAGTCATGATATGAGAGTCATGATATGAGAGTCATAATATGTGAGTCATGATATGTGAGTCATGATATGTGAGTCATGATATGTGAGTCATGATATGTGAGTCATGATATGTGAGTCATGATATGTGAGTCATGATATGTGAGTCATGATATGTGAGTCATGATATGTGAGTCATGATATGTGAGTCATGATATATGAGTCATGATATGTAAGTCATGATATGTGAGTCATGATATGTGAATCATGATATGTGAGTCATAATATGTGAGTCATAATATGTGAGTCATGATATGAGAGTCATGATATGTGAGTCATGATATGTGAGTCATGATATGTGAGTCATGATATGTGAGTCATGATATGAGAGTCATGATATGTGAGTCATCATATGTGAGTCATGATATGTGAGTCATGATATGAGAGTCATGATATGTGAGTCATGATATGTGAGTCATGATATGTGAGTCATGATATGTGAGTCATGATATGAGAGTCATGATATGTGAGTCATAATATGTGAATCATGATATGTGAGTCATGATATGAGAGTCATGATATGTGAGTCATGATATGTGAGTCATGATATGCTGTCTGTGACTTAGTTAAAAATATCTTTTTACAATTACTTCATACCGAATGTACTTTTGCTTTCATCCAATTTCTCCCTTAGTTAAGGCGATTTAATCTTTCTCATTGATGCATACCCTTCCATATGGATCTTTGAATAACCCCAAGAAGTCAACTGTATGGTGTATTTAAAGTAAGTCTGTTAACGATTAATTAAAATTTAATCGTTAACTTTTGAAAAATTAACGATTAGTTAATCGTTAATTTCGATTAAAGCCAAAAATTAAAATTTATGATGTCATAAGTAACATTTATTAAACGTTCTTGTTGAAAATCTTAATAACACTGGAATGTGTCATGTATATTTCATCTTTTAACCAACTACAATAATATGACAAGTGTGTTGAGAATTTGGCTCAAGTGATGAGCGGGTCTAATTGACAATATAACCAACCGAGCTGAACAATCATTCACACGGAACAGATGTAACTGGTATGCACAAAACGGTCTTGGCAAGGAATGACATTATCGGATATCGGTGTTCATTAAGTTTCCACCATTGTAGAGGGATAATGGATTCAGGAACTTTCATCCCCATTTTGTAACGTATTTTGTAATTCATCAGAAGAGCTGTCGTCATTTTCTGTCTCTGAGTCAGACTCCATTACTGCCATTACCTTAATACGCTTTTCATTTGGTTTGATAAGTAGGTGAAGTGTTAGAACCATGTTAGGCAAACGATTTCTAACAATGGATACAATAAACTTTATCAACATTTTGAACATTCCCGTCAGTCAATAGTTTAAACCAAAATGTTCGTGTAATCGTCCGGAAATTTGTTTATTATTTATCGAATGCTTTTTTTAATTAAAAAAAAATTGCAAGTGAAGGGTCGATTAATCGTTAAAAAATGATTTAATCGTTACAATTTTTAACGATTAATCGCGAAATTAATCGTTAATTTCCGCAGCCCTAAATTTAAAGATTACATTTTTGTTCATTTTCATTTTCTTCAAAAATTCACTCATGAAAGGGTAAATTCTTTTTTTTAAAAAGTTTTTAGTTTAAGTATATAGAATTCAATATATAATTCAATATATAATTCAATATACTCTTTCGGAATGTGTAAATGTATCACGTCACTAAAATGTAGACTCACAATTTGTGTTACTGATGTGTTAAAGATTGGTTGAAGTCACGTTTACAAGAAAGTTAACTCACAATTTGTGTTACTGATGTGTTAAAGATTGGTTGAAGTCACGTTTACAAGAAAGTTAACTCACAATTTGTGTTACTGATGTGTTAAAGATTGGTAGAAGTCACGTTAACAAGAAAGTTAACTCACAATTTGTGTTACTGATGTGTTATAGATTGGTTGAAGTCATGTTAACAAGAAATTTAACTCACAATTTGTGATACTGATGTGTTAAAGATTGGTAGAAGTCACGTTAAGAAAGTTAACTCACAATTATTAAGACTTTTGTTAATGCTGCACGCCTTTGTTGAACTCTTTATCTTAAAAACTGTCTTATTTTTCATATAATAATAATTATTAATTTTTGTGCTTACCCGAGAAAGGGAAATTTGAAATTAAAAGATTCCTACTGAAATTGCAGTTAATTTAATTTCAAATTTTTATATAGAAACTCATTAAATGCTCATTAAACATTTTGATGTTTTTTTTTCCAAACGTATGTTAATAGACTCAATAAAAAGAGTTGTTTCATTTAGGTCGTCCATGGTTGCTAGGAAACATAGTGATTTGTTCACTCAGTTTCAGGACAAAATATTTATTCTATGAAATTTCCTTTGGTGGTAGTAAATTACTGTAATGGCACCGACAAACTAAGGTTCATTTTAAAAAATTCAAGTTTGCCTCATGTACTCAGCTAATAGACTAAACAGAATTAACAAGGATTTTCTATACAACATCAACGACAACATAATTTGAAAACTAAATTGAGTACAGACTGCCGGCTGATATTTTAAACAACGCCAAACCACGGGCAACGTGCTCTTAGCGCGTCACTGGGTACTGCCCTAATGTCAACCCACTTATGCACCCCATAGCTGACGTCTCCAGTTTGGAGAAAGTCGCAGAAATCTGATAATAAATGGAAACGAGAGTACTCCCCACAGGTCAGGTGCACTCTTAGATTGGCTTAAAAATAACGTGTAGAGGTTAGAGGTTACTTTCATTTCAACTTTCGAATTGCCTCCGAAATAATCTATTCGTTTTTTTCTTTTCTCAAAAATTTTAGCGTGTATTTCTGCTAATGGACAAACATAATTATGTTTACTACGATCAGCCCAAAAGGTTTTGGAGAACATCATATATCTCATTTAGTTCACCACCAACTTCTTGTCTCCACAGTTCTCACCGGCAGATAGTTTTCATCACTGCTTTGTCGTCCTATTGGTTTAGTGACGTATGTTTGGCCATCTCTAGTCTCATATATAATTAGATACAATGTCAGTTGATGTCGTCCTATTGGTTTAGTGACGTATGTTTGACCATCTTTAGTCTCATCTATAAATAGATACAATGTCAGTTGATGTTTGTCAAACCCGTTTAAAAATACACCATTTGAATTCACTTGACAAGTGAAACACAAATAATTTTCTAAAATCTGGTTAAAAGAAATGAGTTGGTCATCTATGTGATATACTTCTGAACTCGGAGGTGGGGAGGGGGGGGGGAGTGAAACTAAAATAACATTAAAAAAAGCCTAGTGTAGTTTAGACACGCCCCTTTCTTGTGTAGTTTAGACACGCCCCTTTCTTGTGTAGTTTAGACACGCCCCTTTCTTTCATCTATAAATTATTGGTGATACAGAAAAGCTTCTGTCACTTTAACAATAACATGTCACTGCTCTTAAATATGTCACCTTAACAATAACATGTCACTGCTCTTAGATATGTCACTTTAACAATAACATGTCACTGCTCTTAGATATGTCACTTTAACAATAACATGTCACTGCTCTTAGATATGTCACTTTAACAATAACATGTCACTGCTCTTAGATATGTCACTTTAACAATAACATGTCACTGCTCTTAGATATATCACTTTAACAATAACATGTCACTGCTCTTAGATATGTCACTTTAACAATAACATGTCACTGCTCTTAGATATGTCACTTTAACAATAACGTGTCACTGCTCTTAGATATGTCACTTTAACAATAACATGTCACTGCTCTTAGATATGTCACTTTAACAATAACATGTCACTGCTCTTAGATATGTCACTTTAACCTTAAGGTATTTATTGTTGGCCATTCGTCAAGTCGACTTTCATCATCGCCGACTGTGATCATCTAAACTATTCTAAACTATCAAGTGAATTTAATTAAGATCTGGAATGAGTTAATGATTTACTATTGTTGTTAACGTCCCCAAACCCCCCCCCCAAAAAAAAATCCCCATGTTTCCAGTGTCTACAGTCTCCAAGGAGTTGTGGTGGCCGAGTCGCCTAGTTAACGTGAAAGATGACGTCTTATAACGTCAACAGACTCATTACTCTTTGGACTCAATGGGGTCAAAAATGGAGGAAATTATGCCATTATCTTTTACCGTCTGATGTTGTCTTGTTTTTATGACATGTGAGCCTGGCAGCTAAATGTTCTAGCAGTCTTATAGCTAATTGTTCTAGCAATCTGCCTGCTAAATGTTCTAGCAATCTGCCTGCTAAATGTTCTAGCAATCTGACTGCTAAATGCTCTAGTAGTCTGGTAGCTAATTGTCCTAGCAGTCTGACAGCTAAATGTTCTAGTAGTCTGCCAACTAAATGTTCTGGAATCATTCAAGTTAATCAGAGACAGCTTTAACCAGCAGCTTCTGTCATTATACGACATACAACAATACGGTTATTGTATGCTACCCGTTTGGTAAGCTACCCATACAACAATACAGTTATGGTATGCTACTCGTCACATACAACAATACAGTTATCGTATGCTCCTCGTCCCATACAACAATACAGTTATGGTATGCTCCTCGTCCCATACAACAATACAGTTATGGTATGCTCCTCGTCCCATACAACAATACAGTTATTGTATGCTCCTCGTCCCATACAACAATACAGTTATTGTATGCTACTAGTCCCATACAACAATACAGTTATGGTATGCTACTAGTCCCATACAACAATACAGTTATTGTATGCTACTAGTCCCATACAACAATATAGTTATGCTATGCTACTCGTCACATACAACAATACAGTTATGGTATGCTCCTCGTCACATACAACAATACAGTTATTGTATGCTACTCTTGTGATTTGATTGAGGCATGAAGATTGGTACGTGTGAATAGTTGAACACATCAACATATTACGTGTGAATAGTTGAACACATCAACATGGTACGATTGAATAGTTGAACACATCAACATGGTACGATTGAATAGTTGAACACATCAACATGGTACGATTGAATAGTTGAACACATCAACATATTACGTGTGAATAGTTGAACACATCAACATATTACGTGTGAATAGTTGAACACATCAACGTGGTACGTGTGAATAGTTGAACACATCAACGTGGTACGTGTGAATAGTTGAGCACATCAACATGGTACGTTTGAATAGTTGAACACTTCAACATAGCACGTGTGAATAGTTGAACACATCAACGTAGTACGTGTGAATAGTTGAGCACATCAATGTGGTATTTGTAAATAGTTGAGGAAATCAACTTGGTGCATGTGATTATTTGAACACATCAAAGTGGCCTCCCAGGTTTGTTGTGGAACAACCCACCCCTCTCCTCAGCCCAACTCTTATAACGTGACCTCATTTTCACCCACCAGTCTGATTCCGTTTGCATCTTAAAGTGCGGTGCCAAATTATTCTTGAATAATAATATGACATAAGTGGAGACGAACGGAAAAAAACATGAAAAAGTTTTCTTCAAAAACAAGCGATTATTTGGCCCTCAGGTCGTTTAGTGTTTGATTTCCCAAATCATTATATGTCCCTCAGGTTGTTTATGTTTTCCAAAGTGATTATATGTCCCTCAGGTTGTTTAGTGTTAGCCCAAGTGATTATATGTCCCTCACCAACGCTTTGCCGTAAACTTATATTTGTTAAAAACTATTTGACGACTGTCTATTGTCGTCAAAGTTTTCCCGTAAGTGTTTTATCCACTCTGGCAATGTAATATAACTTTGTGACATATATCCTCATATACATGTAGTTACTATTTTAGTTAAGGCTCTGGCTATGTAATATAACTTTGTGACAGATATCTTCATATACATGTAGTTACTATTTTAGTTAAGGCTCTGGCTATGTAATATAACTTTGTGACAGATATCTTCATATGCATGTAGTTACTATTTTAGTTAAGGCTCTGGCTTTGTCATATAACTTCGTGACAGATATCTTCATATGCATGTAGTTACTATTTTAGTTAAGGCTCTGGCTATGTAATATAACTTTGTGACAGATATCTTCATATACATGTAGTTACTATTTTAGTTAAGGCTCTGGCTTTGTCATATAACTTTGTGACAGATATCTTCATAAACATGTAGTTACTATTTTAGTTAAGGCTTTATTCAACTCATGTCTGTACACAACAGAATTGTTGACATTTTTATTGTGAGCATTTCTTTAAGGTCACAACAACTCACACAAAATGAGGCATAAATTGGTTAGGAAAAAAGGTGTGGGGGGGTGGGGTTAACATTTTGAAGACTAATGAGATAATCAACTTATTTCTGTAACTAGAGTATATCAAGATATTTGAACACATAGGTTTGTAAGCTTGGGTCTACTTGTTTCTGTGACTACAATATTTGAACACATAGGTTTGTAAGCTTGGGTCTACTTGTTTCTGTGACTACAATATTTGAACACATAGGTTTGTAAGCTTGGGTCTACTTGTTTCTGTGACTACAATATTTGAACACATAGGTTTGTAAGCTTGGGTCTACTTGTTTCTGTGACTACAATATTTGAACACATAGGTTTGTAAGCTTGAGTCTACTTATTTCTGTGACTACAATATTTGAACACATAGGTTTGTAAGCTTGAGTCTACTTATTTCTGTGACTACAATATTTGAACACATAGGTTTGTTAGCTTGAGTCTACTTATTTCTGTGACTACAATATTTGAACACATAGGTTTGTAAGCTTGAGTCTACTTATTTCTGTGACTACAATATTTGAACACATAGGTTTGTAAGCTTGAGTCTACTTATTTCTGTGACTACAATATTTGTAAGACATTTGAATAAGTTGGTTTTAATCTTGTATTAAGAAACAAAAGTTAAACAGTTACGTGACTAAATTAAATGATTAGTACGCAATATACATTTGTTTCATTAAAAAAAATGAAGTGTCCAAAAGTGGTCAACCGATTGACCTCAGTCAGCACATCTTTGGAAACAATGCTGGATATCTAAGATGTCTCAGCATCCATTCATCCATGTCAGTACCCCAAAACAAGACAACGGTTCGAATCAATCACTGACTACAATCTATATGTATATCATTCTATTCATGGTGGGACCATGCGAGGAAAGCTGCGAGTATGTGCAACCGAGCATGACGAATGGCCTTCGCTGGGGTCAACTAAACACAGTTAACGTTTGGAAAGCAAAGGTAGTGGACCAACAATGTTCCTTGCGTTTCACTTGCATTGTTCCTTCACAGAAAACGTAAGATTCGTAGTGTACTGGTTATCACGTCCGCTTCATTCGGGGAAGGTCCTGGGTTCAAGCCCCAACGAATACATTGTTTTTTTTGTTTTTTTTTAAATTTATGTTTGTGCCCGTTCTTTTACCCCTTTATTGCATAGCGTACGCCGCAGACTTGCTCATCATAGACAGTGCAAAGAACGGTTGGGTGGGTGGGGGTGAGAGTACAGACACAAAAAGCAGCACCAAGTGAATAAAAAATAGCGAGTAAACGTGAAGACATGCACACTGGGGTTGTTTGTACCCGCCTCCCATTTAATACTACCATCCCATAAACATAAACTGTGATTGGCCGAACTTAGCGAGGGTTAGTCATATTTAGGGTTGTTAATTGCGTAAATGTTTTTTTTTAAAACGAATTATCGATTATGTGACTCCGGTTTTAAACCGATTATCATTTTATAGCTGACTTCATAGAAGTTAGGGGTGTACCCAATTTCGCCTGCAAATGTCTTGAAACCAACAATGAGTTGGCAGTCCCCCCCGTCCCCCCCTAACCGACGATCACTCGCGTTGTTTTGATTTCTTCGTGCTGTTGTTTGTGTCCGTTCTTTCTCCACTTTCTTTGCACTTTCCACGACAAGTCTGCGGCGTATGCTACGCCGCGGGTCGTCTAGTAAGAAATATTTCCCTAAGATCACACCACCACTGAGTTTAGTCACCTCCATTTAGCGGTGTACAAATATTTGATTAGAACCATGATGGAACTGATTGGACACGAATGATTGATTTCTTACTACAGAAGCGACCGTGTCACGCACGAATGGACAAGAGAACTGTCCCTAAACGGCCGGGGCAAAATATTACAGACCCATGTTGTGTTGTCGAAATAATTCAACGACATTATTGTTAAATTGATCAGTGCCATTGTTTAGTCCCTAGCCTCAAGGTATCCACTTGTCAGATAATCCATAATGGATATTAAGCGCCAGTTGTCTAATCATTGCGCTCTTCCGACATCATGGAACGGAAAATAAGCGCTTACAATATTCTTACAAAGATTTTGCCAGCATTATTTGTGCCAAATTAATTACTATTGACGATGGTTGTATTTATTTATCGATACATTATTATTATTTTTTTATTATTACAATAATTATCACAGAAGTTTCAACTGCATTTTTCTTTTGACCACTTTTTAAAAAGTAGAATAGACTTAAATGAATATTTTAAATCGCCTCCGATCCACCAATACAAATGTAGCATCAGTATATGTTGATATCGTCCAGCAATATTAAAAACTTCAAATGGGAAGACATTGGATCAAATTTACATAGAAAGAAATTAGTTGGGTAATGTGGCGTAGATACTGACGTAAGTCTGTGTAGAGAATAGTTGGGTAATGTGACGTAGATACTGACGTAAAGTCTGTGTAAAGAATAGTTGGGTAATTTGGCGTAGATACTGCTGTAAAGTCTGTGTAGAGAATAGTTGGGTAATGTGGCGTAGACACTGACGTAAAGTATGTGTAAAGAAAAGTTGGGTAATGTGGCGTAGATACTGTCGTAAAGTCTGTGTAGAGAATAGTTGGGTAATGTGGTGTAGATACTGACGTAAAGTCTGTGTAGAGAATAGTTGGGTAATGTGGTGTAGGTACTGACGTAAAGTCTGTGTAGAGAATAGTTGGGTAATGTGGTGTAGGTACTGACGTAATGTCTGTGTAGAGAATAGTTGGGTAATGTGGTGTAGGTACTGACGTAAAGTCTGTCGATTCATTTCATCAAGTATTGATGTCATGACGAGTATGATACACAACAATCTTGGACTTTTGTTTATTGTGTTCAAAATTTTATATATATTTTTTTTAAATTCAAATATTTGGTTCATTTTGGATTGAAAGCTCATGAGCAATGGTAAAAAAAAACGTGTTGTATTTCTTGTTTACGTTAAATTCGCCTGTATTTACCATTCTTAGTAAAGACAGCGTCTAGTCAAACTAACCAAATGACCCTCTCTGTGGCGTCTAGCTGTGCAATCATGATCCCAGATAAGATATTGTCCATCCCCTGTGAAAGTAGAAGACATGCCCGACATCCGGTTCAATCGAATGTTTAGTTTGAACCGTCTCTCGTCTTTCTTATCTCACATCTAAGTCATTTAAACCTTCCCCTGGTACAGTTATCCTAAATCTGGGTTATTGAATAACTCATTATACACTATGTTTTCAATTCAATAGTTTATAGTTGTGATAAAACATTGAGCAGTGATAGGCAACCTTAGTTGGCTCAGATGTAGCTGGCAGTGTTATGCATGCAAGAATATATGTTACGACTATGAGTTATGAAGGGACGTTTAAGCGCATGTACCATATTCCGTTTTATTTGTATGTTAGAAAATAGTTCTCTAAACATATTGATTGTCTTCAAGTCTGACCATGAATCGCGAGAACTACGTCATAAGGACATGGAATATTTTATTGAAACGTAGCGCACATTGCTGTGTGACTTATCTGCCTTCGTCTCCCAGATGCTGAACATGGCGGTCTCCCTGTGTCACCCCATGTCAACGGAGGTAAACCTAAATGTACACCAGATTTAACTAGGTTAACAAAAGTGTACACCAGATTTAACTAGATAAAGAAAAGTGTACACCAGATTTAACTAGGTTAACAAAAGTGTACACCAGATTTAACTAGGTTAACAAAAGTGTACACCAGATTTAACTAGGTTAACAAAAGTGTACACCAGATTTAACTAGGTTAACAAAAGTTTGCATCAGATTTAACTAGTTAAATTAACTATATATCAGATGTATCTATCACCGATCGTAGTTCTTACTCTAACTCTATAACAAGAGGTAAACAGATTTATTTAGATTTAATGCGCCCCCACTACAACAAATGATAAATACAATTCTCACGTTGGCTTCATATTTATGGTTATTATTATTATTATTATTATTATTATTATTATTATTATTATTATTATTATTATTATTATTATTATTATTATTATTATTATTATTATTATTATTATTATTATTATTATTATTATTATTATTATTATTATTATTATTATTATTATTATTAAATTTCTTTCTTGTGTTGGCTCGCATCGTTGATTACAAGATATTTTAATACAGATATCCTAATATATTCATTATGTTACTTAAGAAAGGCTTACTATTTCTAATGTAGCTAATGTGCCTATAGTCTGAAGACATTGCAGTTATGAATGTGTTTTTGTTATTCCCTTCAGTGTGCAGTGTGCCACACTATACGTGCATGCTGGTATTATCAATATCCGGTTGAACGAAATCCAGCCATCGGTTTTTATCAGGCTTTCCTACAGATTCCAGTGTGTAAAATTTTCTCAAATCAATAACATTTGTCAAGTCTGGCTTTAAAAATTGGAGTTTTTTCCCCTTTCTTGGCAACCGATTTAAAGTCTATAATTGGAAGCGGTTTGGTTTATTGCTCTTTATTTCATTTGTTTATATATCAAGAAATAATATGGTTTTAGAGAGTTTTAATTTGTTCAAATAGTTTCGTTCAATCGGCGTTGGTTTTATACTGTGAATTGAAAGCATTTCATTAGAAACATTGTGTTTAAGAGTATACCAATGAACATGTATCTCTCTATGACGTAGTGTAGGCTTGCCACATAAAAGGAAAACACCTTTTACAAAATTAAACTTGCATTTTTATGAATTCACTGTGAATAAAATTAATAAATGTTCAATTAACATTAGTTATACCTATTTTAAACCTAAGTCAAACATATTATACCATTAAAACCGCGCTTAAAATAGAAACAAACAATGCTATTAATATTTACTTTGGATATTGGATATAATTCAAGCGGTTCGTTCGCTTTTGACATTACTTTAGCTGTTGTTATGATATGTTGTGCATGGCAACCATTTGTGACCAACCAATCGATGTACGCGGCAGTATTATGGAGGCATCGTTGCATGTTGGGATACAAAGAATAAATCCTCCATTGAAATGGAATCATTGGGGTCTTCTTTAGACTGGTCACTTGGCTCATTTTTAATGGTGCCTCTTTTAGACTGACCACTAATAACATTGCAAACAGACAGAAAACATTACTAGATTTACATAGTGGTTATGTGGATTTTTGTATACAAAATATTTTTTTTCGACATTTGTTCTTTGATGTCATAACAACTTTTATTATTGATAAATTTAATGCACACAAAAGTTAAACATCTCAAATTATTATTAGCGCCACAAGGTATACACTAATATTATTTAGTGCAGTGCTTCTGAAAGTGGTGGTCCGCGGGCCGGTGCCGGTCCGTGGGCCATCCGCCGCCGGTCCGCAGAAGTTTTCAAAAAAGGACAGAAAAAAAAATTGTTAGTGCAGGGAAAGTAGTGCACCGGTCCCTGGCGCAATAGAAAAAATTCCTGCCGGTCCGCCATAGTAAAAAGTTTGTGAAGCACTGATTTAGTGTGTAATTAAACTAAGTATACATAATGTTTATCCGACATTTGAATCGAAATAATGAACCTCTCATGGATGTAGTAGATATGAGGACCTCTCTTCGTTAGTCACTATCTAGACAACGCAGTATTGTTATTGTTATGGACTGTTTATAAAGTGTATACTTATTGATTCATTATGGTGAGTTTATCTGTGCTTGATTCAATCATTTCCCAAGATTTCCTTATCATAGCTGTAGCCGTCAAATTAGCGATCTCCAGCGAGTCAAGTTATGCCCACGGCCATGTTGCCATTTAGAGGCCAATATTCCTTGGTGGATTCTTCTCTTTACAAGTCTCTTCTTACTCAGTGCTTTAGTTTGATTCAAAATAAAATGTCCAAACTCTGGTTGACTTAGACAGGCATTAAATAAGTCAATTTAAGAAAAAAATTTAAAGAAACATTTGAATAACATTATCTAATCAGAAGAAAACAGGTCGTGCTATATTTATCAGTCCCATTTACTCCATTATTTCTTTCCTTGTAATTTAAAAATTTGTGTACCTAGAAAAGTGAATCAAATACATGTATTTAATGAAAACTGGAAAATAATTTATGTAAAAAAATTAAATTTGTTTTTGAGACCACTTTAAAACGATTGGGAAATTTTCAAGACTTTAACAAAACGTTTGTTACAAGGGATTGAATAGGCCGTACGGTTAAAGTCGGATATCTCAGGATGAGACAAATTATACTTAACTCCAAGGGATTGAATAGGTCGTACGGTTAAAGGCTGATATCTCAGGATGAGACAAATTATACATAACTCCAAGGGATTGAATAGGCCGTACGGTTAAAGGCTGATATCTCAGGATGAGACAAATTATACTTAACTCCAAGGGATTGAATAGGTCGTACGGTTAAAGGCTGATATCTCAGGATGAGACAAATTATACATAACTCCAAAGGATTGAATAGGCCGTACGGTTAAAGTCGGATATCTCAGGATGAGACAAATTATACATAACTCCAAGTTAGAAATACAGCCCTATTTTTCTTAGATCAAAACCTGTGTATGCACAACCTCTATATACACAACCTCTATGTACACAACCTCTATGTACACAACCTCTATGTACACAACCTCTATGTACACAACCTCTATGTACACAGCCTCTATGTACACAACCTATATATACACAACCTCTATGTACACAACATCTATATACACAACCTCTATATACACAACCTCTGTGTACACAACCTCTATGTACAAAACCTCTGTATACATATGCCTTATTTAGTAGTCCACCAATGACTTTTGTTTTATCGAGCTCACCACCATTTTATATGGCTGCCAAATGATCTTCCCTGTGCACGAACTGCATGCAAGACTTTTGTCTCCAGCCTTGCAAGTAAATGAATTTATTCTCAAGAAAATGTTTGCCGTGCCTTTTAGTTGTTGATATTTGTTTTCAGCAGCTGTGGTGTGATCGAATCCAGGGTCCTTATAGAAAAACGTCGCCTCCAGGGGAATTCTGGGAACCCGCACGCTTTTAAAAGTCAACAAATCTTTGCCATGTTAGAAAATTTGGGATACAAATGTTTAGATTTCAAAAAAATGTTATTTTTTTTTAAATATATTATTAATACATAGCATGTATGGGCCTGACTGGACGTTACAGAACAATGAACGTTTCGGCAAAAAGCCCTGTTTTAATAACATATATTTTAAAATCTAAAAACCTGGTTAGTCTCAGCCATATTTGGATTTTATATTAGAATGTAAGATAAATTGTACGCATTTTCCACCAAAGGTGTGATAAATGTAGTTCGTCAACTTAAAATACTTTTTACAAAAATTGTTTAGAAATCCTAGAATATTTTATCATATTTTTATCTGAATTTCATTTTTTCATACACCGTCACGTGCTTTTGAAAGCGTTTCCTGAAGAAACTCAATTGAAATATATGATTCATTTTTTAGCACCACTTCTTTCTGAATAACTGAATCAATATTAAAATAATTTGATTAAAAACTCTTTAAGATTATTGATGTCCTCAGCACATGACGTCATCCATAAAAATAATAAATTCATATTAATAAAATAAATTTTAGACATACAATATTAGTATGTTATTTTCCTTCCCATACGTATAAACTATTTATGATTTTTTTTTAAAATGACACTCATATTTATAGAATATAGTCTTACATTTTTTTAAATATTGAGTCATTTTATTTATACCTATTCCTAATGTTTTTACGATATATTTTTTTAAAATCTTTAAACTTTCTCTTTACAATTTCTAAAATACATTTTAACTTAGTTAAGTCTATTATAATTATCTACATAACACATAATGTAGATGTATCATTGTTTTCATTCTCCACTAGACAATTTTAATGTTTAATATTTTTTTAAACAACGAATTTAATATTAGTGCAGCGTATTTTGGATTCAACAAACTGAAGGCAGTTACGTCTACAATGGCTGATGATATTATGAACCACTACAATACTGTGGTCCAGACATAACAAAGTTATTTGATGGGTGTCCACAAGGCTGATAAGTTTCAGGCTAAAATGACTTATCACATTTAAATATACAGTACCTGTAAAAGTAGATTTCCTGTGGCAACCATTTTCTATAAAAGTAGATTCCCTGTGGCACCTATTTCCTATAAAAGTAGATTTCCTGTGGCACCTATGTCCTATAAAAGTAGATATCCTATGGCACCTATTTGATATGAAAAGTAGACTTTCTGTGGCACCTAAAGAGTCCAAACATTCCGTTGATCAGCACCGTTTGTGGCATCTATTCCATTGGGTGAATAAACGGAGCGTGACGCACACACATAAGAGAAGCTCATCTGTATGAGGAAAACAAGAAACTGCAACCCTAGTTAGTGAACCTAGAGCAGATTCAGCTTTAACTTAAAGACAGTTAACCACTGTTATACCGGGATCTCAATGGGAAGATAACTCTCCTATTCTCGTTTTCCCAGTAAATAACATAAACCCGGGTAATGAGAAACCATACGTATCGTATCAATTCCCTCTTTGTCGTCGCTGACTCCTGTCCTTGTTCTCTCAAGGATTGCTTGTATCAATTCCCTCTAGGTCGTCGCTGACTCCTGTCCTTGTTCTCTCATGGATTGCTTGTATCAATTCCCTCTCTGTCGTCGCTGACTCCTGACCTTGTTCTCTCATGGATTGCTTGTATCAATTCCCTCTCTGTCGTCGCTGACTCCTGACCTTGTTCTCTCATGGATTGCTTGTATCAATTCCCTCTCTGTCGTCGCTGACTCCTGTCCTTGTTCTCTCATGGATTGCTTGTATCAATTCCCTCTCTGTCGTCGCTGACTCCTGACCTTGTTCTCTCATGGATTGCTTGTATCAATTCCCTCTCTGTCGTCGCTGACTCCTGACCTTGTTCTCTCATGGAATGCTTGTATCAATTCCCTCTCTGTCGTCGCTGACTCCTGACCTTGTTCTGTCATGGATTGCTTGTATCAATTCCCTCTCTGTCGTCGCTGACTCCTGACCTTGTTCTCTCATGGATTGCTTGTATCAATTCCCTATCTGTCGTCGCTGACTCCTGACCTTGTTCTCTCATGGATTGCTTGTATCAATTCCCTCTCTGTCGTCGCTGACTCCTGACCTTGTTCTCTCATGGATTGCTTGTATCAATTCCCTCTCTGTCGTCGCTGACTCCTGACCTTGTTCTGTCATGGATTGCTTGTATCAATTCCCTCTCTGTCGTCGCTGACTCCTGACCTTGTTCTCTCATGGATTGCTTGTATCAATTCCCTCTCTGTCGTCGCTGACTCCTGACCTTGTTCTCTCATGGATTGCTTGTATCAATTCCCTCTCTGTCGTCGCTGACTCCTGACCTTGTTCTCTCATGGATTGCTTGTATCAATTCCCTCTCTGTCGTCGCTGACTCCTGACCTTGTTCTCTCATGGATTGCTTGTATCAATTCCCTCTCTGTCGTCGCTGACTCCTGACCTTGTTCTCTCATGGATTGCTTGTATCAATTCCCTCTCTGTCGTCACTGACTCCTGCCCTTGTTCTCTCATGGATTGCTTGTATCAACTCCCTCTCTGTCGTCACTGACTCCTGCCCTTGTTCTCTCATGGATTGCTTGTATCAATTCCCTCTCTGTCGTCGCTGACTCCTGACCTTGTTCTCTCATGGATTGCTTGTATCAATTCCCTCTCTGTCGTCGCTGACTCCTGACCTTGTTCTCTCATGGAATGCTTGTATCAATTCCCTCTCGGTCGTCGCTGACTCCTGTCCTTGTTCTCTCATGGATTACTTGTATCAATTCCCTCTCGGTCGTCGCTGACTCCTGACCTTGTTCTCTCATTCTATTGACCTGAGTTAAGATAGTTTCAGATCGTGTTAGGCAAAACAAATATGCTAAGAATTTGGACTTAAAAACAAAATTATTTAGATATCCAAAATATGATAATATGTTCGGTATTTGAACATATTCAATTAATATCAAGAGAAATTAAAAAAACGTAAAAAAAACAAGTTTTTCACTATAAATCCTTTATGTACGAGACGTAACTAAAAGAATGTTCATTATAATACGCAGCGCCAGACCATCCAGAAATACAAAATTGCAGTTGTGTCGTAAAACATGTTTAATATAATGCGCACCGATCAGTAATATGTTTATAAAAAGAGCTGTCAATAAAATACGCACCTTATTGCGCGACAGAAAGGTTGTTTATATAATACGCACCGCGACGCTCTATCTCAAAAAATAGCATGATACATAGGAATACATAAAATAATCTAAAAAATCAATAATTTAATGACGGTACATGCGATCGATCTGAAATTTTGATACATTGTTTTTATCATCGGTACGAAACTGCCTGCAAAATTTCAGCTCGCTATCTTGCGAGCAAGTGGGTTAAAAATCGATCAAAAGTTTTGGCGACAAGGTCGGTCGGCCGCAGACACCACGAGTTAATATAAAGGATTTAAAAATGGCCCCCAGTGTCTGTGCGCCCCTTTTGCCCCCACTTACCACGATACTAGTAGCACCCAGCCGTCCTTGTGATTTCAGAACACAGATCCGCTGAATAAAATTGTGTGTAAATTATGCCAAAGTATCTGCGTTTGTGACCTGGTCCGAGGGAGACTGTTCTGACCTGGTCCGAGGGAGACTGTTCTGACCTGGTCCGAGGGAGACTGTTCTGACCTGGTCCGAGGGAGACTGTTCTGACCTGGTCCGAGGGAGACAGTTTTGTTGGTAGACGTGGCTCAGGCCACCTCCGGTAATACCATTACTCGCCGGGTATTCAGTTCAAAGATATTCTAAGGAGAGAAGGGTCTGCCTCTATTGAACCACTGTCTCTATCTGCCCCGTGATGGAAGCGTTCCCATTGGACGAAGACGTCAGAGACGTGTGTGTGTCTTACGGTGGATGCATTAACTTGACCAGTTTGTTCAGGGGATAATTAGGGAATACAGACACAGTAAACAAAGAGACAGTCAGGGAGTTGGGTGACTGGGGTGGGCAGGGTAGATGGGACAGTGGGTGGGGAGGGGAGATGGGACATGTGGGTGGGGAGGGGAGTGGATGGTTGAAATGAAAAGTTGGGAAGACGAGTGCTGAGAGACGATAATTAAGATCGACCGAGGACGAATAGATCCTATGTTGATGGGTCAGTGAGTGGAAAACTGAACAACTAATCTCATTATGTGTTTGGGGTTGAGATTATGGGAGGAGTGGGGAAACAGGAAAATCTGCTAAACAGGAAATGTCTTAACCAAAGTTTCTTTATTGTTGTTATTCTAGGATCCACTGTAACCATTCAGATGGATAACACGGATC
Source organism: Ampullaceana balthica (assembly GCA_944989445.1). NCBI lineage: Eukaryota > Metazoa > Mollusca > Gastropoda > Lymnaeidae > Ampullaceana > Ampullaceana balthica. The sequence goes on along the minus strand of CALYLW010000298.1, from coordinate 330,387 downwards.
CTTCTAAAATAGTTTTAAAATAACTTTTTCCTGTCACCTGTCATGAATTTCTAAAGCATTATATCTTGTATGCATGCGTGTGTGTTAAAAACGTTAAAAAAATTTTTTAAAAATTCCTTTCCTTTTTGTCTTAAGGCTCAAATCACTGTTTGAAGCCCTGTTTGTGCCCGCCAAAGATAAAGCGGCCTCCTCAGAAGATCTCAAATGTCCCCTTGGTGCCTCGGGGTTATTACTTTAAAAGGGGACATTCCCATCAGCCACATGTTTATACTCAGCTCAAATATTTTGTTTAACATATGAATCCCGAAAGAGAATCCCCCCCCCAACGAATGGCCTGTACCCGGCACGTGTTAAACTGTTATGCCCTGGGGGTAATCACTGGATATCTCAGGCAATTAGGCAAACATGATGACCAGCTTAATGTCAATAAACGTCTGATACAGATTATTTACATAATTAAATCAGCGAGCCTCTTCTCTTCCAAACATTCCCAGTGACGTCTGCGAAATCTATGGTCGCCTCTTTGACACTTGGCTCGCCTGTCTGACACTTCAACCCTTTGCTTTTGAGTATAAAAATAAATCATTGATTTTGGTGTTCACCATAACGTTCAAGAAATATGAAAGACTAACGACCTTTATTGTGGAGAAGAAGAGATTCTCGGAACAAGTGAATCATAAATGATGGTTAGATGGACAGGAGGTGGATATCGGAGTTTAACTGGTCTGCTAAAACATATCTGGTTGACCTAAAAATAACATTTGAACCCGCTGGACGTAGTATGTGAGACCACAGGCCAAACCAGATCAATCACAAGATATAACATGGTGGTTTGTAGAACAAAATCTGGTGGACTTTAGGGCATGAAGGTGGTGGACTTTAGGGCATGAAGGTGGTGGACTTTAGGGCATGAAGGTGGTGGACTTTAGGGCATGAAGGTGGTGGACTTTAGGGCATGAAGGTGGTGGACTTTAGGGCATGAAGGTGGTGGACTTTAGGGCATGAAGGTGGTGGACTTTAGGGCATGAAGGTGGTGGACTTTAGGGCATGAAGGTGGTGGACTTTAGGGCATGAAGGTGGTGGACTTTAGGGCATGAAGGTGGTGGACTTTAGGGCATGAAGGTGGTGGACTTTAGGGCATGAAGGTGGTGGACTTTAGGGCATGAAGGTGGTGGACTTTAGGGCATGAAGGTGGTGGACTTTAGGGCATGAAGGTGGTGGACTTTAGGGCATGAAGGTGGTGGACTTTAGAGCATGAAGGTGGTGGACTTTAGGGCATGAAGGTGGTGGACTTTAGGGCATGAAGGTGGTGGACTTTAGGGCATGAAGGTGGTGGACTTTAGGGCATGAAGGTGGTGGACTTTAGGGCATGAAGGTGGTGGACTTTAGAGCATGAAGGTGGTGGACTTTAGGGCATGAAGGTGGTGGACTTTAGGGCATGAAGGTGGTGAACTTTAGGGCATGAAGGTGGTGGACTTTATTAATGGCATAAAGAGGCGGATTTTAGATTAGAAATGGGGAAGTTTAGAGACTGATACACAGGGATAAAATGATGATATTCGAGACTTATCCTTGCTACGACTCAATAATCTGCAAGACTTATCCTTGCTACGACCACAAGACTTATCCTTGCTACGACCACAAGACGTATCCTTGCTACGACCACAAGACGTATCCTTGCTACGACCCAATAATTTCAATAATCCACTGAAAATTGTCATTTTTCAACAGAAAATTTGCCGACCAGTCAAAAGACTACATTAATATTTGTTCCCTCTGGCACAATGATTAAATGACCTTATACTTGTGTCAGCAGAGTACTTCAAGCAATAGGGTTGGTCATTTCTATAGCCGAAAAACGTCATAGCTCAACGAGTAATGTTCTATTTTTAGATTACATTTTAGCGGAACAATGTTTTGAAACATAAATAAATTCTACAGTCGAATCACTATGTTCTCAAAATTGTTAGCATAGTAAAATTACGATACTTTTTTCCTTTTTCAAGTCCAATTTACTGTCTTAAATTAACGAAGAATTAACAAATAGCTGACAAAATACAGCCTTCTCAATATACCTACATTCACATATTGACTCGTATCTTTTATTAAATTTTTATGAAATCTGTCCTTAAAAAAGATAAATATAGCCCCAATATTTCTATTAATAGCTCTCCGCCATATTATGACCAGGCCTCGTGATTTTAGTTTTATAATATCGTAACAAGCTGGAGTATGACTGCAACAAACGATCGAGACAAGATAATATCTAGCGGATTTGAAATAAGACAACTAATTAGGTGCGTCAAATGGCAACGTACGCACACTGCACACGTAAACCAGGAGCTCTATTTCTGTCTACCATGCCGTCCCCACCTCTTGGGGAAAATGTAATCTTCCATCCAAGTAATATTATGGCAATTAACCCAGTTGACGTGGCCAAGACCTCAGACCAAGCTCGCATCTTGTGCACAACCATCATAACTCCATTTCTCAAGCATTCCGCCATAGTGAAAGCAAAGAGATTGTTATATCTCACTAACTGCCTGTCATATGGTCCCATGTCTTCAAGTGTCTGTCGAATTGTCCGTGCCCATATACTAATGGTTTTTCATATAAACCAACCGCCTGTCACACGGTCACATCTCACCCAAACAACTTGTCATATGGTCCCATCTCCCCCAAACAACTTGTCATATGGTCCCATCTCCCCAACCAACTTGACATATGATTCCTTTTCTCCAACCAACTTGTCATATGGTCCCATCTCACCCAACCAACTTGTCATATGGTCACATCTCACCCAAACAACTTGTCATATGGTCCCATCTCCCCAACCAACTTGACATATGATTCCTTTTCTCCAACCAACTTGTCATATGGTCACATCTTCCCAACCAACTTGTCCCATCTCTCTAACCTCCTGTCATATGGTCCCATCTCTCTAACCGTCGGTCATATAGTCCCATCTCTCTAACCGTCTGTCATATGGTCCCATCTGAGCAATGGCCTGTCATATAGTCCCATCTCTCTAACCGCCTGTCATATGGTCTCATCTCTCCAACCGCCTGTCTGAGCAATGTTCTGTCATATGGTCCCATCTGAGCAATGGTCTGTCATATGGTCCTATCTGAGCAATGTTCTGTCATATGGTCCCATCTCTCTAACCGCCTGTCATATGGTCCCATCTGTCCAACCGCCTGTCTGAGCAATGTTGTGTCATATGGTCCCATGTGAGCAATGTTCTGTCATATGGTCCAATCTGAGCAATGGTCTTTCATATGATTCAATCTCTTCAACCGGCTGTCATATGGTCCCATCTGAGCAAAGGTATGTCGTATGATCCCATCTCTCCAAGCGCCATTCATATGGTCCCGTCCCTCCAAGCTCGTTTCATATGGTCCCATATCTCCAAGGTCCTGTCATATGGTCCCATCTGACCAATGGTTTGTCATATGGTCCCATCTGACCAATTGTGTGTCATATGGTCCCATCTGACCAATGGTGTGTCATATGGTCCCATCTGACCAATGGTGTGTCATATGGTCCCATCTGACCAAGCGCCTGTCATATGGTCCCATCTCTCCAACGGCCTGTCATATGATCCCATCTGACCAATGGTGTGTCATATGGTCCCATCTGACCAATTGTGTGTCATATGGTCCCATCTGACCAATGGTGTGTCATATGGTCCCATCTGACCAATGGTGTGTCATATGGTCCCATCTGACCAAGCGCCTGTCATATGGTCCCATCTCTCCAACGGCCTGTCATATGATCCCATCTGACCAATGGTGTGTCATATGGTCCCATCTGACCAATTGTGTGTCATATGGTCCCATCTGACCAATGGTGTGTCATATGGTCCCATCTGACCAATGGTGTGTCATATGGTCCCATCTGACCAAGCGCCTGTCATATGGTCCCATCTCTCCAACGGCCTGTCATATGGTCCCATCTGACTAATGGTGTGTCATATGGTCCCATCTGACCAATGGTGTGTCATATGGTCCCATCTGACCAATTGTGTGTCATATGGTCCCATCTGACCAATGGTGTGTCATATGGTCCCATCTGACCAATGGTGTGTCATATGGTCCCATCTGACAAAGCGCCTGTCATATGGTCCCATCTCTCCAACGGCCTGTCATATGATCCCATCTGACCAATGGTGTGTCATATGGTCCCATCTGACCAATTGTGTGTCATATGGTCCCATCTGACCAATGGTGTGTCATATGGTCCCATCTGACCAATGGTGTGTCATATGGTCCCATCTGACCAAGCGCCTGTCATATGGTCCCATCTCTACAACGGCCTGTCATATGATCCCATCTGACCAATGGTGTGTCATATGGTCCCATCTGACCAATGGTGTGTCATATGGTCAGTTAAAGTACATGATGAACCCAAAGTATCAGCCATATTACACATATTGATGATCCCATTTATGGTCTGCATGTCAAGGTAAATGGTGCCTTGCTTTTTAAAGCTGTAACCAGTTTATTGATTTAATGCTGAGTGTATGCTTTTTACCCAAACTGTTTTGCGTTTATCAATATTGAACGAGATTTATTCGAACAAATTTTATCTCATTCAAAATTGAAACTTTGGTCTTTGGTTCTTTGACAAATACTATACTTTGACCCTTAAATTTGAGATACATTAAAAATGGTGATTCTTTATTTTTAAAGTGACATTTTTAACGTCTTTTTCTTAATGTTGTTAACATTTTTTAAAATTATGTTTTAACACATTTTTCTTATTGTGTGTGGTGGGGATTGTTGCTTGAGAGTGTGTGCGTGTGGATGGGTACGTGAGTGTGCGTGTGTTTGGTGTGGATGGGTGCGTGAGTGTGCGTGTGTTTGGTGTGGATGGGTGCGTGAGTGTGCGTGTGTGTGGTGTGGATGGGTGCGTGAGTGTGCGTGTGTTTGGTGGGGATGGTTGCTTGAGAGTGCGTGTGTGTGGTGTGGATGTGTGCGTGTGTGTGGTGTGGATGGGTGCGTGAGTGTGCGTGTGTGTGGTGTGGATGGGTGCGTGAGTGTGCGTGTGTTTGGTGGGGATGGTTGCTTGAGAGTACGTGTGTGTGCGTGTATTTGTAATCCTGTGATCTATACATATTGTTTTATCACGACTGGGGAAAGTACGTACCAACACTGACATTTCGAAACAACGTCGTAGCTTGTTGCACGCTCTACTGTACATGCTTTTCAGTTCACAGGATTCTAGAACGAGGGATGAAGGATTTGTTCAAGTTGACCAACAGTCTTACTCGTGTCTTGTCTATCTCGCACCCCTTGCCTATCGATCCTTAGATGGTTCTTTGTGAGGCTGCACTTGAAGCATTGGGCCAGCTTGTACTAAGGGTGACAACCGATCCTTGCTCTCAGCCAAATCTTATTAACACGTTTCTCAGATTGCAAACTTGTGCCGCGTTTTTTGTGTGGAGGGGTCTATCATTTTCGCCCCCCCCCCACCTTATGGGATTTATGAATAATGAGATAAGTGAACTTGCTTCAACTCGGTCAATTCACCAGCAAGTCTTTGCTGTAATTGTGTGCAGCTTTGGTTGGCTATCGCTACGACAAAAAGTGCTTCTGTTACAGTATTACGAGCAAATTAAAAAACCAAATCAGTTTGGCTTTGAGAGTTTGGATAATACAATAATTTTACAATCTTTAGAAATTTTGTTGGTCATGTGAGACTTGTTACCTTATTGTTTGGATTTTTAAAAAAATTGTTCATAGGTTGGAGGACTTTCTCTTTTCTTTTTTTTTCTAAAAAAATTGACTTCTTTTTGTTTACACCGAATGATTCTTTCTTTTTCTTTTTAACACAATTTCCCCATGGGACAAATTGCGTTTAAATATCAACATACATAATTTGCAATGTATGTCACGTCTGTCTGTCCGTGACGCTTCTAATTTTAGAAAGCAGCGCACCAAATTACTGCACCAAAAATAACTCTTTTTCGAACGTTCCACATAAAATTGTGCAATATGAAAATAAATAAATAAAATAAAAATAAATAAAATAAATAAAAGTTCTGTATTACATTACTATCTATTCTGATGTGTATTTTTTCAAAATAAATAGATTTCAGCTGAAATGTATTTATTTTGAAAACCTCCGTCATTTTTGACGGGTAATACACTAGTTTGAAATGTCTGTCCTGTCTGTTCGAGCTTGCACAAGCAACTCCTCCTAAACCATACCAGATAGAGGGTTAGGGTCTTTGCAGATATGTTAAGGAGTTCCCAAGGGCCAAAAAAGTTCCCGAAAAGATTTACTGGATTTCCTGGAAATTTAAAAAAAAACAAAGAAAAAATATCAGTATTTTGTCGATTTCTCGCCAACCATAACATCTATCGGGTTGAAACAAACACCAAACGATAGCTAATAATAATTTTTAACTTTGAAATGTTTTATATCATTGTCAACTCTCATTACTTCTCATCAATGAATAGTTACTGTTTTCAATCGTCATGTGAAAAGCAGAATTCTGCAGTTTAATTATAAGGCGATGAATGGTTTTGAGCCTGTTACCTAAAGACCCATTCACTGCTATGAAATGGCTTTGATTGAAATTGTGAATCGGTCGAGTGTTGTCTACACTGCTATTAATGCTGTCCTGTAGCATTGTTTAGACCAGATCATCCAGCACGAATCGAAAGAGCGCTAATAGCGTTTTGTGTGTCAGCATATTCACAACTATGTGCTACTGACATCGCTCACTGTCCTATAAATAGCAGACTCTTAGGGATCCATTGTTCCGACGTGGTGGGCAAAGTGAAGGGTATAAAAGGTTAACAATGGGCCATTATTCATTGATTCCTTGTTGCCGTTTTATAAGCCTCTCTGTGGACACGGGCTTTTATGGAGGTTGGCATTCTCTTCTGCATGGATGTCACCTGTTGTATAGCGACAACCATTGACGCCGTTTTTATCCTGCCAGCTGCATGAATAGAGAAAACTGTGTAGTCGGGTGCGATACTTGAGTTTACGGGGCCATACAAATATCTTTTGGAAGTTGGTGCTTAGCCTAAAAGATTTGTAGCCCGCTTTTTCATGCCTTGGGATTTATCATCATTAATTACTGTATTTCATATCACCTTATTTAACTAGGGAACAAGAACAAATAAAACTTATCATTGACCATGTTCACGAATTTTAATTCAAAAGTCTGTGGTCTTTAACAAATGGCGTCCCCCCTTTCCCCACAACCCAATACGAAACAAATGCCTGTATATAACACGGCCTGTAACAAAGGTAGCTGACCAATGGAGCAATATTAGCTGACCAATGGAGCAATATTAGCTGACCAATGGAGCAATATTAGCTGACCAATGGAGCAATATTAGCTGACCAATGGAGCAATATTTGCTGACCAATAGAGCAATATTTGCTCACCAATGGAGCAATATTAGCTGACCAATGGAGCAATATTAGCTGACCTATAGAGCAATATTTGTTGACCAATAGAACAATATTAGCTGATCAATATAGCAATATTAGCTGACCAATGGAGCAATATTTGCTGACCAATAGAGCAATATTTGCTGACCAATGGAGCAATATTTGCTGACAAATGGAGCAATATTAGCTGACCAATGGAGCAATATTAGCTGACCAATAGAGCAATATTTGCTGACCAATGGAGCAATATAAGCTGACCAATGGAGCAATATTTGCTGACCACACAATGGAGCAATATTAGCTGACCAATGGAGCAATATTAGCTGACAATTGGAGCAATATTAGCTGACCAATGGAGCAATATTTGCTGACCACACAATGGAGCAATATTAGCTGACTAATGGAGCAATATTAGCTGACTAATGGAGCAATATTAGCTGACCAATGGAGCAATGTTAGCTGACCAATGGAGCAATATTAGCTGACCAATGGATCTATATTTGCTGACCACAATGGAGCAATATTTTCATGTGATGCTAGCCCTATTTGTTGTGATCTTTAGACCAGTGTTGTTATGGGTCTGTTATTTGTTGGTCTGGTTGTGTTAAAGTAAAAGGAATACAAAGGGATAATGCGCTGTGATAGTTAACTCTGCATAATGGCGTTGAAGAAAAGGCAGAACCAAATAGTTCTCAGTTTTTCTGTGTTTCGTTCATCAGGTTAGGCTTTTTAAATGTCTGTTAAAATTAAATGTCAAAATCTAATTGTTTTGAAATGAATCCGGATATCTCAGACCGGTCTGCTACATACGGCCTCCTTGTCCGCACTGGGACATCACGGTGGAACAGGAAAGTCATTGACTAGACAAAATGAACATTATCTGTGGCTATTAGAGCCCAGCCTGACCTAGCGTGGACAGTGTTCTTTACCCGCTCCAGTGTCTATGATGACCAAGCGTGGACTGTGTTGCCGTACTTAAGAAGTAGCCGGAAACGTTCCTAGTAGTCGTCTATTGATCGACCTTGTTCATGTAATGAGTCGCCGGAAGCCGTTAGATTAAGGAGTTGGGGGGGGGGCGGGGAATGACTAGCGTGACCCAATTACGGAGATTGTCAAATCGGGACTGAAGGTCAAATGGTCATATTCCGGGATAGTTTTAGATTTGGGGGCGAATTCTGAATACAAAATAAAATATGAATTAAAATCTTTTTTTTAAAAGGACACGCTTTTATTTACATATAGAAAGTGCAACAAAAAGAAGAAAATCAAAATTGTTTTTGATTTCAGGTGAAATCCGTGAACCTATCCACTGCACATAAAAGCGTGGGGCCCTCATCACAACTCTCTATCATGTACAAGGCTGCGAAACATAACTACAGATTTGTATGAATATTAATAAACATTAAAAGTTTCACAACTTTGATCATATAAATGCTACTATCCTATTAATTAGAAATATTTATCTATATGCAAAAGAATAGTTGCAAAGAGAAATGAGTTGTGATGAGGGCCCCACGCTTTTATGTGCAGTGGATAGGTTCACGGATCTCACCTGTTATAGAAAATTTTTATTTTCTTCTTTTTATTGCACTTTCTATATGTAAATAAAAGCGTGCCCTTTTAAAAAAAGATTTTTTTCATATTTTATTTTGTATTCAGACAGTATTCGTAATTTTTTTATGTGCAAAGTGTAATAACCTGTGCTAAAATGTCTTCGAAAAAAACAAACACAAGAAGACAATCATAAAATAGAAAAAAAACAACTGTTGAAATGAAACGAAAAACCATTGAATTGCGAAAACAAAGTGGCTAATCTAGCGCGCAACTACAATCGGCCAACATCAACGATCTGCACTATTCTCAAGAACAATTAAGGAGGTGGATGCTTCAAATGGAGTGTCAAGAATATCTACGAAACAGTCACTACACATTTTCGTCAAATTTTGAAGCGTCGGCAAAAAAAAATGTCTTTGCACAGTTTTCTAGTTAAAAAGGAATAACTATTTGTCATAAATTCATATTTTTGTTTACGTTTTCTGTTTCAAATCTAAATTGTATTCTAGTTGTTTCACTCTTTAACAATTCATAAGTAATTTTATTTGAATAAATGTTAATACATTTTTTTGAAAAATTAGTATTTTTTTAAGGCATGGAACGGATTATCGTATTTTACATTGATTAGTATAAGAATAATTGTTTCGTTTGAGTGTTTCGCTTAACGAGTAAGAGTCTGTAACGAATTAAACTCGCTATGAGAGGTTTGACTGTAAATGAGATTTCATTTTAAAAGTGTGAGAAATGGAAAATGATTGCCAACTAATTCCTTCGTGTGAGAGCAGTTAGGCACTGAATGGCACATGGCTTTAATCTAAGAACATAGAGCAGTAAGGCACTGAATGGTACATGGTTTTAATGTAAGAACATAGAGCAGTTAGGCACTGAATGGCACATGGCTTTAATGTAAGAACATAGAGCAGTTAGGCACTGAATGGCACATGGCTTTAATGTAAGAACATAGAGCAGTAAGGCACTGAATGGTACATGGTTTTAATGTAAGAACATAGAGCAGTTAGGCACTGAATGGCACATGGCTTTAATGTAAGAACATAGAGCAGTTAGGCACTGAATGGCACATGGCTTTAATGTAAGAACATAGAGCAGTTAGGCACTGAATGGCACATGGCTTTAATGTAAGAACATAGAGCAGTTAGGCCCTGAATGGCACATGGCTTTAATCTAAGAACATAGAGCAGTAAGGCACTGAATGGTACATGGTTTTAATGTAAGAACATAGAGCAGTTAGGCACTGAATAACACATGGCTTTAATGTAAGAACATAGAGCAGTAAGGCACTGAATGGCACATGGCTTTAATGTAAGAACATAGAGCAGTTAGGCACTGAATGGCACATGGCTTTAATGTAAGAACATAGAGCAGTAAGGCACTGAATGGCACATGGCTTTAATGTAAGAACATAGAGCAGTTAGGCACTGAATGTCACATGGTTTTAATGTAAGAACATAGAGCAGTTAGGCACTGAATGGTACATGGCTTTAATGTAAGAACATAGAGCAGTTAGGCACTGAATGGCACATGGTTTTAATGTAAGAACATAGAGCAGTTAGGCACTGAATGGCACATGGCTTTAATGTAAGAACATAGAGCAGTAAGGCACTGAATGGCACATGGCTTTAATGTAAGAACATAGAGCAGTTAGGCACTGAATGGTACATGGTTTTAATGTAAGAACATAGAGCAGTTAGGCACTGAATGGTACATGGCTTTAATGTAAGAACATAGAGCAGTTAGGCACTGAATGGCACATGGCTTTAATGTAAGAACATAGAGCAGTTAGGCACTGAATGGCACATGGTTTTAATGTAAGAACATAGAGCAGTTAGGCACTGAATGGTACATGGCTTTAATGTAAGAACATAGAGCAGTTAGGCACTGAATGGCACATGGCTATAATGTAAGAACATAGAGCAGTTAGGCACTGAATGGCACATGGCTTTAATGTAAGAACATAGAGCAGTTAGGCACTGAATGGTACATGGCTTTAATGTAAGAAGATAGAGCAGTTAGCCACTGAATGGCACATGGCTTTAATGTAAGAACATAGAGCAGTTAGGCACTGAATGGTACATGGCTTTAATGTAAGAACATAGAGCAGTTAGGCACTGAATGGCACATGGTTTTAATGTAAGAACATAGAGCAGTTAGGCACTGAATGGCACATGGTTTTAATGTAAGAACATAGAGCAGTTAGGCACTGAATGGTACATGGCTTTAATGTAAGAACATAGAGCAGTTAGGCACTGAATGGCACATGGTTTTAATGTAAGAACATAGAGCAGTAAGGCACTGAATGGCACATGGCTTTAATGTAAGAACATAGAGCAGTTAGGCACTGAATGGCACATGGTTTTAATGTAAGAACATAGAGCAGTAAGGCACTGAATGGCACATGGCTTTAATGTAAGAACATAGAGCAATTAGGCAATGAATGGCACATGGTTTTAATGTAAGAACATAGAGCAGTTAGGCACTGAATGGTACATGGCTTTAATGTAAGAACATAGAGCAGTAAGGCACTGAATGGCACATGGCTTTAATGTAAGAACATAGAGCAGTTAGGCACTGAATGGCACATGGTTTTAATGTAAGAACATAGAGCAGTTAGGCACTGAATGGCACATGGCTTTAATGTAAGAACATAGAGCAGTTAGGCACTGAATGGCACATGGCTTTAATGTAAGAACATAGAGCAGTTAGGCACTGAATGGTACATGGTTTTAATGTAAGAACATAGAGCAGTTAGGCACTGAATGGCACATGGCTTTAATGTAAGAACATAGAGCAGTTAGGCACTGAATGGTACATGGTTTTAATGTAAGAACATAGAGCAGTTAGGCACTGAATGGCACATGGCTTTAATGTAAGAACATAGAGCAGTTAGGCACTGAATGGCACATGGCTTTAATGTAAGAACATAGAGCAGCAAGGCACTGAATGGCACATGGTTTTAATGTAAGAACATAGAGCAGTTAGGCACTGAATGGCACATGGCTTTAATGTAAGAACATAGAGCAGTTAGACACTGAATGGCACATGGTTTTAATGTAATAACATAGAGCAGTTAGGCACTGAATGGCACATGGCTTTAATGTAAGAACATAGAGCAGTTAGGCACTGAATGGCACATGGCTTTAATGTAAGAACATAGAGCAGTTAGGCACTGAATGGCACATGGCTTTAATGTAAGAACATAGAGCAGTTAGGCACTGAATGGCACATGGCTTTAATGTAAGAACATAGAGCAGTTAGGCACTGAATGGTACATGGCTTTAATGTAAGAACATAGAGCAGTTAGGCACTGAATGGCACATGGCTTTAATGTAAGAACATAGAGCAGTAAGGCACTGAATGGCACATGGCTTTAATGTAAGAACATAGAGCAGTTAGGCACTGAATGGCACATGGTTTTAATGTAAGAACATAGAGCAGTTAGGCACTGAATGGCACATGGCTTTAATGTAAGAACATAGAGCAGTTAGGCACTGAATGGCACATGGCTTTAATGTAAGAACATAGAGCAGTTAGGCACTGAATGGCACATGGCTTTAATGTAAGAACATAGAGCAGTTAGGCACTGAATGGCACATGGTTTTAATGTAAGAACATAGAGCAGTTAGGCACTGAATGGCACATGGCTTTAATGTAAGAACATAGAGCAGTTAGGCACTGAATGGCACATGGCTTTAATGTAAGAACATAGAGCAGTTAGGCACTGAATGGTACATGGCTTTAATGTAAGAACATAGAGCAGTAGGCACTGAATGGACATGGTTTTAATGTAAGAACATAGAGCAGTTAGGCACTGAATGGTACATGGTTTTAATGTAAGAACATAGAGCAGTTAGGCACTGAATGGCACATGGCTTTAATGTAAGAACATAGAGCAGTTAGGCACTGAATGGCACATGGTTTTAATGTAAGAACATAGAGCAGTTAGGCACTGAATGCACATGGCTTTAATGTAAGAACATAGAGCAGTTAGGCACTGAATGGCACATGGCTTTAATGTAAGAACATAGAGCAGTTAGGCACTGAATGGTACATGGCTTTAATGTAAGAACATAGAGCAGTTAGGCACTGAATGGTACATGGCTTTAATTTAAGAACATAGAGCAGTTAGGCACTGAATGGCACATGGCTTTAATGTAAGAACATAGAGCAGTTAGGCACTGAATGGTACATGGTTTTAATGTAAGAACATAGAGCAGTTAGGCACTGAATGGCACATGGCTTTAATGTAAGAACATAGAGCAGTTAGGCACTGAATGGTACATGGTTTTAATGTAAGAACATAGAGCAGTTAGGCACTGAATGGCACATGGCTTTAATGTAAGAACATAGAGCAGTTAGGCACTGAATGGCACATGGTTTTAATGTAAGAACATAGAGCAGTTAGGCACTGAATGGCACATGGCTTTAATGTAAGAACATAGAGCAGTTAGGCACTGAATGGTACATGGTTTTAATGTAAGAACATAGAGCAGTTAGGCACTGAATAACACATGGCTTTAATGTAAGAACATAGAGCAGTTAGGCACTGAATGGCACATGGCTTTAATGTAAGAACATAGAGCAGTTAGGCACTGAATGGCACATGGCTTTAATGTAAGAACATAGAGCAGTTAGGCACTGAATGGCACATGGTTTTAATGTAAGAACATAGAGCAGTTAGGCACTGAATGGCACATGGCTTTAATGTAAGAACATAGAGCAGTTAGGCACTGAATGGTACATGGTTTTAATGTAAGAACATAGAGCAGGTAGGCACTGAATACACATGGCTTTAATGTAAGAACATAGAGCAGTTAGGCACTGAATGGCACATGGCTTTAATGTAAGAACATAGAGCAGTTAGGCACTGAATGGTACATGGTTTTAATGTAAGAACATAGAGCAGTTAGGCACTGAATGGCACATGGCTTTAATGTAAGAACATAGAGCAGTTAGGCACTGAATGGTACATGGTTTTAATGTAAGAACATAGAGCAGTTAGGCACTGAATGGCACATGGCTTTAATGTAAGAACATAGAGCAGTTAGGCACTGAATGGTACATGGTTTTAATGTAAGAACATAGAGCAGTAAGGCACTGAATGGCACTGGTTTTAATGTAAGAACATAGAGCAGTTAGGCACTGAATGGCACATGGCTTTAATGTAAGAACATAGAGCAGTTAGGCACTGAATGGCACATGGCTTTAATGTAAGAACATAGAGCAGTTAGGCACTGAATGGCACATGGTTTTAATGTAAGAACATAGAGCAGTTAGGCACTGAATGGCACATGGCTTTAATGTAAGAACATAGAGCAGTTAGGCACTGAATGGCACATGGTTTAATGTAACAACATAGAGCAGTAAGGCACTGAATAACACATGGTTTTAATGTAAGAACGTAGAGCAGTTAGGCACTGAATGGCACATGGCTTTAATGTAAGAACATAGAGCAGTTAGGCACTGAATGGCACATGGCTTTAATGTAAGAACATAGAGCAGTTAGGCACTGAATGTCACATGGTTTTAATGTAAGAACATAGAGCAGTTAGGCACTGAATGGCACATGGCTTTAATGTAAGAACATAGAGCAGTTAGGCACTGAATGGCACATGGCTTTAATGTAAGAACATAGAGCAGTTAGGCACTGAATAACACATGGTTTTAATGTAAGAACATAGAGCAGTTAGGCACTGAATGGCACATGGCTTTAATGTAAGAACATAGAGCAGTTAGGCACTGAATGGCACATGGCTTTAATGTAAGAACATAGAGCAGTTAGGCACTGAATGGTACATGGTTTTAATGTAAGAACATAGAGCAGTTAGGCACTGAATGGCACATGGCTTTAATGTAAGAACATAGAGCAGTTAGGCACTGAATGGCACATGGCTTTAATGTAAGAACATAGAGCAGTTAGGCACTGAATGGTACATGGCTTTAATGTAAGAACATCGGGAAACGGGTTTGACCTTTAGCTTTGAAACAAACAATGTCTGCGTGCACTATTGTAACAATGTCTGCGTGCACTATTGTAACAATGCCTGCGTGCACTTTTGTAACAATGTCTGCGTGCACTATTGTAACAATGTCTGCGTGCACTATTGTAACAATGCCTGCGTGCACTTTTGTAACAATGTCTGCGTGCACTATTGTAAACAATGTCTGCGTGCACTATTTTAACGATGCACATCCGACATTGTTTTAATATACGCTCCTCATTTTGATGGCGTAGCTTACAGCTAACCATGGAACATCCTAATGTCATCTGATCATCAAATGTTGCATCAATCTGGAGATATTGATGAAATAAACGCCGCCTTCATAGTCCTCAATATATTCACGATGTACCCACCATTGTGTAAATATATCTTCTGTCTAAGTAGGTTGGTGAGCTCTTTAATTATTATATTATAACTAGGGCTGTTAACGATTATTTAAATTTAACCGTTAACTTTTGAAAAATTAACGGTTAATTAATTATTAATTTAGATTAAAACCAAAAATTGAAATGTATTATGTCATAAGAGTAACATTTATTAAAATACTTGTCGAAAATCGAAATAACACTTGATTGTCTTCTTTATATGACATCTTTTAACCAGCAAACAGACAAGTGTATTGACATTATTTGGTTCAAGTGATGAGCGGGTGCTACTTGACAATATAACCAGCCGAGCTGAACAATCGTTCACATAGCTTTAGATTGTCTCAGCTGCAGTTTCGATACTGTAATGTGTGTTTAGTTTGCAGGTGATATGTAAGCGAAAAGCTAGAACCCTGGTAGCGATGTTCCCTTTAAGCAGCGCGGCTGCGCAGATATTTGACCGACGCCACGCAGGAGTTTAGAATCACTGCGAAACAAATGTACAATATTGCAAAAAAAAATGCACTTTATGCAACTTTGCACACGAGTTTTTTTTTAAATTTGTACATGGAACAACGAAGCTTAGACTTAGAGGGAACATTGCAAGGTAATCAAACAATTTCTCTCAATGGACACAATAACCTTCATCAAAATGTTGAACATTCACGTCAGTCAATAGTTAAAACCAAAATGTTCGTGTAATCGTCGGAAATTATTTTATATTTATCTGCCGAAATATTTTACTTTTTGACTTCCAGTACTTTTATAAGTTGTGGATCGATTAATCGTTAAAAAAATTTAATCGTTTAAATTTTTAACGATTAATCTAGAAATTAATCGTTTTTACGCAGCCCTAATTATAACCCTTTTTTATTGATGCTTATTTTAGGATCTCCATATTTGCATGAAAAATATCTATATTTATATTTATTTCAGACACACTCTATCTCTGTCTTTGCCCCCGTCCCACGCCTCTCTCTTGTCAGTGTCTGTCTGCTTGTCCGCTTTCTCCCTCTTTGCTATTTGATACAGGATATAAATACATTCATCCGCTTAGATTAAAATTAATTATGGATGTAACAAAATATGTTTTAAAGCGACGTACTTTTGTTACCACGACACAGCAGACATTCGATTGATGACAGCAGGAGTTATATTTCCTGGATCGATTTAAACCCAACATTTCTTCAACTGATCAAATGTTTAGTTAAACTCAGAGACCAAGCACGACAATCAAGGGACCAAACTGAGACCGGGAATGGCCGAGTTGTCTCCCACGTCTTAAATGAATTGGTTCCATCAACTGACCATCAACTGACCATCAACTGTACCATGATAACTGATGTGTACTATGATAGCTGATGTGTACCATGATAGCTGATGCGTACCATGACATTTTGTCGCACATGATTAGGGCTGTCAATATTGTTATAAAAAACTGCCCGGGTACCCGTCCAAAATTTGAACGGGTACCCGGGGTACCCGTTAGAAAAGCCACACAATTTTCACCGTCATGCCCGCTATTAGCCTTTTTCTTTATTATGAGAACGCAAATTTAGATGTAATGACTCAGCGATGTGAAAATGATAACATCGAAATACTACTATAGTACAGTGGTGGAAAAACAATCAGCAGAGGGGCGCCAAAGTGAATTTGTTTTTGGTGGTGGTGGGGGGGGGGTAGGGGAAAACAAAGTCTTATAAAGATAAAGGGCGGTAATCGTATGATGACAACTGTGGTAATTGACAAAACTTTCCGGGACACATCCCTCGGCATTTATGTTTGTTGTTATAGTGTGAAGATCATTCAGCGATTGAAATATTATTGGGGGGAAAATAAGAAAGAAAAAAAAATATAGCAGGTGTTCTTTTTTAAAATTTAAATTATAGTGGGGATAGGAGTGGAGACGTGCGTGAGTTGGGGGGGGGGATTAGATAAACAACATTGGCTCTTATCAATATGTAGCAAAGATGTGCGGCGTATTTCAAAGCCAAAGCCAATGTCATTTCTAGCCCTTCCAAGTTATCGACGTTGTATTCTATTTTCCTTACGCCTTACTTGAACAATTCAAAGAACCATAACCTTTTTGTTTTAAATGATTTTTGTTTCATGTTCCATGGAAACAAAAGTGTATCAAAATACAGTGTAGTTTGTCGGGACCGTATTTTATTTCCGTCTGACATTTATTTCCTTTTAAGCGTTTTCATGTTTAAAATATTTCACAGTGTATATTTCAAACGAAAAATGTTAATTTGATCAATTATCCACGAACCGAAATGTGAACACAGAGGAGCCGCAGTTCGACCACTGTTGGTAAAGACATTGCAGTAGCCTTTTCGCGGGTACCCGGGCGCAATTTTACTACCCGGGTAATTGATCAGCAACGGGTACCCGGGTCCCGGGTACCCGTTGACAGGCCTACACATGATATTACTAACTGGCGTGTATCACGATATCGCAACACATAGTATAACGCATTCTAACATCGAAATCCAAGGATACTATCATATGACGTCATATGTTTCAAATTATGGTTTCGGACATTTGATGCATTTATGTGCAGTTTTTACTTGTGGATAGTATCAAGTTTTAAATGATATATTTTTTCTATGAAATGGCGATTGAATAATTCAGTCTAGGACAATATTCGGTAAACTTTAATTTCCCCACTTCGAGTATGTTGTTACACAATTACTCCTGACGACATGAGGAATTTCACATCCCAACCACAACCCTCCCCCCCCCCATTGCTGTGACTTGAAATAATTTCATCAAAGAAATAAACTATCAAAAGACCCTTCACCCCAAAAACTAATTTAATAATCAAATTAAAAATCAACTCCAATATGTTCAAACCTAGATGCTGTATCTCTCACAACGTTGAAATGGTACTAAACTAAACGGATACTAGAGTTCATATTTCTAGATCCTGTATCTCTCACAACGTTGAAATGGTACTGAACTAAACGGATACTAGAGTTCATATTTCTATCATTATCATTGGTATTACATGTTCTTACTTTTTTGAATGGGAAAACATTCGACCTGTTTTGTTTCTTTTCTTTCATCTATCACCTTTTAATGGTTTATTTCTTGATTACCTGCCATTGCGACGGTCAAGTCCAACTTTGTTTGACAACCTCATTGTCCATCTACCCCCCCCCCAACCGCCCTACCACCCACCACCTTTCTATTTATATGAAACTTCACAGGCGCCACAGCCAATGTTGTTCCATCTCTCACCATTTTATCTGCATCACTTCCTCCCAACATTGCCATTACTAAGCCGACTGCCCCTCTGAACCAGAACGGCTATCTTCTGTTTCCAGATATTGATTTTTATTTTCAAACCACTCATTGCTTCATGTTAGGTTTTTTTTCCGTTCCCGTTTCTTCCATTTCCCTTATTTCTAACCCTCACGTTTTTTTCTTCCATATGAGACGCGATGAATTCACCCCTTTCCCCGAAATCTCTTCAATCTTCTCCACCATTTCACATTGTGCTGTAGGATAGGAGCTATAATACAACTTTATCTTCATTTGAAAGTGAGTGCCACATAGCGCTACAGTGTAGTTTCGTGACGGGGCTATACGACTTCAGAGCTTGTCTGTCGTATCACTTGCTACGACTTCAGAGCTTGTCTGTCTTATCACTTGCTACGACTTCAGAGCTTGTCTGTCTTATCACTTGACTTCAGAGCTTGTCTGTCTTATCACTTGACTTCAGAGCTTGTCTGTCTTATCACTTGCTACGACTTCAGAGCTTGTCTGTCTTATCACTTGCTACGACTTCAGAGCTTGTCTGTCTTATCACTTGCTACGACTTCAGAGCTTGTCTGTCTTATCACTTGCTACGACTTCAGAGCTTGTCTGTCTTATCACTTGCTACGACCTCAGAACTTGTCTGTCTTATCACTTGCTTTCTTTATGTTTCCTCATTCTCCGATATCATGTACTGCTCTTAACCCCTTTTCATGCTTGTAGGTCTTTTGAAGGAAGTAAACAATAACTTAAAATCACGATTTTAACAAATGAAATGCTGTCTCTTCATTCTACAAATGTGCGAGCGATGCATTCTTATGCTTCTTGTTATTAAATTCATCCTCATATCATCGTATACATATAAACATGATAATCCTCAGATTATCTAAGATAATGCTCAGATTGTCGTGTATATAGAGAAAAGATAATCCTCAGATTATCATGTACATAGAAACAAGATAATCCTCAGATTATCGCATACATAGAAACAAGTTTATATAAAAGAAACAGTTCCTCTCCAGGGATCCCTAACAATTAGCATGACATAAAAATAAAAGACGGCCTGAGATAGTTGTGTTACAAGGGATGTAACAGTTATACAATTGTATTTTTACTTCACTCTAGCCATACATTGTCACGTGGTGTTGTAGATTATAGATTGTCCAACATGTTCACTCTAGCCACACATTGTCACGTGTTGTTGTAGATTATAGATTGTCCAACATGTTCACTCTAGCCACATTTTATCACGTGTTGTTGTAGATTATAGATTGTCCATCATGTTCACTCAAGCCACACATTGTCACGTGTGGTTGTAGATTATAGGTTGTCCAACATGTTCACTCTACCCACACATTGTCACGTGTGGTTGTAGATTATAGATTGTCCAACATGTTCACGTCCTGTCACAGATTATCGCCTGTTTTAAATGTGATCCAACATGTTGACGTTAAGCCAGGACATGTAGAATGTAATCAATGCACGGACCAACTACTCCCAGTAGCTCTGTTATACAGGTGCTCTGTTATACAGGTGCTCTGTTATACAGGTGCTCTATTATACAGGTGCTCTGTTATACAGGTGCTCTGTTATACAGGTGCTCGAGCGTTTTCATGTCACCATGTCCGAACAAAATTGATTAAACTTAAATGTAAACAGGATAATTTCTAAGGGGAACTAACTTTAAAACTAAAATCTGAAATGTCATGAAACTGTTATAATTTTTTTTATTAAAGTAACTTTTTTTTTAAAAGTGTTTACCTATTTATGGTACTTATATATCATGTCGATTTCCGTTTGTTTGAATGATCCAAATTTTAAGACTTGTATAAAAACAAAAAAACATTTGAGGATATTCTTAATGTATTGGAGTTTAAAGATTTGTTTTTAAATATTATTGTATCTAACTTGCTATGTCTGTCTTGCAGTCCTTTTGCCCATGTCTGAATCTTATGATCAATATTTCACCAACCTCCCGCGGTCCTACTGAGCTAACAGTTTGGCTACATGTACAAGATAAATGTGTGACAGTTTGGCTACATGTACAAGATAAACGTGTGACAGTTTGGCTACATGTGCAAGATAAATGTGTGACAGTTTAGCTACATGTGCAAGATAAATGTGTGACAGTTTGGCTACATGTACAAGATAAATGTGTGACAGTTTGGCTACATGTACAAGATAAATGTGTGACAGTTTGGCTACATTTGCAAGATAAATATGTGACAGTTTGGCTACATGTGCAAGATAAATGTGTGACAGTTTGGCTACATGTACAAGATAAATGTGTGACATTTTGGCTACATGTACAAGATAAATGTGTGACAGTTTGGCTACATGTACAAGATAAATGTGTGACAGTTTGGCTACATGTACAAGATAAATGTGTGACAGTTTGGCTACATGTACAAGATAAATGTGTGACAGTTTGGCTACATGTACAAGATAAATGTGTGACAGTTTGGCTACATGTGCAAGATAAATGTGTGACAGTTTGGCTACATGTGCAAGATAAATGTGTGACAGTTTGGCTACATGTACAAGATAAATGTGTGACAGTTTGGCTACATGTGCAAGATAAATGTGTGACAGTTTGGCTACATGTACAAGATAAATGTATGATACAACTGTAATCAATGAATTATTTTAATTAGTTCATTTTAACTAGTTGGTTATTTTTAATTGACACTTTCTTTACAAAGGTATTGTGCCTCCTACTCTCCACTTTCTTTATAAAGACAATGTGCGTCCTACTCTACACTTTATTTTTAAAGGTATTGTGCGTCCTACTCTACACTTTCTCTATAAAGGTATTGTGCGTCCTACTCTACACTTTCTCTATAAAGGTATTGTGCGTCCTAGTATATATATAGTTCGTATATTGTTGATGTTCTCCATGCCTCTTATTGTACTGTTAAATAGTCGATCATTGTTTAGAATAAGCATGACACCTCTGTCAATGGCTTTGCTTATTAATATGTAACTCTCTTTATGCCGTTCTCTCAATACATAACCATGTACCCAATAATCCTCCGAAGAACTTGTTTCAATAAAACAACTTTAATATGTATACTATGTACATGACATATAATTTGGGGTTATACAACGTGGAATATTCAGGCACACACATCTCGTCCTTCCACCACGGAAGTTATCTGACAACTACTCTCCCTAACCTCTTTAGCCAATGGGAACGACTCTTTCTTCCCGCGCTTTTGCTCACTTGACCTCTCCGTCATGCAATCATGCAAAACACTCATGATACACTGTTGATTCACTTCTGATTCACATGTGACAACCTCGCCTGATTTTTATTAGCAAACGTTTAATGTAATTCATAAACCTAGACCATTACGTCATCACGGTAAGCTGATTCCCAAAGGTAATATATGTGGGGTCGTAATAAAAAATCAATGATTATTTTTGAAATAGCTTACAAACTTTCACCAACTAAATTATCAGACCTAATGACAAAGTGGTGCTTAAAGAAGGTGAATTAATATGTACATAAAAATAAGTTCTTGCTACTTTATAATCCTAATGATTAAAATGATGTTGTTGCAATATGAATATCCTATTTTTCTAATTATTTTTTTCCAAAAAATGTTTTAGGGCTGCGGCAATTAACGATTAATGTCTCGATTAATCGTTAAAAATTTTAACGATTAAATTGTTTTTTATGATTAATCGACCCATCACTTATAAAAGTACTGGAAGTCAAAAAGTAAAAGATTTCGGCCGATAAATATCAACTAATTTCCGGACGATTACACGAACATTTTGGTTTTAAAGTATTGACTGACGTGAATGTTAAAAATGTTGATAAAGATTACTGTGTCCATTGAGAGAAATCGTTTGCCTACCACGCAATGTTCCCTCTAAGTCTAAGCTTCGTTTGTCCGTGTGCAAAGTTAAAAAAAACTCGTGTGCAAAGTTGCACAACGTCCATTTTTTGTGCAATATTTTACAAAATTTGCTGCGCGGTGATTCTAAACTCCTGCGTGGCGTTGGTCAAATATCTGCGCAGCCGCGCTGTTTAAAGGGAACATTGCTACCATGGTTCTAACACTTCGCTTACATATCCCCTTTACAAACCAAACATCCCCTACAGCAGTGGTTCTCAACCTTTTGAGATTCAAGGACCACTTGAAAAATGTGTGTCTTAGCCGCGGACCACTACTGAAAATTTGCTACTTCCGTGCAGGAAATTTATAGATAATTATACTTTGTATATAAATTAAAATTTCATCCTTGCGGACCACCAGGGTCATCTCCGCGGACCACTAGTGGTCCGCGGACCACAGGTTGAGAACCACTGCCCTACAGTATCGGAAACTTCAGATGTGACAATCTAAAGCTAAGTGAACGATTGTTCATCTAGGCTGGTTATATTGTCAATAACACCCGCTCATCACTTGAACCAAATAATGTCAATACACTTGTCTGTTTGCGTTGTTGGTTAAAAGATGTCATATAAAGAAGACATTCCAGTGTTCTTTCGATTTTCGACAAATTTCAATTTTTGGCTTTAATCGAAATTAACGATTAATTAATCGTTACTTTTTCAAAAGTTATTCGTTAACAGCCCTAATTTTTTAATATTATTTATTGAAATTTTATTTTTGATCTTTAGGCATAATGTTTTTCGCCTTGTTTGTTTCAGGTTATAGCAAATATTTTCACATATATTTGTGTCAATGTCATTGGAATCTTCTTCCACTACCCGATGGAAGCACAACAAAGAGAAGCCTTCTTGGAAACAAGAAACTGTATTAGCGTACGATTGGCCACCCAGAAGGAGAATCAGAAACAGGTAAGGTTATAGATGCAATACGAGGCACGCATGAACTAGATAGATGAATCTTAGCAATGGAGAACCTTAATGAAATTAAATCAATATCATGTCCATCATTGTGATTTTAGTCGTAGTTCGTTCTATTCATTAAATCTACATCCCGACTAATAATTAATGGGCCGTTGAAAAAGAAATGCAAGTTTTCGATAATTCTTCTTGTACAGTTAAGACATGATTATGTTCTTACAAAGGGAGATGGCCCTGTATCTCGTCTAACCCGACTGTTACAATAGCATGGCCCTGTATCTCATAGGGTGGCCCTGTATCTCATAGGATGGCCCTGTATCTCATATGATGGCCCTGTATCTCATATGATGGCCCTGTATCTCATATGATGGCCCTGTATCTCATAGGATGGCCCTGTATCTCATATGATGGCCCAGTATCTCATAGGATGGCCCTGTATCTCATAGGATGGCCCTGTATCTCATAGGATGGCCCTGTATCTCATAGGATGGCCCTGTATCTCATAGGATGGCCCTGTATCTCATATGATGGCCCTGTATTTCATAGGATGGCCCTGTATCTTATAGGATGTCCCTGTATCTCATAGGATGACCCTGTATCTCATATGATTGCCCAGTATCTCATATGATGGCCCTGTATCTCATATGATGGCCCTGTATTTCATAGGATGGCCCTGTATCTCATAGGATGGCCCTGTATCTCATATGATGGCCCTGTATCTCATAGGATGGCCCTGTATCTCATATGATTGCCCAGTATCTCATATGATGGCCCTGTATCTCATATGATGGCCCAGTATCTCATAGGATGGCCCTGTATCTCATATGATGGCCCAGTATATCATAGGATGGCCCTGTATCTCATAGGATGGCCCTGTATCTCATATGATGGCCCTGTATCTCATATGATGGCCCTGTATCTCATCTTAACCCGACTGTTACAATAGATTTTTATTATTGCTGTTAACGATTAAATTTAAATATAATCATTAACTTTTGAAAAGTTAACGATTAAAAATTAATTGTTAATTTCGATTACAGAAAAAAATTAAAATTTATGATGTCATATAAGTAACACTTTGTAAACTTTCTTGAAAATCTAAATAACACTGGAATGTCTCCTTTATATGTCATCTTTTAACCAACTACGCAAAAAGACAAGTGTATTGACATTATTTGGTTCAAGTGATGAGCGGGTCTAATTGACTATATAAACAGCCGAGCTGAACAATCATTCACGTGGAACTGACGTAATGGGTATTCACAAAACTGTTTTGGCAAGGAATGACATTATCGGATGTCGGTGTTCATTAAGTTAATGGCTATATGAACTTTCATCTTCATTTTTAACGCAGTAATTCATCAGAAGAGCTGTCGTCATTTTCTGTCTCTGAGTCAGACTCCATTACTGCCATTAGCTAATACGCTTTTCATTTGGTTTGATAAGTAGGCGAGGTGTTAAAACCATAGTAGGCAAACTTTATAAACATTTTGAACATTCCCGTAAGTCAATAATTGTTTAAAACCAAAATGTTCGTGTAATCGTCAGGAATATTATTATTTATCGGCCGATATTTGTTTTTGTTTTTTTTACGTTTTTACTTCCAAAAATGTGTAAGTGATGGGTCGATTAATCTTTAAAAAATATTTTAATCGTTAAAATTTGTTCACAATAAATCGAGAAATTAATCGATAATTTCCGCCGCCCTAGTTTTTATGTTTCTAACTTGACGCCCCGAACTTGTTTGTATATATTCTAAAATTTAACCCTGGTCAGGGGTGGGCAAAGTGCGGTCTGCGAGCCTAATGCGGCCCTCCACACAGATTTAGTGACCCGCCAAGACATTAAAAAAACCGCCTTGAAATGAGATTTGCTTCATTGCTCAACAAGCAAATTCACTCCTGATTTAAAATGTTAAAATAAAAATAATTTTTATTTTAATTTTTAGTGTGATAGGATGGTCTCATGAAACTAATTCTATAATTAAATGTAAAGCTAGAAATATAGATAATATTACATAAGCACATTAAACTTTTTTTAATAAAACTACCACTTTTAGCACAGTTATTTAAAATTATGTTTATGAAATCATTTATACTTTTTTCTTAAATAAATTGTTATGTTAACTAAAGAATACAATCATTATAAATTGTGCCACCCTCCGCTTAAGTCCGCTACCAAAAAGTGGCACAGAGACAAAACAATTACCAACCCCTGCTCTAGGTAAAAGTCACACAGCACATATTTCAATGATCTAGTCCAGTGGTGGCGAACCTTTTTGGGGCCGCGTACCCAAAAATCAAACCAAAACCCACTTATTTATAGCAAATTGGCAAAACTCCAATGAAACCTGAAAATGGGGGTTTGGCTTAGCTGGTTTGATTAATGATGTAATATTTTAGGCGTGTGCCGACT
The DNA here is from genome assembly GCA_944989445.1 of Ampullaceana balthica. Taxonomy (NCBI): domain Eukaryota; kingdom Metazoa; phylum Mollusca; class Gastropoda; family Lymnaeidae; genus Ampullaceana; species Ampullaceana balthica. The sequence goes on along the minus strand of CALYLW010000298.1, from coordinate 304,540 downwards.
GTGGCACGTGGGCCATAGGTTTGCCATCACTGATCTGGTCTTACTTGCAGTTCAACTGAAAACAATAGGATTATTCTTAATTTGAACATTTTCTTTGTATTCGTTTTACAAAATGCTGTTTTGTTCAGATTGTTCAAACAATTCCTAGGTTTCTAGGATATTCAACTAATTTTTAGTTCGTTTGGTGAATATATCAGGTTAAAATGTTACCTTTTTCAATATCATTCTATATTTTTTTCTAGTGCATTAAGGATATATTAAATAAGCTTGGAACATCACTTCCAAGACTCGCTTTTTTACTTTGGAATACTACTCTCTATTACATGGTTTTTACCTTTTTCATAAGCTCACAAAGTAATATCTTAAAGGTGTATCAAATCAATTTTATTTAATCGACCAACATACTTAGGAAAAAATGTGTTTTTGAAAACTCAAAATAAAACTAAAAAACGAAAGAAACGCTCAAAAAAATGAAGGGTTTCATCCTAGTTTATTCGTCATTTAATTATAGCCAGATGCCTTATTAAAATAGCAGTTCTTTAGTGTCCGTGTTCCCTCCTAGATGGATTGCTGACCACTGTATGACGGATTAGTCCAGGCTCTATCTGGTTGGCAAGCTGTTATTAGAAGTACACCCCTCCCCCCCCTTACACTATACACTAGTAGACAAGCTGTTATTAGAAGTACACCCCTCCCCCCCCCTTACACTATACACTAGTAGACAAGCTGTTATTAGAAGTACACCCCTCCCCCCTTACACTATACACTAGTAGACAAGCTGTTATTAGAAGTACACCCCTCCCCCCCCTTACACTATACACTAGTAGACAAGCTGTTATTAGAAGTACACCCCTCCCCCCCTTACACTATACACTAGTAGACAAGCTGTTATTAGAAGTACACCCCTCCCCCCCTTACACTATACACTAGTAGACAAGCTGTTATTAGAAGTACACCCCTCCCCCCCCTTACACTATACACTAGTAGACAAGCTGTTATTAGAAGTACACCCCTCCCCCCCTTACACTATACACTAGTAGACAAGCTGTTATTAGAAGTACACCCCCCTTACACTATACACTAGTAGACAAGCTGTTATTAGAAGTACACCTCCCCTTACACTATACACTAGTAGACAAGCTGTTATTAGAAGTACACCTCGCCTTACACTATACACTAGTAGACAAGCTGTTATTAGAAGTACACCTCGCCTTACACTATACACTAGTAGACAAGCTGTTATTAGAAGTACACCTCGCCTTACACTATACACTAGTAGACAAGCTGTTATTAGAAGTACACCTCGCCTTACACTATACACTAGTAGACAAGCTTTTATTAGAAGTACACCCCCCTTTACACTATACACTAGTAGACAAGCTGTTATTAGAAGTACACCTCGCCTTACACTATACACTAGTAGACAAGCTTTTATTAGAAGTACACCCCCCTTACACTATACACTAGTAGACAAGCTTTTATTAGAAGTACACCTCGCCTTACACTATACACTAGTAGACAAGCTTTTATTAGAAGTACACCTCCCCTTACACTATACACTAGTAGACAAGCTTTTATTAGAAGTACACCTCCCCTTACACTATACACTAGTAGACAAGCTTTTATTAGAAGTACACCCCCCCTTACACTATACACTAGTAGACAAGCTTTTATTAGAAGTACACCTCGCCTTACACTATACACTAGTAGACAAGCTTTTATTAGAAGTACACCTCCCCTTACACTATACACTAGTAGACAAGCTTGTATTAGAAGTACACCCCCCTTACACTATACACTAGTAGACAAGCTTTTATTAGAAGTACACCTCGCCTTACACTATACACTAGTAGACAAGCTTTTATTAGGAGTACACCCCCCCTTACACTATACACTAGTAGACAAGCTTTTATTAGAAGTACACCTCGCCTTACACTATACACTAGTAGACAAGCTTTTATTAGAAGTACACCTCGCCTTACACTATACACTAGTAGACAAGCTTTTATTAGAAGTACACCTCGCCTTACACTATACACTAGTAGACAAGCTTTCATTAGAAGTACACCTCGCCTTACACTATACACTAGTAGACAAGCTTTCATTAGAAGTACACCCCCCCCTTACACTATACACTAGTAGACAAGCTGTTATTAGAAGTACACCTCGCCTTACACTATACACTAGTAGACAAGCTTTTATTAGAAGTACACCTCGCCTTACACTATACACTAGTAGACAAGCTTTCATTAGAAGTACACCTCGCCTTACACTATACACTAGTAGACAAGCTTTCATTAGAAGTACACCCCCCCTTACACTATACACTAGTAGACAAGCTGTTATTAGAAGTACACCTCGCCTTACACTATACACTAGTAGACAAGCTTTTATTAGAAGTACACCTCGCCTTACACTATACACTAGTAGACAAGCTTTTATTAGAAGTACACCTCGCCTTACACTATACACTAGTAGACAAGCTTTTATTAGAAGTACACCTCCCCTTACACTATACACTAGTAGACAAGCTGTTATTAGAAGTACACCTCCCCTTACACTATACACTAGTAGACAAGCTGTTATTAGAAGTACACCTCGCCTTACACTATACACTAGTAGACAAGCTTTTATTAGAAGTACACCCCCCCTTACACTATACACTAGTAGACAAGCTGTTATTAGAAGTACACCTCCCCTTACACTAGACACTAGTAGACAAGCTGTTATTAGAAGTACACCCCCCCTTACACTATATTTGAAGATCCCTGCTGCACACATAACCCCAAACCTGAGATTTCTCCCCAGGGTTCTCTTAAATGTCACGATGAAGTCTCATCAAATGCAGAAAAGAAATATCTTGTATAGGTCAATAGTTTGAATGATGTGGAAAGGATTTGTGCTCTTAAGACGTTTCAAATGGTTAAAATACAAAATACACTAACATATTTGTGCAATGAAAGCAATAAATTTAAGCTTTATTTTAAACTAAAACGACAATAGGCGTTTCGGCTATTGTCTTCATCAGTACAATAACATACAATAGTTACTTACATAAGTAATATCTACATTCTTAAAACATATTATATCATAAGATAATTTAAAATATTTATGTAAAATAAAAAGAAAGGAAAAACAAAAACAAACAAGAACACGGGATATAGGAAAAACTAGGAAGTATCTTAAGCTACAGTGAAAACCACAACAGGAAAAAGTTTCTGCAGTTAGGTAAAATTGTGAACTTGGTTAATTCCATATGGAGCCAACGTACCAAATCGTTTTATAAGTCTATTTTCCATGTGGATCCTATAATTGGTATTGTTTGCATATCAAATACCAGTAACTGCAATATCTGAAATGCCATCATGGTCAACACTGTTGAAATGTTTAGACACTGGATATTGAGCCTGTTTATTAAAATATTATACAGGTGTTCTCGAAACCGATCTCCAAGACGACGACCTGTCTCACCCTCGTAAATTTTATTACACCTCTTTCAAAGAATTGCATAAATTACGTTGCGACTTGTGCAAGTGAATCCATCTTTTATTACGAATTTTTCAAGAGGGAAAGAAATTTTGTTAATTTCAATCACATATGGACAAGTATTGCAGCGGTTACGGTTTCAACCTTTTGTTTCAATATGTGCTTTCATTGTGGGAAGGTGACTTCTTACAAGTATATCTCTGAGGATTCTATCTCTCCGGAAAGCAAAAAGAGAAGGTTTTATGAAGACCTGCTGAGTTAGAGATTCAGCCATGAGGATTGGTCGGTTTTTGAGAATCACCAGGCGGGTTTAAAATTATGAGGATGAAAAGTTAAAATAAATTTGGATCTATCACGTTGATCAGAAACAGATGATGTAAACGTGTCCTGTCTGGTCATGCCTTTAATTCGATTGACAGCGGATATTAAAACTGTTTCCGGGTATGACCTTCTTTTTAACATACTTTATTGCATCCTAAGTATCTGACCTCAGTGACCTGTAATATTGTCACAGAGTTTAAGTGTGATGAGGCAATATTTGATTGCAAGTCTTTATCACGCAGCAAGTGTTTATGACGCAGCTCTCGCATATCAACTTCCTTGTATGGAAAATAAATCGAGTGTACTTCATCTATTTTCTCGTATTTTGTCACTTTCCATTATTAGTTATCAGTAGCACAGAAAATCTATTTGCTTGCATTTCACTGGTTCACCATTCAAGGTACTTTCCCAGATTCTGAATCCTTGCACTTTCCCTCATTCACATTAGTTCACTTCACAAAACTTAAAGTCCATGCACTTTCCTCATTTTAATCCTTGCATTTGCTGCCATTCCTATTCTTTTCACTTTTTGACATTTGTAAAAATCCTTTGACGTTCCCTTTTCACCATTCCTCTGATACTTTTCATTAATAATCCTCGCACTTCAATAAGTTTTCATTTCGTTTATATTTCCTTATTACCAAACAACATTTCATTAATTTCAGACTTTTTTTATTCCTTCAACTGCGTTGTTTTCTTATTTCGCGATCGCTCTGCGCGTTGAAAATGGTCCAACATAATATGGTCCAACATAATATGGTCCAACATAATACTCCGTTCTGTCTCTACTTTGTTTGGTTTGCTTTCCATTAACTTATAAAAGGGGTCGGGAAACCATGGCTCGCGAGCCATATATGGCTCTTTTGATGGCTGCATATGTCTCGCAGAAAAATGTTCATTATAAAGAAAAAATATTTCTTCAGACTACTTTGATCTAAATAATTTTTGGAAAAAAGTTTTTTTTTATTTTTTAAAAATAATTGAATATAAAAAAGAAGAAAACAAACACATCGTCATAAGTCAATAACCTTACTAATTATTTTCTATTTTTATGGATTACGTGATGTAAAATATTCTTGAAAGTTTCGAAGCGGAAAATTTTTTGGAGGGCGCATGTTGATTGACCAATCAATTCTATCCGAATAGTAATGAGGAGAGCCATACGTGATAGAATGATATAATAGTAATGAGGAGAGCCATACGTGATAGAATGCATGAAATAAGCAAGGTCAGGGGTTAGTAACCTTAGGAGTTAGATTTCTATTTAATGGAGAGAGATTTTGGAATTCGGGATCAAAGTGATATCAATGATTTCTATGGAAAAGTGGCAAAAATGCATTGTTCAAGTGGGGTTGGTGTATATTGCTTTCGAAAATAGCGGACGATGTGTGCATGTGTAAAATGGTCCACACAAATGATTGTAGTCGGATCAGAAAGTAAACTTTCGTTTTAATCGCGTTCTAAGCTATCTAATTTTATAAACCTTTTTGACAAGATGGCTAAAAGAAAGAAAGACGATGAGTATCGTACTTTTCAGCAGGAATGGACGGAGGAATTTGCCTTTATGGAGAGAACGGGTTCTGCGGTGTGTTTAATATGCAATGATAAAATTACGTCTATGAAACGGTCAAATTTTAAGTAACACTTCGAGACACGCCATTCTACATTTGCATTGAAATATCCTGAGGGAGACAGCAGAAAGAAACATGTCAAGAATTGCTATCAAGAGTGCAAGCTGGTCAGCAGCAAATCCGTGTTTGGACCCAGAAAGATTATTGGAATTCGGCTATCTTTGCTGGCGCTTTAGCTATTGTAAGAAACGGAAAGCCATTCACAGATGGGGAGTATGCCAAATCATTCATGCTTGATGTTGCCAATGAACTTTTTGATGACTTTTCCAATAAGGACAAAATAATTAAACGGATAAAAGAAATGCCTCTGTCGGCAAGAACTGTTCAAGATCGTAGCATCATGATGTCAAATCAAATTGAGGATATGCAAGTGAAGGACATAAATGCGGCACCGTTTTTCTCTCTCGCTTTGGATGAGTCAACAGACATAAGTAATTTATCCCAGTTCAAAGAAAAAAATCTACCTTTGGATAAACTTGTTTCGGTGTGCACTGATGGTGCTCCGTGCATGGTCGGGAAAAACAGAGGATTTGTTGCTCTTCTTTGTGAGCATGAAAACAGACGCATCCTAAGCTTTCATTGCATCCTAAATCAGGAGGCTCTTTGTGCTCAGATGTGTGGCGAGCAGCTTGGTGAGGTGATGTCGCTGGTGTTTCGGGTAGTCAACTTTATCATTGCACAAGCATTAAATGATCGCCAGTTTAAAACACTGCTTGATGAGGTTGGGAATAATTATCCTGGTCTGCTTCTGCACAGCAACGTGCGTTGATTGTCAAGGGGGAAAGTGCTCAGCCGATTTGCGGCTTGTCTGATCGAAATTAGGACTTTTCTTGAAATGAAGAATGTCGAGCATCCCGAGTTAGCTGACACTGAATGGCTCCTGAAGTTTTATTATATCGTAGACATGACTGAACATCTAAATCAGCCCAATGTGAAAATGCAAGGCATTGGAAATACAATCTTGTCCTTGCAACAAGCAGTGTTTGCATTTGAAATCAAGCTTGAACTCTTCATCGCTGACATTGAAACATGTCGTTTATTACACTTTGAAAAACTGGGAGAGTTCAAAGATTTGTGCACATCAAGTGACCCTGCTTAACATCTTAATATTCAGCAGCTAGCAGGCTTCACGTCCAATCTCCTGCAGTCATTTAAAGCGCGCTTTGGAGAATTTCGTGAGCACACCCGTCATTTTAAGTTCATCACCCATCCACACGAGTGTGCAGTGGACAGCACTGACCTGAGTTGCATCCCCGGAGTCTCCGTCAGAGATTTTGAGCTCCAAGCTGCTGACCTGAAGGCCTTAGACATGTGGATGAATAAGTTCAAGTCACTGAATGAAGATTTGGCAAGACTTGCACGACAGCAAGCAGAGTTGGCGAGCCAACACAAATGGTCAGAAATGAAAAAAACTTCAACACGCAGACCAGCTGATTGTCAAAACTTGGAACGTGCTACCCCTCACATACCACACACTGCAGCGTGAGTATTGCTGTACTGACAATGTTTGGCTCTACGTATGCATGCGAGCAGTCTTTCTCACATCTAAAGAACATCAAGACCAACCACCGATCACGTGTAACGGATGGAAGTCTCAACGCCTGCATGAAGCTTAACCTCACGAGGTATCAACAAGACTACAAAGCCATAAGTAAATCCATGCAGCACCTTAAGTCGCATTAATGGTAAGTAATACTCATTATTGATTATTTTAGCAACAGCATGACAGTGTTATTAAAAAAATTGCAGAGCATAATTATTGTGCTTTTAGTGTTGAAAATACACAAAATGCACACATTTACTTGAATTTTTAGTTGTAAGAAATATGTATGGCTCTCACAGAATTACGTCTCGAAATATGTGTTGTTTATCGCTCTCTCAGACAAAAAGTTTCCAGACCCCTGACTTATATAACATGAAATGAGCTTGAATAACATTAAATAATAAATAAAAAAACAAGTGTATGATTTATTTAAAGGCAGCAGATATCATGTCAAAATGATAGTTCATCAGCAGATATCATGTCAAAATAATAGTTCATCAGCAGATATCATGTCAAAATGATAGTTCATCAGCAGATATCATGTCAAAATGATAGTTAATCAGCAGATATCATGTCAAAATGATAGTTCATCAGCAGAGATGTCAAAATGATAGTTAATCAGCAGATATCATGTCAAAATGATAGTTCATCAGCAGAGGTCATGTCAAAAAGATAGTTAATAAGCATATATCATGTCAAAATGATAGTTAATCAGCAGATATCATGTCAAAGTGATAGTTAAATCAGCAGATATCATGTCAAAATGATAGTTAATCAGCAGATATCATGTCAAAATGATAGTTAATCAGCAGAGGTCATGTCAAAATGATAGTTAATCAGCAGAGGTCATGTCAAAATGATAGTTAATCAGCAGAGGTCATGTCAAAATGATAGTTAATCAGCAGAGGTCATGTCAAAATGATAGTTAATCAGCAGAGGTCATGTCAAAATGATAGTTAATCAGCAGAGGTCATGTCAAAATGATAGTTAATCAGCAGAGGTCATGTCAAAATGATAGTTAATCAGCAGAGGTCATGTCAAAATGATAGTTAATCAGCAGAGGTCATGTCAAATTGATAGTTAATCAGTGTAGCTCTCCATATTTTAACAAGCTAAATAAATACTCAGGTAGACTATCATAACATACCTATAAACCTGGGCTCACCAAACTGGCCCGCGGGCTGGATCTGGTCCGTGACGCCATTTCATCCTACCTAATATGGTACTTGAATTGAGAATGTGCTTGATAGAATAGAGACGTTTTTCATAAAATTTAGATACTTAAGTTAAAATACAACATCATCTCACAAGCGGGGAAATCCCGGCTTTTTATTAAGATGTTTTACTACAAGGTCTTATAAAACAACTTTTTTCTTAAAATTAAGATCGCCTTTTGCGAATAAATATGTTACTCGTCTTTTTAAAATTTTCTTTTGTTGTTTTAATAACAATATTTTTATTACCCTCCACTGACCCACTATTAACACGGAAGGCTAAACTTAACTTAGTTTTTGGCGCTCGTCATTTTGTAATCCATCCGACCCGCTGTGAAAAACTTTTGGTGACCTCTGCTGTAGACGGTGAACCCTGTGTTCTCATGTATCCCAACCTCACATACCTGTAGACCTTGAAGCGCTTGCTCTTGGATAACCCAACAAGGTGGGGTTATTTAGACCATGGAGGTCTTGGAGGTGGTGAGGCCAACAAGGTGGGGTTATTTAGATCATGGAGGTCTTGGGGGTGATGACGCCAACAAGGTGGGGTTATTTAGACCATGGAGGTCTTGGGGGTGATGACGCCAACAAGGTGGGGTTATTTAGACCATGGAGGTCTTGGAGGTCTTGACGCTGGTAAGGTGGGGTTATTTAGACCATGGAGGTCTTGGGGGTGATGACGCCAACAAGGTGGGGTTATTTAGACCATGGAGGTCTTGGGGGTGATGACGCCAACAAGGTGTGGTTATTTAGACCATGGAGGTCTTGGGGGTGATGACGCCAACAAGGTGGGGTTATTTAGACCATGGAGGTCTTGGGGTTGATGACGCCAACAAGGTGGGGTTATTTAGACCATGGAGGTCTTGGAGGTGATGACGCTGGTAAGGTGGGGTTATTTAGACCATGGAGGTCTTGGAGGTGGTGACGCTGTAGCTGAGCAGCTTGTAGAAAGCGGCTTACAGCTACTTGAGCCTCTCCGGTCAGGAAGTCCCCCCCCCCTTTTTCCCTTTTTTCTCTTGTCCTTCCATTACGTGTATCCGCTTGGGCGCGAGCACCGAACACTGCCATTGTTGGGATCATTTTTAAGCTTAGCCCCCTGACCTCACGGCTCCACAAATACATTAAGAAAATATTGGGCATGATCCCGTGGCAATGGAAGTGTGCACTTACAGTTAATGTTTCTTGCGTTACTGTTTATAAAAGTTTGGTCGTATCAACTCTATTGTTACATTGAAAGTGAAAATTTTGTGTTTGATTACGTTGAATAACAGCTGTAAACTATTTATGTTTTTCACGTTTAGCCGTTTACAAGCCACGTTGTCAGTGTTTCAATGACACAGGAAATACCAGTACTAGAGTACACAGAAGTCTTCGTCTGTTTGTGCCAGGGTTTAGATAGATGGACATTGGATGCCAGGCAGGCTTTGGATAGATGGACATTGGATGCCAGGGTTTAGATAGATGGACATTGGATGCCAGGCAGGCTTTAGATAGATGGACATTGGATGCCAGGCAGGCTTTAGATAGATGGACATTCGATGCCAGGGTTTAGATAGATGGACAATGGATGCCAGGGTTTAGATAGATGGACAATGGATGCCAGGCAGGCTTTGGATAGATGGACATTGGATGCCAGGGTTTAGATAGATGGACATTGGATGCCAGGCAGGCTTTAGATAGATGGACATTGGATGCCAGGCAGGCTTTAGATAGATGGACATTCGATGCCAGGGTTTAGATAGATGGACATTGGATGCCAGGCTTTAGATAGATGGACATTGGATGCCAGGGTTTAGATAGATGGACATTGGATGCCAGGCTTTAGATAGATGGACATTGGATGCCAGGCTTTAGATAGATGGACATTGGATGCCAGGGTTTAGATAGATGGACATTGGATGCCAGGCAGGCTTTAGATAGATGGACATTGGATGCCAGGCTTTAGATAGATGGACATTGGATGCCAGGCTTTAGATAGATGGACATTGGATGCCAGGCAGGCTTTAGATAGATGGACATTGGATGCCAGGCAGGCTTTAGATAGATGGACATTGGATGCCAGGCAGGCTTTAGATAGATGGACATTGGATGCCAGGCTTTAGATAGATGGACATTGGATGCCAGGCAGGCTTTAGATAGATGGACATTGGATGCCAGGCAGGCTTTAGATAGATGGACATTGGATGCCAGGCTTTAGATAGATGGACATTGGATGCCAGGCTTTAGATAGATGGACATTGGATGCCAGGCTTTAGATAGATGGACATTGGATGCCAGGCAGGCTTTAGATAGATGGACATTGGATGCCAGGCTTTAGATAGATGGACAATGGATGCCAGGGTTTAGATAGATGGACATTGAATGTCAGGCTTTAGATAGATGGACATTGGATGCCAGGGTTTAGATAGATGGACAATGGATGCCAGGGTTTAGATAGATGGACATTGAATGTCAGGCTTTAGATAGATGGACATTGGATGCCAGGGTTTAGATAGATGGACATTGAATGTCAGGCTTTAGATAGATGGACATTGAATGTCAGGCTTTAGATAGATGGACTTTGGAACTGATGCTCTTACTAAATATGTTTGCTGAGATGTTAAGCTGCACATTTTTTTCATGGATGTAGTAGAATTATTTAAAAATAAAATTTACTTTAAACGTAATTTTATCGCATTGAGGTAGACTTATACGACGGAACTCAATGTTATGTCATGTACGTGTATGTCACAGAATGGAATGACATTTTGTCGTCACACACTCGTGGGCAGTTAAAAAGATGGACGTGTAAGTTTATTTGTTGAAACATAAAAGACAGAATGTTTTCAGTCAACTTTACTATCATCTGCTTGTCTCACTTGTCACACATTAATACTTGTTCAGAAATCCCTTGTTTCTATAAGTGTTTTGTAAACTCTCTTATTGCACCTTAAACCTGGACAATATCACTAACTACAAATGTCCTTGCTCACTCACTATAAATAAATTAGTGCAGTACTCTCTCCGCGGGGACATATTTACAATGTGACATCATTTTTCCTGCTGGCAAATTAAATGTAGCTTTCTGGAATTATGGATACATTTTAGCATTATGCGTTGCTGGCAAAGTAAATGTAGCTTTCTGGAATTATGGCTACATTTAGCATTATGGGCTGGAAAATTAAAGGTAGCTTTCTGGTATTGTGGA
>CALYLW010000298.1:0-293058 GCA_944989445.1 Ampullaceana balthica | reverse complement strand
GGTGTATCGTGGGTACATTGTAACATTATGGGCTAGCGGCCTGGTGTATTGTGAGTACATTGTAACATTATGGGCTGGCTGGTGTATTGTGGGTACATTGTAACATTATGGGCTAGCGGCCTGGTGTATTGTGGGTACATTGTAACATTATGGGCTGCCTGGTGTATTGTGGGTACATTGTAACATTATGGGCTGGCGGCCTGGTGTATCGTGGGTACATTGTAACATTATGGGCTGGCGGCATGGTGTATTGTGGGTACATTGTAACATTATGGGCTGGCTGCCTGGTGTATCGTGGGTACATTGTAACATTATGGGCTGGCGGCCTGGTGTATTTTGGGTACATTGTAACATTATGGGCTGGCTGCCTGGTGTATCGTGGGTACATTGTAACATTATGGGCTGGCGGCCTGGTGTATCGTGGGAACATTGTAACATTATGGGCTGGCTGCCTGGTGTATCGTGGGTACAGTGTAACATTATGGGCTGGCGGCCTGGTGTATCGTGGGTACATTGTAACATTATGGGCTGCGGGCCTGGTGTATCGTGGGTACATTGTAACATTATGGGCTGGCGGCCTGGTGTATCGTGGGTACATTGTAACATTATGGGCTGGCGGCCTGGTGTATCGTGGGTACATTGTAACATTATGGGCTGGCGGCCTGGTGTATCGTGGGTACATTGTAACATTATGGGCTGGCGGGCTGGTGTATCGTGGGTACATTGTAACATTATGGGCTGGCGGCCTGGTGTATCGTGGGTACATTGTAACATTATGGGCTGGTTGCCTGGTGTATTGTGGGTACATTGTAACATTATGGGCTGCCTGGTGTATTGTGGATACATTGTAACATTATGGGCTGGCCGGTGTATTGTGGGTACATTGTAACATTATGTGCTGGCTGGTGTATTTTGTGTACATTGTAACATTATGGGCTGGCTGGTGTATTGTGGGTACATTGTAACATTATGGGCTGGCTGGTGTATTGTGGGTACATTGTAACATTATGGGCTGGTTGGTGTATTGTGGGTACATTGTAACATTATGGGCTGGCTGGTGTATTATGGGTACATTGTAACATTATGGGCTGGCGGCCTGGTGTATTGTGGGTACATTGTAACATTATGGGCTGGCGGCCTGGTGTATTGTGGGTACATTGTAACATTATGGGCTGGCTGGTGTATTGTGGGTACATTGTAACATTATGGGCTGGCGGCCTGGTGTATTGTGGGTACATTGTAACATTATGGGCTGGCTGGTGTTTTGTGGGTACATTGTAACATTATGGGCTGGCTGGTGTATTGTGGGTACATTGTAACAAAATGAGCTGCCTGGTGTATCGTGGGTACATTGTAACATTATGGGCTGGCTGGTGTATTGTGGGTAAATTGTAACATTATGGGCTGGCGGCCTGGTGTATTGTGGGTACATTGTGACATTATGGGCTGGCGGCCTGGTGTATTGTGGGTACATTGTAACATTATGGGCTGGCGGCCAGGTGTATTGTGGGCACATTGTAACATTATGGGCTGGCGGCCTGGTGTATTGTGGGTACATTGTAACATTATGGGCTGGCGGCTTGGTGTATTGTGGGTACATTGTAACATTATGGGCTGGCGGCCTGGTGTATTGTGGGTACATTGTAACATTATGGGCTGGCTGGTGTATTGTGGGTACATTGTAACATTATGGGCTGGCTGGTGTATTGTGGGTACATTGTAACATTATGGGCTGGTGGCCCGGTGTATTGTGGGTACATTGTAACATTATGGGCTTGCTGGTGTATTGTGGGTACATTGTAACATTATGGGCTGGCGGCCTGGTGTATTGTGGGTAGATTGTAACTTTATGGGCTGGCGGCCTGGTGTATTGTGGGTACATTGTAACATTATGGGCTGGCTGGTGTATTGTGGGTACATTGTAACATTATGGGCTGGCTGGTGTATTGTGGGTACATTGTAACATTATGGGCTGGTGGCCCGGTGTATTGTGGGTACATTGTAACATTATGGGCTGGTTGCCCGGTGTATTGTGGGTACATTGTAACATTATCGGCTTGCTGGTGTATTGTGGGTACATTGTAACATTATGCTTGCTGGTGTATTGTGGGTACATTGTAACATTATGGGCTGGCTGGTGTATTGTGGGTACATTGTAACATTATGGGCTGGCGGCCTGGTGTATTGTGGGTACATTGTAACATTATGGGCTGGCGGCCTGGTGTATTGTGGGTACATTGTAACATTATGGGCTGGTGGCCTGGTGTATTGTGGGTACATTGTAACATTATGGGCTGGCGGCCTGGTGTATTGTGGGTACATTGTAACATTATGGGCTGGCTGGTGTATTGTGGGTACATTGTAACAATATGGGCTGGCTGGTGTATTGTGGGATACATTGTAACATTATGGGCTGGTTGGTGTATCGTGGATACATTGTAACATTATGGGCTGGCGGCCTGGTGTATTGTGGGTACATTGTAACATTATGGGCTGGCTGATGTATCGTGGATACATTGTAACATTATGGGCTGGCGGCCTGGTGTATTGTGGGTACATTGTAACATTATGGGCTGGCGGCCTGGTGTATTGTGGGTACATTGTAACATTATGGGCTGGCGGCCTGGTGTATTGTGGGTACATTGTAACATTATGGGCTGGCTGGTGTATTGTGGGTACATTGTAACATTATGGGCTGGCTTGTGTATTGTGGGTACATTGTAACATTATGGGCTGGCGGCCTGGTGTATCGTGGGTACATTGTAACATTATGGGCTGCCTGGTGTATCGTGGGTACATTGTAACATTATGGGCTGGCTGGTGTATTGTGGGTACATTGTAACATTATGGGCTGGCTTGTGTATTGTGGGTACATTGTAACATTATGGGCTGGCGGCCTGGTGTATTGTGGGTACATTGTAACATTATGGGCTGGCGGCCTGGTGTATTGTGGGTACATTGTAACATTATGGGCTGGCGGCCTGGTGTATTGTGGGTACATTGTAACATTATGGGCTGGCCGCCTGGTGTATTGTAGGTACATTGTAACATTATGGGCTGGCTGGTGTATTGTGGGTACATTGTAAAATTATGGGCTGGCTGGTGTATTGTGGGTACATTGTAACATTATGGGCTGGCGGCCTGGTGTATTGTGGGTACATTGTAACATTATGGGCTGCGGCCTGGTGTATTGTGGGTACATTGTAACATTATGGGCTGGCGGCCTGGTGTATCGTGGGTACATTGTAACATTATGGGCTGGCGGCCTGGTGTATCGTGGGTACATTGTAACATTATGGGCTGGCGGCCTGGTGTATCGTGGGTACATTGTAACATTATGGGCTGGCGGCCTGGTGTATCGTGGGTACATTGTAACATTATGGGCTGGCGGCCTGGTGTATTGTGGGTACATTGTAACATTATGGGCTGGTGCCTGGTGTATTGTGGGTACATTGTAACATTATGGGCTGGGGCCTGGTGTATTGTGGGTACATTGTAACATTATGGGCTGGCGGCTGGTGTATTGTGGGTACATTGTAACATTATGGGCTGGCTGGTGTATTGTGGGTACATTGTAACATTATGGGCTGGCGCCTGGTGTATTGTGGGTACATTGTAACATTATGGGCTGGCTGGTGTATTGTGGGTACATTGTAACATTATGGGCTGGCTGGTGTATTGTGGGTACATTGTAACATTATGGGCTGGCTGGTGTATTGTGGGTACATTGTAACATTATGGGCTGGGGCCTGGTGTATTGTGGGTACATTGTAACATTATGGGCTGGCCTGGTGTATTGTGGGTACATTGTAACATTATGGGCTGGCCTGGTGTATTGTGGGTACATTGTAACATTATGGGCTGCGGCCTGGTGTATTGTGGGTACATTGTAACATTATGGGCTGGCGCCTGGTGTATTGTGGGTACATTGTAACATTATGGGCTGGGCCTGGTGTATTGTGGGTACATTGTAACATTATGGGCTGCGCCTGGTGTATTGTGGGTACATTGTAACATTATGGGCTGGCTGGTGTATTGTGGGTACATTGTAACATTATGGGCTGGGCCTGGTGTATTGTGGGTACATTGTAACATTATGGGCTGGCTGGTGTATTGTGGGTACATTGTAACATTATGGGCTGCGCTGGTGTATTGTGGGTACATTGTAACATTATGGGCTGCGCTGGTGTATTGTGGGTACATTGTAACATTATGGGCTGGCTGGTGTATTGTGGGTACATTGTAACATTATGGGCTGGCTGGTGTATTGTGGGTACATTGTAACATTATGGGCTGCGCCTGGTGTATTGTGGGTACATTGTAACATTATGGGCTGGCGCTGGTGTATTGTGGGTACATTGTAACATTATGGGCTGGCGCCTGGTGTATTGTGGGTACATTGTAACATTATGGGCTGGCGGCCTGGTGTATTGTGGGTACATTGTAACATTATGGGCTGGCGGCTGGTGTATTGTGGGTACATTGTAACATTATGGGCTGGCGGCCTGGTGTATTGTGGGTACATTGTAACATTATGGGCTGGCGGCCTGGTGTATTGTGGGTACATTGTAACATTATGGGCTGGGGCCTGGTGTATTGTGGGTACATTGTAACATTATGGGCTGGCCTGGTGTATTGTGGGTACATTGTAACATTATGGGCTGGCGGCCTGGTGTATTGTGGGTACATTGTAACATTATGGGCTGGCGCCTGGTGTATTGTGGGTACATTGTAACATTATGGGCTGGCTGGTGTATTGTGGGTACATTGTAACATTATGGGCTGGGGCCTGGTGTATTGTGGGTACATTGTAACATTATGGGCTGGCCTGGTGTATTGTGGGTACATTGTAACATTATGGGCTGGCTGGTGTATTGTGGGTACATTGTAACATTATGGGCTGGCTGGTGTATTGTGGGTACATTGTAACATTATGGGCTGGCTGGTGTATTGTGGGTACATTGTAACATTATGGGCTGGCTGGTGTATTGTGGGTACATTGTAACATTATGGGCTGGCTGGTGTATTGTGGGTACATTGTAACATTATGGGCTGGCTGGTGTATTGTGGGTACATTGTAACATTATGGGCTGGGCCTGGTGTATTGTGGGTACATTGTAACATTATGGGCTGGGGCCTGGTGTATTGTGGGTACATTGTAACATTATGGGCTGGCTGGTGTATTGTGGGTACATTGTAACATTATGGGCTGCGGCTGGTGTATTGTGGGTACATTGTAACATTATGGGCTGGGCCTGGTGTATTGTGGGTACATTGTAACATTATGGGCTGGCTGGTGTATTGTGGGTACATTGTAACATTATGGGCTGGCTGGTGTATTGTGGGTACATTGTAACATTATGGGCTGGCTGGTGTATTGTGGGTACATTGTAACATTATGGGCTGGCGGCTGGTGTATTGTGGGTACATTGTAACATTATGGGCTGGCTGGTGTATTGTGGGTACATTGTAACATTATGGGCTGGCGGCCTGGTGTATTGTGGGTACATTGTAACATTATGGGCTGGCGCCTGGTGTATTGTGGGTACATTGTAACATTATGGGCTGGGCCTGGTGTATTGTGGGTACATTGTAACATTATGGGCTGGCGGCCTGGTGTATTGTGGGTACATTGTAACATTATGGGCTGGCGCTGGTGTATTGTGGGTACATTGTAACATTATGGGCTGGCGGCCTGGTGTATTGTGGGTACATTGTAACATTATGGGCTGGCGGCCTGGTGTATTGTGGGTACATTGTAACATTATGGGCTGGCGGCCTGGTGTATTGTGGGTACATTGTAACATTATGGGCTGGCGCCTGGTGTATTGTGGGTACATTGTAACATTATGGGCTGGCGGCCTGGTGTATTGTGGGTACATTGTAACATTATGGGCTGGCGGCCTGGTGTATTGTGGGTACATTGTAACATTATGGGCTGGGCCTGGTGTATTGTGGGTACATTGTAACATTATGGGCTGGCCTGGTGTATTGTGGGTACATTGTAACATTATGGGCTGGCCTGGTGTATTGTGGGTACATTGTAACATTATGGGCTGGCTGGTGTATTGTGGGTACATTGTAACATTATGGGCTGGCTGGTGTATTGTGGGTACATTGTAACATTATGGGCTGGCCTGGTGTATTGTGGGTACATTGTAACATTATGGGCTGGCTGGTGTATTGTGGGTACATTGTAACATTATGGGCTGGCGCTGGTGTATTGTGGGTACATTGTAACATTATGGGCTGGCTGGTGTATTGTGGGTACATTGTAACATTATGGGCTGGCTGGTGTATTGTGGGTACATTGTAACATTATGGGCTGGCTGGTGTATTGTGGGTACATTGTAACATTATGGGCTGGCTGGTGTATTGTGGGTACATTGTAACATTATGGGCTGGCGGCCTGGTGTATTGTGGGTACATTGTAACATTATGGGCTGGCTGGTGTATTGTGGGTACATTGTAACATTATGGGCTGGCAGTGGGCTGCTGGTGTGTATTGTGGGTACATTGTAACATTATGGGCTGGCTGGTGTATTGTGGGTACATTGTAACATTATGGGCTGGCTGGTGTATTGTGGGTACATTGTAACATTATGGGCTGGCTGGTGTATTGTGGGTACATTGTAACATTATGGGCTGGCGCCTGGTGTATTGTGGGTACATTGTAACATTATGGGCTGGCTGGTGTATTGTGGGTACATTGTAACATTATGGGCTGGCTGGTGTATTGTGGGTACATTGTAACATTATGGGCTGGCTGGTGTATTGTGGGTACATTGTAACATTATGGGCTGGCTGGTGTATTGTGGGTACATTGTAACATTATGGGCTGGCTGGTGTATTGTGGGTACATTGTAACATTTATGGGCTGGCTGGTGTATTGTGGGTACATTGTAACATTATGGGCTGGCTGGTGTATTGTGGGTACATTGTAACATTATGGGCTGGCTGGTGTATTGTGGGTACATTGTAACATTATGGGCTGGCTGGTGTATTGTGGGTACATTGTAACATTATGGGCTGGGGCCTGGTGTATTGTGGGTACATTGTAACATTATGGGCTGGCTGGTGTATTGTGGGTACATTGTAACATTATGGGCTGGCGGCTGGTGTATTGTGGGTACATTGTAACATTATGGGCTGGCGTGGTGTATTGTGGGTACATTGTAACATTATGGGCTGGCGGCCTGGTGTATTGTGGGTACATTGTAACATTATGGGCTGGCTGGTGTATTGTGGGTACATTGTAACATTATGGGCTGGCTGGTGTATTGTGGGTACATTGTAACATTATGGGCTGGCTGGTGTATTGTGGGTACATTGTAACATTATGGGCTGGCTGGTGTATTGTGGGTACATTGTAACATTATGGGCTGGCTGGTGTATTGTGGGTACATTGTAACATTATGGGCTGGCGGCCTGGTGTATTGTGGGTACATTGTAACATTATGGGCTGGCTGGTGTATTGTGGGTACATTGTAACATTATGGGCTGGCGGCCTGGTGTATTGTGGGTACATTGTAACATTATGGGCTGGCGGCTGGTGTATTGTGGGTACATTGTAACATTATGGGCTGGCGTGGTGTATTGTGGGTACATTGTAACATTATGGGCTGCGGCTGGTGTATTGTGGGTACATTGTAACATTATGGGCTGGCTGGTGTATTGTGGGTACATTGTAACATTATGGGCTGGCTGGTGTATTGTGGGTACATTGTAACATTATGGGCTGGCTGGTGTATTGTGGGTACATTGTAACATTATGGGCTGGCTGGTGTATTGTGGGTACATTGTAACATTATGGGCTGGCTGGTGTATTGTGGGTACATTGTAACATTATGGGCTGGCTGGTGTATTGTGGGTACATTGTAACATTATGGGCTGGCTGGTGTATTGTGGGTACATTGTAACATTATGGGCTGGCGGCTGGTGTATTGTGGGTACATTGTAACATTATGGGCTGGGGCCTGGTGTATTGTGGGGTACATTGTAACATTATGGGCTGGCTGGTGTATTGTGGGTACATTGTAACATTATGGGCTGGCTGGTGTATTGTGGGTACATTGTAACATTATGGGCTGGCTGGTGTATTGTGGGTACATTGTAACATTATGGGCTGGCTGGTGTATTGTGGGTACATTGTAACATTATGGGCTGGCTGGTGTATTGTGGGTACATTGTAACATTTTGGCTGTGTATTGTGGGTCTTGTCTATGGGCTGCTGGTGTATTGTGGGTACATTGTAACATTATGGGCTGGCTGGTGTATTGTGGGTACATTGTAACATTATGGGCTGGCGGCTGGTGTATTGTGGGTACATTGTAACATTATGGGCTGGCGGCCTGGTGTATTGTGGGTACATTGTAACATTATGGGCTGGCGCTGGTGTATTGTGGGTACATTGTAACATTATGGGCTGGCTGGGCCTGGTGTATTGTGGGTACATTGTAACATTATGGGCTGGCGGCTGGTGTATTGTGGGTACATTGTAACATTATGGGCTGGCTGGTGTATTGTGGGTACATTGTAACATTATGGGCTGGCTGGTGTATTGTGGGTACATTGTAACATTATGGGCTGGCTGGTGTATTGTGGGTACATTGTAACATTATGGGCTGGGCTGGTGTATTGTGGGTACATTGTAACATTATGGGCTGGCTGGTGTATTGTGGGTACATTGTAACATTATGGGCTGGCGGGCCTGGTGTATTGTGGGTACATTGTAACATTATGGGCTGGCTGGTGTATTGTGGGTACATTGTAACATTATGGGCTGGCTGGTGTATTGTGGGTACATTGTAATCATATGGGCTGGGCTGGTGTATTGTGGGTACATTGTAACATTATGGGCTGCGCTGGTGTATTGTGGGTACATTGTAACATTATGGGTCTGGCTGGTGTATTGTGGGTACATTGTAACATTATGGGCTGGCTGGTGTATTGTGGGTACATTGTAACATTATGGGCTGGCTGGTGTATTGTGGGTACATTGTAACATTATGGGCTGGCTGGTGTATTGTGGGTACATTGTAACATTATGGGCTGGCGGCCTGGTGTATTGTGGGTACATTGTAACATTATGGGCTGGCGGCCTGGTGTATTGTGGGTACATTGTAACATTATGGGCTGGCGGCCTGGTGTATTGTGGGTACATTGTAACATTATGGGCTGGCGGCCTGGTGTATTGTGGGTACATTGTAACATTATGGGCTGGCGGCCTGGTGTATTGTGGGTACATTGTAACATTATGGGCTGGCGGCCTGGTGTATTGTGGGTACATTGTAACATTATGGGCTGGCGGCCTGGTGTATTGTGGGTACATTGTAACATTATGGGCTGGCGGCCTGGTGTATTGTGGGTACATTGTAACATTATGGGCTGGCGGCCTGGTGTATTGTGGGTACATTGTAACATTATGGGCTGGCGGCTGGTGTATTGTGGGTACATTGTAACATTATGGGCTGGCGGCTGGTGTATTGTGGGTACATTGTAACATTATGGGCTGGCTGGTGTATTGTGGGTACATTGTAACATTATGGGCTGGCTGGTGTATTGTGGGTACATTGTAACATTATGGGCTGGCGGCCTGGTGTATTGTGGGTACATTGTAACATTATGGGCTGGCTGGTGTATTGTGGGTACATTGTAACATTATGGGCTGGCTGGTGTATTGTGGGTACATTGTAACATTATGGGCTGGCTGGTGTATTGTGGGTACATTGTAACATTATGGGCTGGCTGGTGTATTGTGGGTACATTGTAACATTATGGGCTGGCTGGTGTATTGTGGGTACATTGTAACATTATGGGCTGGCTGGTGTATTGTGGGTACATTGTAACATTATGGGCTGGCGCCTGGTGTATTGTGGGTACATTGTAACATTATGGGCTGGCTGGTGTATTGTGGGTACATTGTAACATTATGGGCTGGCGGCCTGGTGTATTGTGGGTACATTGTAACATTATGGGCTGGCTGGTGTATTGTGGGTACATTGTAACATTATGGGCTGGCTGGTGTATTGTGGGTACATTGTAACATTATGGGCTGGCTGGTGTATTGTGGGTACATTGTAACATTATGGGCTGGCTGCCTGGTGTATTGTGGGTACATTGTAACATTATGGGCTGGCTGGTGTATTGTGGGTACATTTGTAACATTATGGGCTGGCTGGTGTATTGTGGGTACATTGTAACATTATGGGCTGGCTGGTGTATTGTGGGTACATTGTAACATTATGGGCTGGCTGGTGTATTGTGGGTACATTGTAACATTATGGGCTGGCTGGTGTATTGTGGGTACATTGTAACATTATGGGCTGGCTGGTGTATTGTGGGTACATTGTAACATTATGGGCTGGCTGGTGTATTGTGGGTACATTGTAACATTATGGGCTGGTTGCCTGGTGTATTGTGGGTACATTGTAACATTATGTGCTGCCTGGTGTATTGTGGGTACATTGTAACATTATGGGCTGGCGGCCTGGTGTATTGTTGGTACATTGTAACATTATGGGCTCGCGGCCTGGTGTATTGTGGGTACATTGTAACATTATGGGCTGGCGGCCTGGTGTATTGTGGGTACATTGTAACATTATGGGCTGGCGGCCTGGTGTATTGTGGGTACATTGTAACATTATGGTCTGGCGGCCTGGTGTATTGTGGGTACATTGTAACTTTATGGGCTGGCTGTTGTATTGTGGGTGCATTGTAACATTATGGGCTGGCTGGTGTATTGTGGGTACATTGTAACATTATGGGCTGGCTGGTGTATTGTGGGTACATTGTAACATTATGGGCTGGCTGGTGTATTGTGGGTACATTGTAACATTATGGGCTGGCTGCCTGGTGTATTGTGGGTACATTGTAACACTATTGGCTGGCTGGTGTATTGTGGGTACATTGTAACATTATGGACTGGCGGCCTGGTGTATTGTGGGTACATTGTAACATTATGGGCTGGCTGGTGTATTGTGGGTACATTGTAACATTATGGGCTGGCTGGTGTATTGTGGCTACATTGTAACATTATGGGCTGGCTGGTGTATTGTGGGTACATTGTAACATTATGGGCTGGCTGCCTGGTGTATTGTGGGTACATTGTAACATTATTGGCTGGCTGGTGTATTGTGGGTACTTTGTAACATTATGGGCTGGCTGGTGTATTGTGGGTACATTGTAACATTATGGGCTGGCTGGTGTATTGTGGGTACATTGTAACATTATGGGCTGGCTGGTGTATTGTGGGTACTTTGTAACATTATGGGCTGGCTGGTGTATTGTGGGTACATTGTAACATTATGGGCTGGCTGGTGTATTGTGGGTACATTGTAACATTATGGGCTGGTTGCCTGGTGTATTGTGGGTACATTGTAACATTATGGGCTGGTTGCCTGGTGTATTGTGGGTACATTGTAACATTATGTGCTGCCTGGTGTATTGTGGGTACATTGTAACATTATGGGCTGGCTGGTGTATTGTGGGTACATTGTAACATTATGGGCTGGCTGGTGTATTGTGGGTACATTGTAACATTATGGGCTGGCTGGTGTATTGTGGGTACATTGTAGCATTATGGGCTGGCTGGTGTATTGTGGGTACATTGTAACATTATGGGCTGGCTGGTGTATTGTGGGTACATTGTAACATTATGGGCTGGCTGGTGTATTGTGGGTACATTGTAACATTATGGGCTGGCTGCCTGGTGTATTGTGGGTACATTGTATTATTATGGGCAGGCTGGTGTATTGTGGGTACATTGTAACATTATGGGCTGGCTGGTGTATTGTGGGTACATTGTAACATTATGGGCTGGCTGGTGTATTGTGGGTATATTGTAACATTATGGGCTGGCTGCCTGGTGTATTGTGGGTACATTGTAACATTATGAGCTGCCTGGTGTATTGTGGGTACATTGTAACATTATGGGCTGGCGGCCTGGTGTATTGTGGGTACATTGTAACATTATGGGCTTCGTGGTGTATTGTGGGTACATTGTAACATTATGGGACTGGCTGGTGTATTGTGGGTACATTGTAACATTATGGGCTGGTGGCCTGGTGTATTGTGGATACATTGTAACATGATGGGCTGGCGGCCTGGTGTATTGTGGGTACATTGTAACATTATGGGCTGGCTGCCTGGTGTATTGTGGGTACATTGTAACATTATGGGCTGGCGGCCTGGTGTATTGTGGATACATTGTAACATTATGGGCTGGCGGCCTGGTGTATTTGTGGATACATTGTACCATTATGGGCTGGGCCTGGTGTATTGTGGGTACATTGTAACATTATGGGCTGCGGCCTGGTGTATTGTGGGTACATTGTAACATTATGGGCTGGCGGCCTGGTGTATTGTGGGTACATTGTAACATTATGGGCTGGCTGCCTGGTGTATTGTGGGTACATTGTAACATTATGGGCTGGCGGCCTGGTGTATTGTGGATACATTGTAACATTATGGGCTGCGTCTGGTGTATTGTGGGTACATTGTAACATTATGGGCTGGCGGCCTGGTGTATTGTGGGTACATTGTAACATTATGGGCTGGCTGGTGTATTGTGGGTACATTGTAACATTATGGGCTGGCGCCTGGTGTATTGTGGGTACATTGTAACATTATGGGCTGGCTGGTGTATTGTGGATACATTGTAACATTATGGGCTGGGGCCTGGTGTATTGTGGGTACATTGTAACATTATGGGCTGGCGGCCTGGTGTATTGTGGGTACATTGTAACATTATGGGCTGCGGCCTGGTGTATTGTGGAGTACATTGTAACATTATGGGCTGGCGGCCTGGTGTATTGTGGGTACATTGTAACATTATGGGCTGGCTGGTGTATCGTGGATACATTGTAACATTATGGGCTGGCGGCCTGGTGTATTGTGGGTACATTGTAACATTATGGGCTGGCTGGTGTATTGTGGGTACATTGTAACATTATGGGCTGGCTGGTGTATTGTGGGTACATTGTAACATTATGGGCTGGCGGCCTGGTGTATTGTGGGTACATTGTAACATTATGGGCTGGCTGGTGTATTGTGGGTACATTGTAACATTATGGGCTGGCTGGTGTATTGTGGGTAGTCGGTGGAGGCAGTGCATATGTCGTGATGTTAGAACATTGATTAAAATTATTTTATCTATTAGTGAAGTCGGTCAGATTTTAAGCATAACTTTGGAATACAATCTTGAGATTTGCGTTACGACGGCATAATTGAGAACCACTCACGGGTCATATTGAGAACCACTCACGGGCCTTATTGAGAACCACTCACGGGCCTTATGGAGAACCACTCACGGGCCTTATCGAGAACAACTCACGGGCCATATTGAGAACCACTCACGGGCCTTATTGAGAACTACTCACGGGCCATATTGAGAACCACTCACGGGCCATATGGAGAACCACTCACGGGCCATATTGAGAACCACTCACGGGCCATATTGAGAACCACTCACGGGCCATGTTGAGAACCACTCACGGGCCTTATTGAGAACCACTGACAGGCCTGCAAACCTTGTCCAATCATCAACTGATGATTACTGTGACTACGGTATAAATAGCCTGCATGCCATGATGACAGATTGAATGATGTTCTTTGATCTCGGTGGATCCAATGACCAGCCCATAGAATGACCGTAATAACACGGCGTCTTATTTCCTTGCCATACAGTCGACCAGTTATGCGACTAATTGATAAAAAGCTTCGGGAATCATACTTAGGCTACATTTCCATGCATGCAAGTTACATAACATAAAGTTAGAGCCAAGATCAAGGATTAAAAGTATAGAAAAATGGTTGAAAAGTGCACATTCAAGTTTTAAAATGTCAACCATAAAACTGAATCTATGCGTCAAATAAAGGTATTAAATAATATAAGGTGAAAATATACTGACAGCACATATAGAGACATATCTTCTGTTTCATAGAGATACAAGTGTCTGCCAGGAGAATGTACTTTTGTTTAAAAGTGAGATGGTTGCCTCGTATCGACGCAATTTTTATTATAAAATCAACATAACAGTCTTAGAGAATGTAAACCTAACACCATTACTAAACAACGATCTTAGAGAATGTAAACCTAACACCATTACTAAACAACAATCTTAGAGAATGTAAACCTAACACCATTACTAAACAACGATCTTAGAGAATGTAAACCTAACACCATTACTAAACAACAATCATAGAGAATGTAAACCTAACACCATTACTAAACAACTATCTTAGAGAATGTAAACCTAACACCATTACTAAACAACGATCTTAGAGAATGTAAACCTAACACCATTACTAAACAACAATCATAGAGAATGTAAACCTAACACCATTACTAAACAACTATCTTAGAGAATGTAAACCTAACACCATTACTAAACAACAATCTTAGAGAATGTAAACCTAACACCATTACTAAACAACAATCATTGTCACATGTGAATGTCACGGGTGTATCACGAGTGTGTTGCGTGATCCGATGACGGAGAGGTCACGTGAGTGATAAGCGCGGGAAGAAAGGGTCGTTCCCATTGGCTAATGAGGTGGAAAGATCATAATTAGTGTTGGCTGGTGTCATGGCAGGACGTATACGAGTGTGCTCCACGTTTAATAACCTCAAGTTATAATTCTTGTACATAATATATATATATTAAAGTTGTTTTATTGAAACCAAGTTCTTCAGTGGATTATTGTGTACAAGATTCTGTATTGAGAGAACACTTACAAGAGTTACATATTAATAAGTAAAAAGACAGTTACAGTTACATTGGTGTCAGTAAGTCAAAGTTCTAAATGAACACAGTACAAGAAATTTTAGAAAGGATGTTTCGTGGAAGTCACCAGTATTGTATACTTCAAAAAGGAAAGTATTCATTAAAAGAAGAAATATTAGCAGCTACCGTATTTTTTAATATTAAAGTTCGTAAGAAGCTGTGAATAAACTTTTGTGATTCAATGAAACATCTGATACAAGAATATTTCAAGATGGTGGCATAACGCACGTGATCACTGCGTGCGATGTGTAAAACTAGGTCACCTAGTTGGTTCTACCTTACAGTCGACGACAGTACAAGCGTACTACAGTATACTGTATACACACTAATGAGAGCTGTGAGGTCGCGACGTCAACAAGTCTACTGACGTTGGCATGCAGTATTTAGTGTGACACGCGGTGAGGTTATATAGGTCAACAAGCTCACTGCTAGTTGATTCCAGGAAATATTTATAAACATAACATTGAACTTGAAAAGCTGTAGACTATTAACAACTGTGTCAGTGTGAATTATAAATCAAGGAACTTAAGTTGTATCCATTCATTGTGTGAAGAGTTTGATAATTGCAATTTTGGATTACTGGAGTGAACTAAATTGTTTAAAAACTACTCGAAAATTAAAAATTTAACCAAGTGACTTTTATTCAAAACGATTGGACCATTGGATGTGTTTTGTCAATCTGAGGGAGCGTATATATAAAGTATACTAAAGATCCCGTGTGAGGATTATTTTGTTGTCTCATCTTGTCAAAACTAAATTGCATGGTTTAGACGTGTCACTTATTTGGACTTAACATTTTGAATTCAAGATTTTTCATTTGGAGGATATATAACTTTATCAATATATACCTACATTCCTTACCGAATTGTTAAACTCATATTATTCTATATAACAAAACATGGATTACTACAAAGAATTCACTGCCATAGCAGAAAAGATCGGACTAAGTGGAAAAGAAATGAGAGATTTCATTGAAGAAAAAGTAAAAATAGCTATAGCTGAAGAAAAAGAAAAGCAAAGAATTGCTGAAGATAAAGAGAAGCTAAGAATAGCTGAAGAAAAAAGAAAAGCTAAGAATTGCTGAAGAAAAAGAAAAGCTAAGAATAGCTGAAGAAAACGAAAAGCAAAGAATTGCTAAAGAAGAAGAGAAGCTAAGAAAAGCTGAAGAAAAAGAGAATCAAAGAATTGCGGAAGAAAAAGAGAGGCAAAGACAAATAATTGAAAGAGAAGAAAGAGCTGCAAGAAGAGAACTTGAACAAATTAAAAATGACAACTTAAAATTACAAATTGAGCTAGAGAGTAGAGGCCACAATCCTGGTAATGAAACAAATAGAAGGTCAGCACCAAGGGATACTATCAAAGTTAGAAAATATGATAATCAGAAAGAAAAAATGGATGTTTATCTGGATTATTTTGAATCCATAATGGCCATGAAAGGTTATAATGAAGAAGATTGGCCAGCACAATTGATGACTCAACTAACTGGAGAAGCATTCGAAGCTTACAACATTATAGCCAAAGAAGACAAAAGCATAATTAAAAATGTCAAAAAGGCACTTCTATGTCATTTCGGAAAGTCAGAAAATGATTATAGAAAAGAAGTTCATGAAATGAGAATCAAGATGGACAAAGATCCACAGATCATAGTGCATGAAGCACAAGTTAAATTAACAAAATGGCTGGAAGTTACAGCAATAGATACAAGCAATCCAAAGGCCACACTAGACATGGTATTAATTTACAAGTTTTTAGAAAATGCAACTCCAACTCTATTCACATATTTAACTGATAAGAAAGTTCGTACTCAAGCAGAGCTAACAAATGCATTACGCACATTCAAAGACTCTCATCCAAATGTGGAATTGGATAAGAGACAAGATATCTTTGCAGCAATAAAAATTAAAAGTCAAGAAAAAAGACAAGGTATGAGAAACCAGAGTCTGCCAAACCAAGGCAACAGACACACTATTTGCTGGTACTGTAACAAGCCAGGACATATGGCGAAGCAGTGTTATCACAATAAAGGACAACCAAATAGGGTGTCACCCAACGGCAGTCCTATAAAAAAAAAGAAAACAGAAGAAAAATCAATACAAGATCACTTTGAAAACAAAGGTAGAAAATCATGGAGAGAAAAATATAATCATAATTCCAGACATAGAGATTATGATCAAGACAGACAATTATGGAGAGAAAAATATAATCATAATTCCAGACATAGAGATTATGATCAAGAAAGACAATCATGGAGAGAAAGAAATAATCATAATTCCATATATAGAGATTATAATCAAGGTAGAGGATCATGGAGAGGCAGATATAGTTTTGATTCCAGAAAAAGATATTTTGATCAGCCATGGAGAAAGAATGAAAACCAAGACATGAATGATAGAAGAATAATGAAACAAGAAGAAACAAACACTTGTGACACTTTAGCCACTATTAAAAATCAAATCTATGGTAAAAGGGATGAAGACCATAGTAGCAGAGATAAAGATGGTACTGGTGAATCTAAAACCATTTGTGTGAAATCATCTGAATTAGGAAGAACAATTGGTTGTGCATTAAGCAAAATCAAAGACACAGATACAGACAATATTTTTCAGATAAAAGTTTCTGACAGTGACTCATCTGGTCGAAATTCTATTTAGGGATGTGACGGAGCTGAACAAAATCCGCATTCGTCGGATTCGGATTTGGCAAATATAAATCCGTCGGATTCGAATGCGGATGCGGATTTGGTCAACACTTGGCTAAAAGGGGGAATACCAAGGTCTAATCTATGGACAGCTGAGTAAGGGTCCAGGAGTTTAGTTTTATCTGTTTTCTTTATTTCGGATTTTCGAAAGTCTCTAGTTTTTTTTATTTTAGTTACGATTTCTACGGCCGTGTTTGATCTGAAAACGGTAATTTTTCAAATTCGAATCAGATGGAATTTTTTTTTAATCCGTCGGATTCGAATTCGAGCTTCGTCACATCCCTAATTCTATTGAACTATCAGGAAGCAAAAATGACATCTCAAAAGCTAAGCAACTTATTCAAGATGCTGGAATTGATATTGTGAATGGACATAATCGAAGTCATGGTTGGTGAATTATTGAACATTTAACAGTCTGAAGAAACATTCAAAGCCCAACGATTTGAATTCATACTCGTCAACTGAAGAATGACTATATTGAACTAGGCTATGCTATTAGCCGACTACAAATTTGACATTAAACCTGTGAAGGGAAAGGACAATGTGGTTGCAGACATATTAGGTAGAATGACAATAAATAAAGACATTCTGTCATTCTGTGAATTCCTAAGTGATAAAACCAGAGACTGTAATTATATTAATATTTTTATTCGTTGAACAATGGACAAGGAACAGTGTTTGAATTCCACTGGATTATTAGTTAATTTTAATAATATAGATTGTTCAAAGTATTTTACTTACACATAAGTATATTTGTGTTAAAATTCCATTTTCATTTTTTCAGCACAGGTAGACTGTTGCAGTCCTACAGATTTTTTCTCTTGATTTTATGTCTAGAAGTTGTGTGTAAGGCAATGAATGTCCATTGATGATAAATATTTGAAACGTGAATATAGATATAGATTAATTTGATTTTAATAAGACCAAAAATGTTGTATTTCATAAACATTTTTTGAAGGATGGGGGTGAATGTCACATGTGAATGTCACGGGTGTATCATGAGTGTGTTGCGTGATCGGATGACGGAGAGGTCACGTGAGTGATAAGCGCAGGAAGAAAGGGTCGTTCCCATTGGCTAATGAGGTGGAAAGATCGTGTTAGTGTTGGCTGGTGTCATGGCAGGACGTATACGAGTGTGCTCCACTTTTAATAACCTCAAGTTATAATTCTTGTACATAATATATATATTAAAGTTTTATTGAAACCAAGTTCTTCAGTGGATTATTGTGTACAAGATTCTGTATTGAGAGAACGCCAACAACAGTTACATATTAATAAGTAAAAACCAGTTACAGTTACAATCATAGAGAATGTAAACCTAATACCATTACTAAACAACAATCATAGAGAATGTAAACCTAATACCATTACTAAACAACAATCATAGAGAATGTAAACCTAATACCATTACTAAACAACAATCATAGAGAATGTAAACCTAACACCATTACTAAACAACAATCATAGAGAATGTAAACCTAATACCATTACTAAACAACAATCATAGAGAATGTAAACCTAATACCATTACTAAACAACAATCATGGAGAATGTAAAACCAACACCAATACATGTAAAAACCAAAACAAACTGTTACATTGTTACATGACATAGAGCAACAGTTATCTTATATTATCTTATCTGTTTACAGACGCTCCTTCTATACAGAAGATTATTGCGTCCTACGCTTATCTATGGTTTGTGTTTAGTCCTGCATTTTTATTAGAGATTTAAATGTTGATAAAGTGTTGGTTTTCCTGGATTCTTCAGGCAACCCATTCCACGCCCGAATTCCGGACGGGAAGAAGGAAAACTTGTATGTGTTTGTTCTTGCATACGGAATAAGAAAGGTGTTTTTATCCTTATGTCTATCTGAGGGTTGTATTAAGTTATCTTTGTGTTGTATTTCTAAATTAGAATTAATTGCTTTATGTATGATTACTACTTTGCTTTTGGTTCTTCTATCCTCTAGTGTTTCAAGGTTTAATGATTTAATTAATGGTGTTATTCTTGTCAGTTTCGAATATTCTCCAGTAATGAATCTGGCAGCTCTTTTTTGAATTTGTTCTAGTTTATCAATGTTTTCTTTGGTGGATGGGTCCCATACAGAAGATGCATATTCTAGTACAGGTCTCACCAAAGTGAGGTAGCATTTTAGTTTTATATCTCTATTACATTTGTTAAAGTTTCTTTTTATGAAGCCTAAGGTTTTGTTTCATTTTTTTATAACTTCATCGACATGGGGATTCCATGATAGTTTCTCATTTATTAAGACTCCTAAGTATTTTGCATCTTTAGTTTGGGTCAGTTCTTTTCCATGAATGTAATATTTTGAATTTATTTGTTTCTTTTTCTTTGTTACTCTTAACAGTTGACACTTTTCTGGGTGGAAAGACATACTCCAGTTAGTTTCCCATTTTATCAATTCATCTAAGTCTTTTTGTAAAATTTTGCTGTCTTGTTCTGATTTAATTGTTCTATAGATTATACAATCATCAGCAAATAACCTAACTTTTGTACCTGTTGAGATGTTGTTGGGTAAATCATTTATATAAATTAAAAAGAGTAAGGGACCTAGCACTGTTCCTTGTGGAACTCCTGAGTTAACCTTTAACAGTTGAGTTCTTTGCACGAAATTTGACACAATAATTGTTCAGACCATTTTTAAATGTTACACTTATATTTATAAATAATGTAAACAAAAATACTGATTCACTTTTTAAAAAATTCTTACATGTATGATAGAGTATAATGTACTTGTGCATTTCGAAAAGAAACAACTTGTCATATACTGACACTTGATTATTTTGAGGAGAAACGAACAAAATTAGAACTAATCTTCAGTAATCTTATTTAAATTATTATAATTTGGTCTGCGCCCATGCATCATGCTATAATTAGTTTTTGTTTCGAGAGGAGGAAAGTCTCTACCAATGTCTACTTAAGATGTCTTTATATTTAAAGACAAGACTTGTAAATTTTAAAGAATGAGCTAGTTCCCCTCCCCCAGTTCGCCCAGAAACCACTTTTTAATCTTTAGCATTCTAATTATAACTGGAAGCGCACCAATAACATTGACATTAATTTCTTAGAATAATTATAATTCAATGAGAAAGCCATCATCTTGACTTGACTTGTCTAGAACAGCGCTTCTCAAACTTTGTAGTATGGTGGACCGGCAGGCATTTTTTCCATTGCGCTAGGGACCGGTGATCTATTTTCCCTGCACTGACAATTTTTTCTGTCCTTTTTTTTTGTGTGGATAACTTCTGCGGACCGGTGGCGGATGGCCCACGGACCGGCACCGGTCCGAGGACCACCACTTTGAGAAGCACTGGTCTAGAAGACGCACCAGTGAAACCAGTTGCCGGTCGATTGAGGAAGTCCAGCCCTAAAAGTGTACAAGATCAGGGAACTCCCCTTGTCCCGCGCTTCGTTACCTCCCTTTGAGTGCAGTCCCTGTTGCTTGATGCCCCTATCGAGTAGCAGACATGCCAGCAAGAACAGAGATGTGTTCCATGCTCACACCAGCCTTTAGACAGTACTTCACCTTTGTCACGGCTTTTATTATCGGTCGAGCATCTCTCGAGTCCGGCCCGTGCGAAGAGTATGCGATGAAATCTGAGTATTTGGGGCAACGGCAAGAAAGTGGTGGGCGGACAGACTGATGGAGACATGCGTGACAAAAGATCTTCTATCTGGTTACGTTTTCCAACCTTTGAATGAAACAATGATTTTATTGTAATGTTTAACAACATCAAGGTGTTGTGGAAATATTGATGGAGGATGTCAGTTGCACTCATTGCCTCCGCTGCATTCAATTGATGTCAGTTGCACTCATTGCCTCCGCTGCATTCAATGGATGTCAGTTGCACTCATTGCCTCCACTGCATTCAATGGATGTCAGTTGCACTCATTGCCTCCGCTGCATTCAATGGATGTCAGTTGCACTCATGGCCTCCGCTGCATTCAATGGATGTCAGTTGCACTCATTGCCTCCGCTGCATTCAATGGATGTCAGTTGCACTCATGGCCTCCGCTGCATTCAATGGATGTCAGTTGCACTCATGGCCTCCGCTGCATTCAATGGATGTCAGTTGCACTCATGGCCTCCGCTGCATTCAATGGATGTCAGTTGCACTCATGGCCTCCGCTGCATTCAATGGATGTCAGTTGCACTCATGGCCTCCGCTGCATTCAATGGATGTCAGTTGCACTCATGGCCTCCGCTGCATTCAATTTGAATGATTTATTTCACAATGAAACAGCAGATAAAAATGTGCCCACCAGTCATTCAAGGGCGATCAGCTGCCTACCAGTCATTCAAGGGCGATCAGCTGCTATAAAAAAACATCGGCGTACTGATCGTAAATCCTTGCTCAGGACCTAACCACCCCAACCCCGCTCACCTTGTTGTATGTACATATCAACACAATTATTTATGAACATATGATTATGATTGTCCCAAGCCAACATAGGGACAAAGAAGATAATGTGTGCTTGATATGTTGCCAAGCCTACACAGTTCACTCCCTTAGTTTGCTTTAGTTTCTCTCAGGAACCCCGAGATATATATATATACTAGAAAAATACCCGCACTTTGTAGCGGGAGTGTGCTGACCCTTTATCCAAGTATTAGTTGCTGGTTATTACAATTTTTATTTTCCAAGTTAAATTTCAGATTCATCAGTTAAAATCTTATGAGAAACAGAGATATGCCATTTTACCGCGTGAGTTGTTTTCACTTAATGCAGTGCCTTTTAACATAACCTTACTATTTAAAAGATATGATTTATTAAATAATGATTCTTGCCGACCATAATAACTAAATTTACAATTTCATTCCCACTTGTACAAAATTAAAATAACTTACAGGTTTTCCGAAAGAGCTCTACCACCCTCGTCACTCAAAAATTTAATATATAATTACGAAACTGCATCGTATCACAATTGTAAGTTATATAATATTTGTAACCACGTCTATGAGATAAAGAACATGTGGCACTATCCCTTTAAAAGGCAAAAGCTAAGTGACTCATAGCGCAAATAAACAAAATTATAAATGTACTTTCTAAAATATTTAAAAAAAAACCGGTCGTATTAAAATGATATCAACAAAAATGTGCACACCATATTTAGACAATATAGAAAGCTGGCCGCATAAAAGTAAAGTCTTGTTATAAAGTAAATGTACTGGACCAAAATAACTCCTCGTTTTGACGTATTCACAATTGTTTTAACATGGAAATAATATTTAACATTTTTTATGTCTCTATATTTTACTATTTATATTTACGGTTTATAAGCAATGTTTATAATTTCAAAAAGGAATCTTTTTTTTTGTTCCCTATTTCGGATAAGGCATCATATTTTGTAAATTATATTCAATGCACACACACACACACCAGATTTTATATCTGTAAAATAAAATAAAAATGAAAAAAAAGATTCAACCGTCTGTTCATAAGTGCATCTTAAAAATGATTAAAAGGCAATTTTAGAAATGGCCTATGCTATTCTGAATACAAAGGAATGAACATAAAAACATATTCAATTCGCAATTCATATTAATTAAGCGTTTTCAGGATCACTTCATTAAATTTAGTCAAGTTTTGTTAATAAATTTGGTATCGAAAGTTTATAATGTATAGTGTATATAAAGCTTAAGTAAACAGTTTTAAAGTGTAAGTTTATTTGAC
The DNA here is from genome assembly GCA_944989445.1 of Ampullaceana balthica. Lineage (NCBI taxonomy): Eukaryota > Metazoa > Mollusca > Gastropoda > Lymnaeidae > Ampullaceana > Ampullaceana balthica. The sequence continues at coordinate 269,875 of CALYLW010000298.1, read as the reverse complement.
ATAGGCCATCACTTTCAACATAAAATAAACTCGCTACATCTATGGTTTTTAATTAAATGTCGAGTTATGAATTAATTTTTTTAAAAATCCCAATTTTATTCATTGCATGTAAAATATTAATACAATGCATCGTGAAAATAATTGAAATAAAATAATTTAAACGCATATGTAATATATAAAGCTCAGTTGATATTTTTATGTTTGTTTGTTTGTATCCATTAAAAAAAGGCCACTGCTTTTTTGACATTTTTCCAAAAGATCTCTGCCACTGTCGTCTCTAAAAAAGCTCTTATATATTTACGACACTGCATCGTAACACAATTGTTATTAATACAATATTTGCAACAGCGTCTATGAGATAAAGATAATAAAGATAAATAAAGAAATTAGGCTATATTCCTAATTTTAAAAAAAACAAACAAAACAAATCAATTTTATGTTAAAAACGCATGTGAAACCATGACAATAATTGATTTTAAAAATGACCTATGTTAATCCATCATCAAAGGAATGAACATAACATATTAAATTCGCAATACAAAATAATTAAGCGTTTTCAGGATCACTTTATTTAGTTTAATCTACTTATGTTAATAGGTCCGGTAGCCTAAATTTAAATAGTTTGAAAAAAATACTGACACAATTATTACATAAATAGGTTTTTATTAAATGTCGAGTTATGGAACAGAAAATAATTAAAACAAATTCGCAATTAAATTTAAACGTGTAAACAATTAAATCTAATGCATCGTGTGGCAGTTGTAATTAAATATGTTTACGTGTCTATCTAATATATAGAAAGTAACAGTAAAGAAAATGACAATTCTTTGTACTACACAGCTCAAATTATGAAGCGTACACGAAAATGTGCGCACCGTAATTAGACATTATAATATTTTTTGAATGCGCACCGCTGAAAAATAAAGTATTGGGGGGGGAGAAAAAACGTCACCAAAAGTAACTCGCTTTGAACGGCATTTTGAACGTCCGCGTAAATTTGTTCAATACAGAAATGAGGTTAAATTTTTTATTCTTTGTCTCTGCATTTTCTGATTATTTAATTTACGGCATTCGGGCAAAAGGGACAATTACATAAACTAACTTAAAACCACCTTCAGGGTAAAAGGAACCGTCCTGCCAAATTTGGTCCCCGTCCGTCATTTGGTTTTTTCGTGATTGTCTAACAGAAAGTCGAAAAGTGAAACATACAAAGATACAAACACCAACTGAGCTTTATATATTAGACTAGTAGACCCGTCGTGCGTTGCAACGATCAAAGTAAAAAGGAATAAATTTAAAGAAACCAATGAGTGGTATGTTTAAAAATAATTCTGAAGAAATCTTCGTGGAAGTGTAAAAAAAAATCCAAGTTTCATAGCAAACGGATAAATAAATTAATAATTAAATAATGTACAAAAGAAGAAACGATATTAAGGGCCCCGGCCCCAAAATGAGTGATATTATAGGTTTTTTTTTATTGCCATTGTACTCATTTCTTAAACGTTTAAGATTGTATTCACTATTCAGTCATTAACAATCTTGACAAATAATGACACATGTATCCATTATGAGTTAGATATTGAGAAAAAAACTGGATTTTGACAAAACTTAGAATATTAAAACTTAAGAGCCTATATTACTATAAGGCACTGAACTCTTAATTTCCATTCCTTCGAAAAAGTCTCTTTACTGAACTTTAATCATTGTATTCCCTATTCAATTTTACACGATATTGAGGAATATATATTGAGTACAATAGATAAAAACAACATTAAGGGCCCCAGGGCCCATTCTGGGCAAGATATAAAGTTCAAAACATCTGTTCATTTCAATTAGTATAATAATTGATACATGTGTCATAATTTGTCAAGATTGTTAATGACTGAATGGTGAATAAATTCTTAAACGCTTAAAAAATGTGAATTTTTGGGCCCCCAGTCCCAAAGGAATGAATATTAGCAGTTTAGTGCCCTATATTATTTTAATATTGGCTATCAAGTTGTCATATACACATTTTGGTTAAGATCCAATAATTTACACAGTAGCTAAAGCTTAAACTAATTTTTATATAGCTCGTATTAGCAAAACATGATGATATGGGCCCCCGGCGCCCCATGAGTGTTAAATTTTGAAAAAAGTGATAGTTACCATCCCGAGAGCATACTTAACAGTCTTGAAAAGTTTCATGAGGATCGGGTGAATGGTTTAGACAGCTATAAAGGACATTCATACACACACAAACATATTTAAATATTTATATATATATATATACTTGAAAAATACCCGCACTTTGTAGCGGGAGTGTGCTGACCCTTTATCCAAGGAATTAGGTGATGGTTATTAAAATTTTTATTTGCCAAGTTAAATTTCAGATTCAACTATTTAGTTAAAATCTTATGAGAAACAGAGATATGCCATTTTACCGCGTGAGTTGTTTTCACTTAATGCAGTGCCTTTTAACATAACCTTACTATTCAAAAGATATGACTTATTAAATAATGATTCTTGCCGACCATAATAACTAAATTTACAATTTCATTCCCACTTGTACAAAATTAACATAACTTATATGTTTTCCGAAAGAGCTCTACCACCCTCGTAACTCAAAAATTTAATATATAATTACGAAACTGCATCGTATCACAATTGTAAGTTATATAATATTTGTAACCACGTCTATGAGATAAAGAACATGTGGCACTATCCCTTTAAAAGCCAAAAGCTAATTGACTCATAGCGCAAATAAACAAAATTATAAATGTACTTTCTAAAATACTATTTTTAAAAAAAAACGGTCGTATTAAAATGATATAAAAAAATGTGCACACCATATTTAGACATATAGAAAGCTGGCCGCATAAAATAAAGTCTTGTTATAAAGTAAATGTACTGGACCAAAATAACTCTTCATTTTGACGTATTCATAATTGTCTAAACAGGGAAATAATATTTAACATTTTTATGTCTCTATATTTTACGATTTATATTTACGGTTTATAAGCAATGTGTATAATTTCAAAAAGGAATCTTTTTTTTTGTTCCCTATTTCGGATAAGGCATCATATTTTGTAAATTATATTCAATGCACACACACACACCAGATTTTATATCTGAAAAATAAAATACATTAAAAAAAAAGATTCAACCGTCTGTTAATAAGCGCATCTTAAAAATGATTAAAAGGCAATTTTAGAAATGGCCTATGCTATTCTGAATACAAAGGAATGAACATAAAAACATATTCAATTCGCAATTCATATTAATTAAGCGTTTTCAGGATCACTTCATTAAATTTAGTCAACTTTTGTTAATACGTTCGGTAGCGAAAGTTTATAATGTATAGTGTATATAAAGCTTAAGTAAACAGTTTTAAAGTGTACGTTTATTTGACATAGGCCATCACTTTCAACATAAAATAAACTCGCTACATCTATGGTTTTTAATTAAATGTCGAGTTATGAATTAAATTTTTTAAAATCCCAATTTTATTCATTGCATGTAAAATATTAATACAATGCATCGTGAAAATAATTGAAATAAAATAATTTAAACGCATATGTAATATATAAAGCTCAGTTGATATTTTTATGTTTGTTTGTTTGTATCCATTAAAAAAAGGCCACTGCTTTGTTGACATTTTTCCAAAAGATCTCTGCCACTGTCGTCACTAAAAAAGCTCTTATATATTTACGACACTGCAATGTAACACAATTGTAATTAATACAATATTTGCAACAGCGTCTATGAGATAAAGATAATAAAGATAAATAAAAAAATTAGGCTATATTCCTAATTTTAAAAAAACAAACAAAACAAATCAATTTTATGTTAAAAATGCATGTGAAACCATCACAATAATCGATTTTAAAAATGGCCTATGTTAATCCATCATCAAAGGAATGAACATAACATATTCAATTCGCAATACAAAATAATTAAGCGTTTTCAGGATCACTTTATTTAGTTTAATCTACTTATGTTAATAAGTCCGGTAGCCTAAGTTTAAATAGTATAAGTGTATAGGTTATGTAAAAGACAACAGCTTATGTAAAAGACAAACAAAATATAAATGTTATATTAATAGGACACAGCTAAATTTAAGATGCGTACACGAAAATGTGCGCACAGTAATCAGGCGATAAAAGATTTTAAAACGTGCACCGCTAAAAATGAAGCCTTGAAAAAAATACTGACACAATTATTACATAAATAGGTTTTTCATTAAATGTCGAGTTATGGAACAGAAAATAATTAAAACAAATTCGCAATTAAATTTAAACGTGTAAACAATTAAATCTAATGCATCGTGTGGCAGTTGTAATTAAATATGTTTACGTGTCTATCTAATATATAGAAAGTAACAGTAAAGAAAATGACAATTCTTTGTACTACACAGCTCAAATTATGAAGCGTACACGAAAATGTGCGCACCGTAATTAGACATTATAATATTTTTTCAAATGCGCACGGCTGAAAATAAAGTATTGGCATTGGGGAAAAAAACGTCACCAAAAGTAACTCGCTTTGAACGGCATTTGAACGTCCGCGTAAATTTGTTCAATACAGAAATGAGGTTAAATTTTTTATTCTTTGTCTCTGCATTTTCTGATTATTTAATTTACGGCATTCGGGCAAAAGGGACAATTACAAAAACTAACTTAAAACCACCTTCAGGGTAAAAGGAACCGTCCTGCCAAATTTGGTCCCCGTCCGTCATTTGGTTTTTCCGTGATTGTCTAACAGAAAGTCGAAAAGTGAAACATACAAACATACAAACATACAAACATACAAACATTTGAGCGTTATATATTAGACTAGTAGACCCGTCGTGCGTTGCAACGATCAAAGTAAAAAGGAATAAATTTAAAGAAAACAATGAGTGGTATGTTTAAAAATAATCCTGAAGAAATCTTCGTGGAAGTGTGAAAAAAAAATCCAAGTTTCATAGCAAACGGATAAATAAATTAATCATTAAATAGCGTACAAAAGAAGAAACGATATTAAGGGCCCCGGCCCCAAAATGAGTGATATTATAGTTTTTTTTATTGCCATTGTACTCATTTCTTAAACGTTTAAGATTTTATTCACTATTCAGTCATTACCAATCTTGACAAATAAGGACACATAACATGTGGCACTATCCCTTTAAAAGGCAAAAGCTAATTGGCTCATAGCGCAAATAAACAAAATTATAAATGTACTTTCTAAAATACTATTTTAAAAAAAAACGGTCGTATTAAAATGATATAAAAAATGTGCACACCATATTTAGACATATATAAAGCTGGCCGCATAAAATAAAGTCTTGTTATAAAGTAGATGTACTGGACCAAAATAACTCTTCATTTTGATGTATTCATAATTATATCTAACTCTTAAACTACTTTTTATATACCTACAATAGGGGGAAAATAGCATTAAGGGGCCCTGGCCCATTCGGTGCAAGAGGTCAATTTCAAAAACCTGTTCATTTTAGTTCATTTTTATTGTGGCTATATTTCTCTAGCTCTTTAAAAAGTAAATAGGAAAAATATTTTAAAAATATACGAAAAAAGATATTTGGGGCCCCGGCCCCGAAGATATTGGCATTAGAAGTTCACTGTCTATAGGATTTTAATATAGGCTACCAAGTTTTTGTATGCAAAGTTTGGTGATGATCTATTCATTTACTAAGTAGTTAACGTAGAAACTATTTTTTTATATAGCTCATATAAGATAAAAACGACATTTAGGGTCCCAGGGCCCATTCTGGGCAATATATAAAGTAAAAAAAATTTACAATTTCATTCCCACTTGTACAAAATTAACATAACTTATAGGTTTTCCGAAAGAGCTCTACCACCCTCGTCACTCAAAAATTTAATGTATAATTACGAAACTGCATCGTATCACAATAGTAAGTTATATAACAATTGTAACCACGTCTATGAGATAAAGAACATGTGGCACTATCCCTTTAAAAGGCAAAAGCTAATTGGCTCATAGCGCAAATAAACAAAATTATAAATGTACTTTCTAAAATACTATTTTTAAAAAAAAACGGTCGTATTAAAATGATATAAAAAAATGTGCACACCATATTTAGACATATATAAAGCTGGCCGCATAAAATAAAGTCTTGTTATAAAGTAGATGTACTGGACCAAAATAACCCTTCATTTTGATGTATTCATAATTGTCTAAACAGGGAAATAATATTTAACATTTTTATGTCTCTATATTTTACGATTTATATTTACGGTTTATAAGCAATGTGTATAATTTCAAAAAGGAATCTTTTTTTTGTGTTCCCTATTTCGGATAAGCATCATATTTTGTAAATTATATTCAATGCACACACACACACCAGATTTTATATCTGAAAAATAAAATACATTTAAAAAAAAAGATTCAACCGTCTGTTCATAAGTGCATCTTAAAAATGATTAAAAGGAAATTTTAGAAATGGCCTATGCTATTCTGAATACAAAGTAATGAACATAAAAACATATTCAATTCGCAATTCATATTAATTAAGCGTTTTCAGGATCACTTCATTAAATTTAGTCAACTTTTGTTAATACGTTCGGTAGCGAAAGTTTATAATGTATAGTGTATATAAAGCTTAAGTAAACAGTTTTAAAGTGTACGTTTATTTGACATAGGCCATCACTTTCAACATAAAATAAACTCGCTACATCTATGGTTTTTAATTAAATGTCGAGTTATGAATTAAATTTTTAAAAATCCCAATTTTATTCATTGCATGTAAAATATTAATACAATGCATCGTGAAAATAATTGAAATAAAATAATTTAAACGCATATCTAATATATAAAGCTCAGTTGATATTTTTATGTTTGTTTGTTTGTATCCATTAAAAAAAGGCCACTGCTTTGTTGACATTTTTCCAAAAGATCTCTGAAAAAAGCTCTTATATATTTACGACACTGCAATGTAACACAATTGTAATTAATACAATATTTGCAACAGCGTCTATGAGATAAAGATAATAAAGATAAATAAAGAAATTCCTAATTTTAAAAACAAAAAAAAACAAATCAATTTTATGTTAAAAATGCATGTGAAACCATCACAATAATCGATTTTAAAAATGGCCTATGTTAATCCATCATCAAAGGAATGAACATAGCATATTCAATTCGCAATACAAAATAATTAAGCGTTTTCAGGATCATTTTATTTAGTTTAATCTACTTATGTTAATAAGTCCGGTAGCCTAAGTTTAAATAGTATAAGTGTATAGGTTATGTAAAAGACGACAGATTATGTAAAAGACAAACAAAATATAAATGTTATATTAATAGGACACAGCTAAATTTAAGATGCGTACACGAAAATGTGCGCACAGCAATCAGGCGATAAAAGATTTTAAAACGTGCACCGCTAAAAATGAAGCCTTGAAAAAAATATTACATAAATAGGTTTTTCATTAAATGTCGAGTTATGGAACAGAAAATAATTAAAACAAATTCGCAATGAAATTTAAACGTGTAAACAATTAAATCTAATGCATCGTGTGGCAGTTGTAATTAAATATGTTTACGTGTCTATCTAATATATAGAAAGTAACAGTAAAGAAAATGACAATTCTTTGTACTACACAGCTCAAATTATGAAGCGTACACGAAAATGTGCGCACCGTAATTAGACATTATAATATTTTTTCAAATGCGCACGGCTGAAAATAAAGTATTGGCATTAGGGAAAAAAAACGTCACCAAAAGTAACTCGCTTTGAACGGCATTTGAACGTCCGCGTAAATTTGTTCAATACAGAAATGAGGTTACATTTTTTATTCTTTGTCTCTGCATTTTCTGATTATTTAATTTACGTCATTCGGGCAAAAGGGACAATTACAAAAACTAACTTAAAACCACCTTCAGGGTAAAAGGAACCGTCCTGCCAAATTTGGTCCCCGTCCGTCATTTGGTTTTTCCGTGATTGTCTAACAGAAAGTCGAAAAGTGAAACATACAAACATACAAACATACAAACATTTGAGCTTTATATATTAGATATGTATAGTTTATCAATATATAAAGCTCAGTTGGTGTTTGTATCTTTGTATGTTTGTATGTTTCACTTTTCGACTTTCTGTTAGACAATCACGAAAAAACCAAATGACGGATGGGGACCAAATTTGGCAAGGACGGTTCCTTTTATCCTGAAGGTGGTTTTAAGTTAGTTTTTGTAATTGTCCCTTTTGCCCGAATGCCGTAAATTAAATAATTAGAAAATGCAGAGACAAAGAATAAAAAATTTAACCTCATTTTTGTATTGAACAAATTTACGCGGACGTTCAAATGCCGTTCAAAGCGAGTTACTTTTGGTGACGTTTCTCTCCCCCCCCAATACTTTATTTTCAGCGGTGCGCATTCAAAAAATATTATAATGTCTAATTACGGTGCGCACATTTTCGTGTACGCTTCATAATTTGAGCTGTGTAGTACAAATAATTGTCATTTTCTTTACTGTTACTTTCTATATATTAGATAGACACGTAAAACATATTTAATTACAACTGCCACACGATGCATTAGATTTAATTGTTTACACGTTTAAATTTAATTGCGAATTTGTTTTAATTATTTTCTGTTCCATAACTCGACATTTAATAAAAGCCTATTTATGTAATAATTGTGTCAGTATTTTTTTTCAAGGCTTCATTTTTAGCGGTGCGCGTTCTAAAATATTTTATCGCCTGATTACTGTGCGCACATTTTCGTGTACGCATCTTAAATTTAGCTGTGTCCTATTAATATAACATTTATATTTTGTTTGTCTTTTCATAAGCTATTGTCTTTTACATAACCTATACACTTATACTATTTAAACTTAGGCTACCGGACCTATTAACATAAGTAGATTAAACTAAATAAAGTGATACTGAAAAACGCTTAATTATTTTGTATTGCGAATTGAATATGTTATGTTCATTCCTTTGATGATGGATTAACATAGCTCATATACCATTTTTTAAATCAATTATTGTCATGGTTTCACGTGCATTTTTAACATAAAATTGATTTGTTTTGTTTGTTTTTTTAAAATTAGGAATATAGCCTAATTTCTTTATTTATCTTTATTATCTTTATCTCATAGACGCTGTTGCAAATATTGTATTAATTACAATTGTGTTACGTTGCAGTGTCGTAAATATATAAGAGCTTTTTTAGTGACGACAGTGGCAGAGATCTTTTGGGAAAATGTCAACAAAGCAGTGGCCTTTTTTTAATGGATACAAACAAACAAACATAAAAATATCAACTGAGCTTTATATATTACATATGCGTTTAAATTATTTTATTTCAATTATTTTCACGATGCATTGTATTAATATTTTACATGCAATGAATAAAATTGGGATTTTAAAAAATTTAATTCATAACTCGACATTTAATTAAAAACAATAGATGTAGCGAGTTTATTTTATGTTGAAAGTGATGGCCTATGTCAAATAAACTTACACTTTAAAACAGTTTACTTAAGCTTTATATACACTATACATTTTAAACTTTCGCTACCAAATTTATTAACAAAACTTGACTAAATTTAATGAAGTGATCCTGAAAACGCTTCATTAATATGAATTGCGAATTGAATATGTTTTTATGTTCATTCCTTTGTATTCAGAATAGCATAGGCCATTTCTAAAATTGCCTTTTAATCATTTTTAAGATGCGCTTATTAACAGACGGTTGAATCTTTTTTTTTCATTTTTATTTTATTTTTCAGATATAAAATCTGGTGTGTGTGTGTGTGTGCATTGAATATAATTTACAAAATATGATGCCTTATCCGAAATAGGGAAGAAAAAGAAAAGATTACTTTTTGAAATTATACAAATTGCTTATAAACCGTAAATATAAATAGTAAAATATAGAGACATAAAAAGTGTTAAATATTATTTCCATGTGAAAACAATTGTGAATACGTCAAAAGGAGGAGTTATTTTGGTCCAGTACATTTACTTTATAACAAGACTTTATTTTATGCGGCCAGCTTTCTATATTGTCTAAATATGGTGTGCACATTTTTTATATCATTTTAATACGACCAATTTTTTTTAAAAAAGTATTTTAGAAAGTACATTTATAATTTTGTTTATTTGCGCTATAAGTCACTTAGCTTTTGCCTTTTAAAGGGATAGTGCCACATGTTCTTTATCTCATAGACTTGGTTACAAATATTATATAACTTACAATTGTGATACGATGCAGTTTCGTAATTATATATTAAATTTTTGAGTGACGAGGGTGGTAGAGCTCTTTCGGAAAACCTATAAGTTATGTTAATTTTGTACAAGTGGGAATGAAATTGTAAATTTAGTTATTATGGTCGGCAAGAATCATTATTTAATAAATCATATCTTTTAAATAGTAAGGTTATGTTAGAAGACACTGCATTAAGTGAAAACAACTCACGCGGTAAAATGGCATATCTCTGTTTCTCATAAGATTTTAACTAAATAGATAAATCTGAAATTTAACTTGGCAAATAAAAATTTTAATAACCAGCAACTAATACTTGGATAAAGGGTCAGCACACACCCGCTAAAAGTGCGGGTATTTTTCTAGTATATATATATAAGCCAACTCTTTGCTACAGCTTGTCTGACTTGATACCATGACGGCTCTTAAATAAACAAACACTTATTGAATCATGTGACGTGTGATCTAAGCAAACATCAATCCTAATTAACTCTCGAAGGGTCTAATTAACACGATTATTGGTAGTTTTACAGTAGTAAAACACAATTAAATATAGGGCATAAAATCCAAGTTCAACATTTTAGTATTAGTACCGACCTCCAAATGAGGCTCCGTCGAAATGTGTTATAATGGGGCTAGACATGTGACAATGGCCAGCAATAAAGTAGTTGTCAAATCGATTGTGATGGGGCCTGACTGTGACAACAGCTGTAAACAAACCACAAAGCCGGTACATCCCTAATTTTTATTGAAATAACAATCCATGAATTACTGTCAGATATAATATAAGATGTGTACACGGTTCTGTGTTTGTGCTGTGTACATCTGATGTACATCTGTGTACATCTGGTGTACATCTGTGTACATGGAACATTTTGTTGCTTTGCATGGATCAGCTCTTTTATTTTTACTATACCCCATAATCAAACACTTAAACAGTCTTTTAGTAAAAAAATATTTTCGACATTATCTACATTCAGAATTTCCAAAACATCTGCAGAACTTGTAAATTCACAGAATGTAGCGTACTCGTCAGTTTAAAGTAGTTTGATGAAGTTTGCCATTGATACATGTTTGCCATTGATACATGTTTGCCATTGATACATGTTTGCCATTGATACATGTTTGCCATTGATACATGTTTGCCATTGATACATGTTTGCCATTGATACATGTTTGCCATTGATACATGTTTGCCATTGATACATACTACAAGGCGAATCATAACTTATTTTTCTCAGTCGTATGGTTGATCCTTCGTGTAAAATGTTGATCTTTATTATTTATCGATAGTGATGAAATTAAAAATATAAAGATTGCATTTATTTTAGTTCCTTTCTCTTCAGCCTAACCATCCTTAACATTTAGCTCACATCACTCCAATGTATTGCAACAAGGTGCTGTAATATATCGTCTTAGTGTATTGGTTTTGCTATAAATTTCATGTCTCTGCCTCCTGCATCTAAACTTTGTGCTCTAGCATTAGTTGCGTGGCCCATTACGAAAGTAAAATTTCTTGTTCAGACTAAATGTCTATGTCGTCTAGCAGCACACCCCCTCCCTTCACGCCACACCACAATCACCGCAGATACACACCATCCTGGAGGGCAGATACACACCATCCTGGAGGGCAGATACACACCATCCTGGAGGGCAGATACACACCATCCTGGGTTTTTTTAAAAAACGACATGAACCCCAGGAAATAAATGAGTACATTGAGAGAGGAAGGAGATAACGAGATGCTGAAACTCTAGCCCTCCACTTACCATTTAAGCCTTGGAGGATAGACTGGCTTGAAACGTTCCCAAGAGCAATAGGAACTACAAACAATTTATCGATGTCTGGCACTGATGGTCTCCCCTTATTTTGGCCGGGCCCCAGTCATTTCTGGGAAACAAATCAAAACTGAATGACTTAAAGGAGTAGAGACAAGAGGGGCGGGAGAGTCCTTGAAGGCGCGAAGGGCTGAAGGAACCCGATCTGTTAATATCAACTATAGTAGAGAAACTGTTAGATTATGAGATAGAGAATCTGGGTTGGTAAAGGGTTGAAAGTTCGGATAGGGAAATTAGTAGCGTTATGGTTGAACTGGTCGCTTGGTTGGTTGGTTGGGTTAGGGCAATGTTGTCTAACTACATGAATTTAGTCTTGATTCTTTGATCCGTTGGTTCTCATGCTATTAGTTTTGATTCTTTGATCCGTTGGTTCTCAAGCTATTAGTTTTGATTCTTTGATCCGTTGGTTCTCATGCTATTAGTTTTGATTCTTTGATCCGTTGGTTCTCATGCTATTAGTTTTGATTCTTTGATCCGTTGGTTCTCATGCTATTAGTTTTGATTCTTTGATCCGTTGGTTCTCTTAGAAGCATATCCATGTTGTACACAATTTAATGTCATTGTACACGTATTTACACATGACGTATCCCGATTGATCCTATAAATCATAACATTAAGTTGTGTAAATTATATACCAGTAGAAGTTTTCAGAGAGCGTCTCTTATCAACTGTCTTAGATACTGAATGCTCTCAGTTGTGTGACATTATGTGTACATATGTCCGGTTAAACCGTCAAGTGGTGATATGTAACTTCCGGTCGTTGTCTGTGGTTTGAGAGCCCAATCGTGGTATGTTGTCTGTGGTTTCATAGCCAATCGTGGTATGTTGTCTGTGGTTTCAGAGCCAATCGTGGTATGCTGTCTGTGGTTTCATAGCCAATCGTGGTATGTTGTCTGACGCTGCTAGCTCTGTGGAAATCCGTGTAGTCATTGTCGAAAATTTACTAATATTTATGTGCAACAAACATAATATTTAATCAAATTATATTTTATAACGATTTTTTTAAAGTATATGTTGTGTCCGACGGTGTGTCGTGCTTACACCCCCACACCCCACCCCTCATTACTTTGTAGCCCATCTGACTGTAACATTTCATAACCCCCTAGGAACGCTTGCTGCTGTCTGTGCTGCCAAGACATGTTGCCATGGAGATGAAAGCTGATATTGCCGGGAATAAGAAGGAAGCCATGTTTCACAAGATATACATTCAACGTCACGACAATGTCAGGTATGAAAAGTAGGGCTGGTAACGATTAAAAAATTTTGTTCGAATAATCTGTAACAATTAATCGATTAATTAACGATTAATTTTAACACAAATATAGATACACAAATGAAAATCTCAAAGGAAAATAACAAAAACAGTTAATTGATATTTTTTGCTTTAATAAGTTATTTCCCCTGTCATTTGTCGCCATGTTTGTTACCGTTTTTCACGTCTAAATAAATTTAGTATGATACGTGGGAAAAGTTTGTAGGTAAAAAATTGATTATTAATTATCCTATCCTCCTCCTTTATAATAAAAGGCACGTTTCTGTCCTTTCTGTCCCGTCAACTATAGCGATTGGTCCCTCAAACACATATGACTCCTACAGCCAATAACTAGCGGAGAAAAATTTACATATTACGCGGAGGTTCAAAACGAGTTATTTTTTGTGCAGTTTTTTTGTCATAATTCATTATGTTGTTCCCATCTTGAAGTGATGCCTGCCGCTTATTCCAATGACAATTCTATTAAATGCTTTTTCCTTGATGGTCCTCGGGGGATAGTGGCAAGAGTTTTAAGTGTTGTTTGTTTTTTGTTGCTGTTATTGTTGTTTTGTGGTTGTTGTTTTGTGGTTGTTGTTATTGTTGTTGTTTTGTTGTTCTTGCTTTGTTGTTGTTTTGTGGTTGTTGTTATTGTTGTTGTTTTGTTGTTCTTGCTTTGTTGTTGTTGCTGTTGTTGTTGTTGTAGTTGTTGTTTTGTTGTTGTTGTTGTTTTGTTGTTGTTGCTGTTGTTTTTTTTTGTTTGTTTTTTTGCTGTTGTTTTTGTTTTGTTTTTGTTGTTGTTTTGTTTTTCTTGCTGTCGTTGTTGTTGTTGCTGTTGTTGTTTTTGCTGTTTTTGTTGTTGTTGTTGTCCACATCCCTTGCCCTGCAACGACAATGTCCTGCAAACGCTTCACCAAAACAACTACCAAAACATAACGTCCATGAACTTCATAGGTCACCCTACACTTATTCCCGTCCTTGGGCGGGCTTTGTTACTAGTTTATTAATAAATTGAAAAGAAATTTAGAAATATTTCTTAATTTTTAATCGAATTTTTATCGAATAAAATTAACATTTTTAACTATTAATATTAATTAATCGTTAATTTCCGCAGCCCTAATGAAAAGATGTGACCTTGATCAATTATTTGATGTTTCTGTTTGGTTTGTGTGACATAAACAAATGAAACCATTGAGTCTACAGTCTATAACCTCATCCATTGGTCCATAACTGTTCTTATACGGCTCTGGTTTGCATTACTTATTTTGATGACTGCTAAAAGTAAAACTACTCAAACAAAGATAAGTTATCCAAGTATTTATAGACTATGCCTGTACTCCAAGTATTTATAGACTATGCCTGTACTCCAAGTATTTATAGACTATGCCTGTACTCCAAGTATTTATAGACTATGCCTGTACTCCAAGTATTTATAGACTATGCCTGTACTCCAAGTATTTATAGACTATGCCTGTACTCCAAGTATTTATAGACTATGCCTATACTCCAGGGAAACCCGTTTCCTGAACGTGTCTATTATGTTGCTGGTATGAAATCGCCTGTTTTTTTATTTGCGCTCCAAATTTAGCGTTTGTTGTCGCGAGTGTCAGTACTCGGGGGACAGATGAAAAATTAATTGGAGAAGACATTGGCCCGCTCTCGTGGTTTGAGAAGACATTGGAGAGCTCTCGTGGTTTGAGAAGACATTGGCCAGCTCTCGTGGTTTGAGAAGACATTGGCCAGCTCTCGTGGTTTGAGAAGACATTGGCCAACTCTCGTGGTTTGAGAAGACATTGGCCAGCTCTCGTTGTTTGAAAAGACATTGGCCAACTCTCGAGGTTTGAAAATACATTGGCCAGCTCTCGTGGTTTGAAAAGACATTGGCCAACTCTCGTGGTTTGAGAAGACATTGGCCAACTCTCGTGGTTTGAGAAGACATTGGCCAACTCTCGTGGTTTGAGAAGACATTGGCCAACTCTCGTGGTATCTCCTCACGTATCACGATCTTTGAACATCAGGCTCGGGGATCGTTTATTGTTCAAGGATTTTATTGTGGTATAATATTTCCATTTTTTGTTGTCCTACAACCAAGTTCTTTGTTTTACCGTCTTATAATATTTGTTTATCATCTGCTCAACTTCAGGAAGTTCTTGATTTTATTGTGTTGTAACATTTGTTGATGGGCTGATCTTGCTTGGAAATCTCTTGATTATATATTAGACGTGACAACACTTTTGTATGCCTTCAGTTGCACATGAAGCAAATAATTACATGCATCAGAGGAAACAATACATTGATTTGTCCCGCTTTGGGTGTAGTTTATTATTTAATACCTTGCCCGTCTTTGTGCTAAATATCTTTAGTATATAATCGATGTAGGGACTTAAAGTCTAATTAACAGGTCATTTCATCTTGACAAATGATATATATATATATATATATATATATATATATATATATATATATATATATATATATATATATATATATATATATATAATATATATATATATATACTAGCGTACACCCGTCAAAAATTGACGGAGGTTTTCAGCTGAAATCTATTTATTTTATAAAAAATTCACCTTAGTTTTGGCGCCTACGGCGCCGACCTTTTTCAAAAGCCCAACTAACTTGTTCTTGTTTGATAAATACGAAATATTAAACTTTCTGAAATGTACACAAAGTATTTTATAATAGGGGTTGCCTACAGCGCCCCTTTTGTATTTTGATTTTATAATTAACCATAATCAAATCCTCTTTTTAAATCCTTTATATTAACTCGTGGTGTCTGCTTGCGTGCACCCTTGATTGCTTGTCGCCAAAACTTTGGATCGAATGACCCACTTGCTCGTAAGCTAGCGAGCTGAAATTTTGCAGGCAGTTTCGTACCGATAATAAAAACAATGTATTAAAATTTCAGATCGATCGCATGTACCGTAATTAAATTATTGATTTTTTAGATTATTTTATTTATTGCTATGTATCATGCTATTTTTTGAGATAGAGCGTCGTGGTGCGTATTATATTGAACAACCTTTCTGTCGCGCAATAAGGTGCGTATTTTATTGACAACTCTTTTTATAAACATATTCCTGATCGGTGCGCATTATATTAAACATGTTTTACGACACAACTGTAATTTTGTATTTTTGGATGGTCTTGCGCTGCGTATTATAATGAACATTATTTTAGTTACGTCTCGTACATAAAGGATTTATAGTCAAAAACTTGGTTTTTAACGTTTTTTTTAAAAATTACATTGATCCATTTTCCAAAATTAAAATATGAGCGAAATCAATGACGTCATATAATAGTTTTTTTTACAGCGCATCTTTAATTTGCCCATCTTTAATTTGCCCACCTTTTGATGCTTTGGTGCAGTAATTTGGTTTTCCCTGCTTTCTAAAATTAGTAGCGTCAGGACTGACAGACACTACTTGCGTGACAATTGCAAATTATATTGTTTACTAGTGTATTACCCGTCAAAAATGACGGAAGTTTTCAGCTGAAATCTATTTATTTTATTACAAAATGCACTTTTTTAAAGGGCGCCTACGGCGCCGACCTTTTTCAAAAGCCCAACTAACTTGTCCTTGTTTGATAAATGCGAAATATTAAACTTTCTGAAATGTACACAAAGTATTTTATAATAGGGGTTGCAGGGCGCCTATGGCGCCCCGTTTATTTTTTTATTTTATAATTAACCATCATCAAATCCTCTTTTTACATTGATCCCTTTTCCAAAATTAAAATATGAGCGAAAACAATGACGTCATATAATATTTTTTACAGCGCATATTTAATTTGCACACCTTTTGATGCTTTGGTGCAGTAATTTGGTTTTCCCTGCTTTCTAAAATTAGTAGCGTCAGGACTGACAGACACTACTTGCGTGACAATTGCAAATTATATTGTTTAATAATAATATATATATATATATTTAATGGCATATAATGTATGTAGTGAAAAACTCTGGGTGGCAACAGAAAGACTCGGACAGTGTCCAGTAATTAGCAGCTTCTTTTCTCTGGATCCTTTTTGGTTGGTTGTGGAACGCTGGGCCGCTGATAAATTTTTCACATGGGGGAACTATAAATAATTGCGTTAAAATGACGTAACATCTGAGGTCAAGTCTTACATCACCTTATCGATAACAATTTAAAAAATCCGGCGCCAATAGTACATCTAAAAGAAATGCGCCAACTATTCTTCATCTATTAATTCTCCTCTCAGATCTGTCTGCTCACATTCAAGTAGTCAATGGCCATTTCGAGACTGGGTATCCAACTATTCTAAACGTATCTAGTCCTGATCTGTTTCTAAGGTCAGTGGGTTTCAGATAACAGGACAAGCAACAGGTGCTTATCTTGAGTCGTAAGGGTTAAAGCCTCTTTTTATCACCGGGTGGATAGCACAGGCGTAATTGTTTGCCTTAACTAAGCCGGGTGGCTAGCACAGACGTAATTGTTTGCCTTAACTAAGCCGGGTGGCTAGCACAGACGTAATTGTTTGCCTTAACTAAGCCGGGTGGCTAGCACAGACGTAATTGTTTGCCTTAACTAAGCCGGGTGGCTAGCACAGACGTAATTGTTTGCCTTAAATAAGCCGGGTGGCTAGCACAGACGTAATTGTTTGCCTTAACTAAGCCGGGTGGCTAGCACAGACGTAATTGTTTGCCTTAAATAAGCCGGGTGGTTAGCACAGACGTAATTGTTTGCCTTAACTAAGCGCTGTGACACTTGCCGGACTTGTTCAGTTAGTGGTGATAACACTTGACCGATTGGCGACGTCAGCAAGCAGTCATCACTTCTTTCTTTCTCTTTCCGAGTGTTCTTCTCTCTACTTTCTAGTCTGTCCTCTCATACCCCTCCCTATCCTGTGCTCGTGTATTCTTATCTGTTATCGTCCAGATCGCTCACTGCTGACACGTTTAATGCTCGCTACGGGTTTTTTTGTTGTTTTTTTGTCAACCAGAGCTGCGAAGTCCAAATAAAGGGTCAGACTTTAATAACCGCACCTCGGTGTAGTACAGACTTTAATAGCCGCACCTTGGTGTAGTACAGACTTCAACGCCGTACACAGACTTTTTAAAGGGGGGTTCGCAAACTTGTCGCGAAGGCATTTCATGTTAAGATAAGGTAAACCCCTCATAACGAGCATCTCTCATAACGATATTTTCGCATAACGAGCAACATTATTATGGAAAAAGTTACTCCCTTAACTAGCGAAGATTCGTATAACGAACGATTAACGAGTGACTCAGAAAGGGAAACTCCTTTTTTCCTGGAAATTCATTTGTGAGCCGGCACTTCCGCCCTGATGTATTATTATGTGTTAAGCACTGGGTCTGTTAGCGTATTGTTTTCGTGTGTGATAAACCAATTTTACAAAAAAAATTATTAAGACAGTATTTGTTATTTTGTATGTGCAAAGTTTAATAAACTGATAAATTATCTTTTAAAAAAACAATCACAAGAAGACAATCATAAGAGAGGAATAAAATTACAGTTTCAATATTAACGAAAAACATTGAAAAACGAGAACAAGGTTGGGAATCTTATATATAGCGCGCAATTACAATCGGCCTCCATCAACGATCTGCACTATTCTCAAGAACAAATAAGGAGATAAATGCTTCAAATGGAGTTTACTGAATGTTGAAGAAACGGTTACATCACATTGTCGTCAAATTTTGAAGCGTCTGCAAAAACAAATGTCTTTAACAGTTTTCTAGTTAAGAAGCAATAATTATTTGTCATAAATTCATATTTTTGTTTACGTTTTTTGTTTCAAATCTAAATTGTATTCTAGTTGTTTCACTCTTTAACAATTCATAAATAATTTTATTTGAATAAATTTTAATAAGTTTTATTTTTTTTAAATGTGTCTTTTTTTCAGCATGGAACGGATTATCGTATTTGACATTGATTTGTATGGGGAAAATTTTTTTTTGTATAACGAGTGTTTCACATATTGAGTAAGACTCTGGAACAAATTAATCCCGTTATGAGGTGTTTGACTGTACCTACAATATATGCTTCTATGACTTCAAATTTGGATGACAATGTTTAATCAATAATTCTGTACCTATGAATTATTCAGGGCGTTGATTAAATTTCTCGTTTTCAAAAAAAAATAAAAAATGTAAATATATATATAGTTACAGTGCATACAGTGACCAAAATAGTGGGTTTTCATGCAATAAATAATTAACATTGTAAATAAAAGCTTCCAAAATAGTATATTATTTTAAAAATGCAAGTACTCAATCATTCATTTCTTTTCTTATTAATAATGAAATCTGCATGTGCAAGCTTTAAAGAATTTGAATTACATACATTATGGCACAGAACTGACATGGTGGAAGACCACGACGCTATGAGGTTTATTTTATAATATCTTCGATGTAAACCCTTCTTGGGTTTTTGTTAACACATATCTGCAAAACACTGTTTTCGTTGATATAGAAAGTGATGCATCAATGCAAGCTCGGTAAGTCTTTCCTACACCTTTGAATATTTCATGTAATTGTGCAAACGTCGGAGTGCGCCGAACCTTCGCTCACACGTGAAGGAAGTCACAGGAATCACACACGCGATTTTCAGTAAGCAATAAATATTTGGAAACATCGATTCATTGCAATGTTTTATAGCTTCCGTGCAATTTTGTGGTAGCTTTGACTCTTCCCATTGGCTGAACATCAATTTCCACCCGGTAAACTCTTCGGGCATCCCTTCTGGTGAAGACAGATCTTGTCCATATAAATCCACATCGCCACAGCGCCCGACATAGATGCAGCGTCTGTCTCAAAAATACCGGACGCTAGTGCCGAAATTTGTCGATGGCACAAAAAGCCATATTTAAATATATAAAATTTCCGGTATTGTCTCATATATTTTACTGGACAAATAATGATAATACCGGACAGTCCGGTTAAAAACTGGGCATCTGGCAACCCTAATAACACTGGCCCCATCATAACACTGGCCCCTCATATTCTGTAGTGGGATCCCAAATCTCTCAATAATGTCAAGATCTATTTTTTACAAAAAAGGGCACACATTCGCAAAAGGGGGTTCGTTTGAACGCACGAACCCCCCACCCCTTGCGTACAGCCATGGACTTTAATAGCCGCACCTTGGTGTAGTACAGACTTTAATAGCCACACCTTGGTGTAGTACAGACTTTAATAGCCACACCTTGGTGTAGTACAGACTTTAATAGCCGCACCTTGGTGTAGTACAGACTTTAATAGCTCACCTTGGTGTAGTACAGACTTTAATATCCGCACCTTGGTGTAGTACAGACTTTAATAGCCACACCTTGGTGTAGTACAGACTTTAATAGCCACACCTTGGTGTAGTACCTTGGTGTAGTACAGACTTTATTAGCCACACCTTGGTGTAGTACAGACTTTAATAGCCGCACCTTGGTGTAGTGCAGACTTTAATAGCCGCACCTTGGTGTAGTACAGACTTTAATAGCTCACCTTGGTGTAGTACAGACTTTAATATCCGCACCTTGGTGTAGTACAGACTTTAATAGCCGCACCTTAAAGTAGTACAGAATTAGAGCTCACATTGAAGGATTCCTTCTTTTAGATCCTTGTTATTGTTGATTTATTTTGACCCGAAACAAGTTGTAAGCAAAACACAGAGCAGTACACTTTTAAAACAATGAATGTGTTATAGGTTATTATTATAGCTTGTTAAACATGATGTGCGCCCTGCTTGTTAAACATGATGTGTGCCCTGGTTGTTAAACATGATGTGTGCCCTGGTTGTTAAACATGATGTGTGCCCTGGTTGTTAAACATGATGTGTGCCCTGGTTGTTAAACATGATGTGTGCCCTGGTTGTTAAACATGATGTGTGCCCTGTTTGTTAAACATGATGTGGGCCCTGCATGTTAAACATGATGTGTGCCCTGCATGTTAAACATGATGTGTGCCCTGGTTGTTAAACATGATGTGTGCCCTGCATGTTAAACATGATGTGTGCCCTGCATGTTAAACATGATGTGGGCCCTGCATGTTAAACATGATGTGTGCCCTGCATGTTAAACATGATGTGGGCCCTGCTTGTTAAACATGATGTGTGCCCTGCTAGTTAATTATGATGTGTGCCCTGGTTGTTAAACATGATGTGTGCCCTGGTTGTTAAACATGATGTGTGCCCTGGTTGTTAAACATGATGTGTGCCCTGGTTGTTAAACATGATGTGTGCCCTGGTTGTTAAACATGATGTGTGCCCTGGTTGTTAAACATGATGTGTGCCCTGGTTGTTAAACATGATATGGGCCCTGCATGTTAAACATGATGTGTGCCCTGGTTGTTAAACATGATGTGTGCCCTGGTTGTTAAACATGATGTGTGCCCTGCTAGTTAAACATGATGTGTGCCCTGGTTGTTAAACATGATGTGTGCCCTGGTTGTTAAACATGATGTGTGCCCTGCATGTTAAACACGATGTGGGCCCTGGTTGTTAAACATGATGTGTGCCCTGCATGTTAAACATGATGTGGGCCCTGCTTGTTAAACATGATGTGTGCCTTGGTTGTTAAACATGATGTGTGCCCTGGTTGTTAAACATGATGTGGGCCCTGCTTGTTAAACATGATGTGTGCCCTGGTTGTTAAACATGATGTGTGCCCTGTTTGTTAAACATGATGTGGGCCCTGCATGTTAAACATGATGTGTGCCCTGCATGTTAAACATGATGTGTGCCCTGGTTGTTAAACATGATGTGTGCCCTGCTTGTTAAACATGATGTGTGCCCTGGTTGTTAAACATGATGTGTGCCCTGTTTGTTAAACATGATGTGGGCCCTGCATGTTAAACATGATGTGTGCCCTGCATGTTAAACATGATGTGTGCCCTGGTTGTTTAACATGATGTGTGCCCTGCATGTTAAACATGATGTGTGCCCTGCATGTTAAACATGATGTGGGCCCTGCATGTTAAACATGATGTGTGCCCTGCATGTTAAACATGATGTGGGCCCTGCTTGTTAAACATGATGTGTGCCCTGCTAGTTAATTATGATGTGTGCCCTGGTTGTTAAACATGATGTGTGCCCTGGTTGTTAAACATGATGTGTGCCCTGCTAGTTAAACATGATATGTGCCCTGGTTGTTAAACATGATGTGTGCCCTGGTTGTTAAACATGATGTGTGCCCTGTTGTTAAACATGATGTGTGCCCTGCATGTTAAACATGATGTGTGCCCTGCTTGTTAAACATGATGTGGGCCCTGGTTGTTAAACATGATGTGTGCCCTGGTTGTTAAACATGATGTGTGCCCTGGTTGTTAAACATGATGTGTGCCCTGGTTGTTAAACATGATGTGTGCCCTGCTAGTTAATTATGATGTGTGCCCTGGTTGTTAAACATGATGTGTGCCCTGGTTGTTAAACATGATGTGTGCCCTGGTTTTTAAACATGATGTGTGCCCTGCATGTTAAACATGATGTGTGCCCTGGTTGTTAAACATGATGTGTGCCCTGGATTTTAAACATGATGTGTGCCCTGGTTGTTAAACATGATGTGTGCCCTGCTTATTAAACATGATGTGTGCCCTGCTTATTAAACATGATCTGTGCCCTGCTTGTTAAACATGATGTTTGCCCTGCATGTTAAATATGATGTGTGCCCTGCATGTTAAACATGATGTGTGCCTCTCCTGAAATTAAACTATTTATGAGACTGTAACTTTTGATACTTCCTCCTTTTCTTATATCCCCTGTGTCATTGTTGTGGTTTTTTTATTTTTATTCCTTTACGTAACTATTCTCTTCATATAGTATGTCTTAATCTAAATATAATTTTAAATCGTATGTAAGTACTCTATATTTATTTTACTGATGAAGACATTAGCCGACACGTTTATTGTTATATTAGTTAAATAATAAAGCTTAGATTTATAGATTTATTGTTTTCATTACACAATTTGTTTTTGTATTTTATATTTTGGCCTAAATGTTTTGATTAAGTAAGTAATATTTTAGTCGCGTGCCGGCTGGTGAGGCTCTGCGTGCTCACTGTGGCACGCGTGCCATAGGTTCGCCATCACTGTTCTACGCCATCAAAAGACAATAGAGTGGCTCCCATCTTTGTTCGCAGCCAGTGCAGCACTGTGGGCAACTATGCACAAATTCAACATAAATGCAAACCTCATTGAAGTGATCAAGAACCTTTACAACAGAGCAACCAGCTCAGTACTCTTCAACAGCAAGCTGGGAGATTGGTTCAAGACCACTGTTGGTATCAGACAAGGATGCTTACTTTCCCCCATCCTCTTCAACCTCTTCCTTGAAAGGATCATGTGCTAGAAGACCATGTCGGAACAGTCAGCATCGGAGGGAGAAGTATAACCAACCTACGCTTCGCCGATGACATAGACAACCTATCTGGCAGCAAGGACGAACTACAAGAATTCCTTGAAAAACTAGAGAAAACAATAAAGGCGTATGACATGGAAATCAATGCAGAAAAGACCAAGGTCATGGCAAATAGAAAATTCATAAATGAATTTCGGATAAATGGGCAAAAACTCGAAGAAGTCTCCACCTTTAAATATCTAGGGGCCATAATATCTGACGAAGGCTCAAAGCCAGAAATTCTTGCCAGATTGGCCCAAACAATGGCAGCACTGAGGAAACTAAAACACATCTGGCAAAGCAAGAAACTCTCCCTGAGATCAAAGATCCGACTAATGCGCTCTCTGGCGATGTCAGTCTTCGTGTATGGTTGTGAGGCTTGGACGCTCACTGCAGACCTCCAACGAAGAATCAATGCGCTAGAGATGAGATGTTTCCGAAAGATACTGAACATCTCCTACACAGCTCACATCACAAACGAAGCGGTCCGCAACAAAATAAGTGCTGTCATTGGCCCTTACGAGAACCTACTCACATCCATTAAGAAGAGGAAACTACGATGGTACGGACACGTGGCAACATCTGGAGGTCTCGCAAAGACTATAATGCAAGGCACGGTCCAGGGAGGAAGGAAAAGAAGCAGACAAAAGAAGAGATTGGAAGACGATATCAAAGAGTGGACCGGCCTGTCATTCAGCGACTCTAAAAAGGCAGCACAGGACCGGGACAAATGGCGTGAGATAGTGAGCAGTTCATGATGGTGCCCCAACGACCCAATGACAGGTTAAGGGATAGTTCAAGTTCAAGTGATTTACTTGGCTTCTTTTTTATTCCTATTATGCCTTGAAATCTTGCTCCTGTTTATCTGTTCTGTATGTACAGTATTAGAATGTTTTTTATTTATTTTATGTTCTGTATGTACAGTATTAGAATGTTTTTTTTATTTATTTTATGTTCTGTGTGTATTAGAACGTCTTTTTATTTTATGTTCTGTATGTACAGTATTAGAATGGTTTTTTTTTATTTTATGTTCTGTATGTACAGTATTAGAATGTTATTTTATATTATTTTCTTTATGTATTAGAATGTCTTTTTATTTTATGTTCTGTATGTACAGTATTAGAATGTTATTTTATTTTATATTCTGTATGTATTAGAATGTCTTTTTATTTTATGTTCTGTATGTATTAGAATGTCATTTTATTTTATTTTATTTTAATCTGACTTTGATTGGATGCGAACCACTCACTTTCCGATTGAATGTAAAACCGACGCTCAGTCTAATGGAAAAAACATAGCTTTTTAAAAAAATAAATGTCATCTGCCTTACCTCCACTCCCTCTCAAAGAGTGACGTCCCGGTTGTGTAAATGTCATCTGCCTTAGCTCCACTCCCTCTCAAAGAGTGACGTCCCGGTTGTGTAAATGTCATCTGCCTTACCTCCACTCCCTCTCAAAGAGTGACGTCACGGTTGTGTAAATGTCATCTGCCTTACCTCCACTCCCTCTCAAAGAGTGACGTCCCGGTTGTGTAAATGTCATCTGCCTTACCTCCACTCCCTCTCAAAGAGTGACGTCACGGTTGTGTAAATGTCATCTGCCTTACCTCCACTCCCTCTCAAAGAGTGACGTCCCGGTTGTGTAAATGTCATCTGCCTTACCTCCACTCCCTCTCATAGATTTGAGTTACAGTGTTTATGTGAGTTGAAACTGTGTGTCTAGTGTTTCAGGAAGATCTTGAGTTCAATTAAATGACTTTTTGTCCGTGAGACAGGTCAGGCCGCTAGTCGACTGAGTTAAGTGCTTCTCTTCTCATCTAAAATTACTCGGTTCAAATACAATACAAAAAAATGTAAGACAAATAATAATTGTTTTATTAAAAATGCAATTTTTCAAGATTTAATTTTTTAAAGCAGTCTTCTGAAATATTGGTGTTAAAAATAAATTCTAGAAACGTAACAAATTCTAGAAACGTAACAAATTTGTAATAGTTTTTTAATGAATTGAAATGATGCGAACTAATTTATTTCTTGGCCATCATCTGTCATCTCATCCTCCCAGGTCACGCAGCGTAAAGTTACTCTACAATAACGTGCAATGATGGCCAGGTTGATTGGGCCAATTAACACGGTCATTAGGGATCATGTTAAATTGATACTTTTTACGGACTCTATTTCTAGCCTAATTAAAATACTCTTTAAAATTCATATAGTAACCGAGCTTAATGAATTACATCCGAAAATTAATAACAATACATCTTTTATAACAATACATCTTTTATAACAATACATCTTTTATAACAATACATCTTTTATAACAATACATCTTTTATAACAATACATCTTTTATAACAATACATCTTTTATAACAATACATCTTTTATAACAATACATCTTTTATAACAATACATCTTTTATAACAATACATCTTTTATAACAATACATCTTTTATAACAATACATCTTTTATAACAATACATCTTTTATAACAATACATATTTTATAACAATACATCTTTTATAACAGTGCCAAACTTAAATATGTCGTGTTTTTTTCTACATCAGACTAAATAAAAACAACATCAGACTAAATAAAAACAAACATCAGACTAAATAAAAACAACATCAGACTAAATAAAAACTACATCAGACTAAATAAAAAACAACATCAGACTAAATAAAAACAACATCAGACTAAATAAAAAACAACATCAGACTAAATAAAAACAACATCAGACTAAATAAAAACAACATCAGACTAAATAAAAACAACATCAGACTAAATAAAAACAACATCAGACTAAATAAAAAAAAACATCAGACTAAATAAAAACAACATCAGACTAAATAAAAACAACATCAGACTAAATAAAAACAACATCAGACTAAATAAAAACAACATCAGACTAAATAAAAACAACATCAGACTAAATAAAAACAACATCAGACTAAATAAAAACAACATCAGACTAAATAAAAACAACATCAGACTGAATAAAAATAACATCAGACTAAATAAAAATAACATCAGACTAAATAAAAACAACATCATACTAAATAAAAACAACATAAGACTAAATAAAAACAACATCAGACTAAATAAAAACAACATCAGACTAAATAAAAACAACATCAGACTAAATAAAAACAACATCAGACTAAATAAAAAAACAACATCAGACTAAATAAAAACAACATCAGACTAAATAAAAACAACATCAGACTAAATAAAAACAACATCAGACTAAATAAAAACAACATCAGACTAAATAAAAACAACATCAGACTAAATAAAAACAACATCAGACTAAATAAAAACAACATCAGACTAAATAAAAAAAACAACATCAGACTAAATAAAAACAACATCAGACTAAATAAAAACAACATCAGACTAAATAAAAACAACATCAGACTAAATAAAAACAACATCAGACTAAATAAAAACAACATCAGACTAAATAAAAACAACATCAGACTAAATAAAAAACAACATCAGACTAAATAAAAACAACATCAGACTAAATAAAAACAACATCAGACTAAATAAAAACAACATCAGACTAAATAAAAAACAACATCAGACTAAATAAAAACAACATCAGACTAAATAAAAATAACATCAGACTAAATAAAAACAACATCAGACTAAATAAAAACAACATCAGACTAAATAAAAACAACATCAGACTAAATAAATACAACACGTACAAGAAATGAACCATCCTCATGGCATCCGTCTCATAATGTCTGGGATTCATGGCCAGTAATTTCATTCAACGAAGTTAGCGACCACTTTCTCTTAGACAGAACTTCATGCTGGTTTGAGTCAGTTCCCCTTCACACCAGATTGAATTCAACCGAAGTGGTTTTGACATACTATTATATTTTTTACAAGTACATAAATATGTGGCTGGATAGCGAAGTCAATAGTGCGCTCGCCTCACAATCTGTGGGGCGTGGGATCTAGCCCACGTTAAAGCTACAATAAAAATGTTAATGAATGACTATCACTAGAAAGTCGTCCGCTGACCTGGAGAGGAGATGGGCGCCACCAAGGTCTACCAAGCCCCGAGAAAGTTCTAATGGAAACACTGGAATCCCCTACGGCCACAAGGCTAAAGGACACAGGAAAAAAAATGCAATGCATGGTTTTTATGTTCATTTAGTTTTCATCGAGTTATAAAATGTTTAATAATGTATTCCCAATTCGTGCAGATGAACACTGCAATTATGAATGATCATTTGGCAAGTTCGGGAGAAGCTTTACAAAGCTTTCAAAGTTACCTCACGAATATTCTGTTTATGGATTGTACTGGATCATGAGATTTTTTTCAATTGTATTGTAGGTAACAATCGTGCACTGACTTTCAATCAAACATCCATTGGGCTTTTGATGGCCAGATAGAAATGTTCGCACTTCAACAAAAGTTTTCTCAAAGTATTCATCTTGTCCAGCTTTATGACGTCATATCTAGTGTGGATAGACAGGAAAAAAAATCAACATAGCTTTGTACATTACGTATCCGCGCTTAATCATTCGCTTATGGCAGTTTATGGCAGTTTATAGCAATTGATGGCAGTTTATGACAGTTTATGGCAGTTTATGACAGTTTATGCGACGGTTTCGCTAGTTACACGTATTGTATGACGATACCGTGTATTGGGAGGAAACCAAGGATTTAGCCCCGAAGAATATGTTGTTTCTCGTTATGCTCATGAGTTTATTTTAATTACTCAATCTGTTGAATCGAATTATTGAATGTTGGGTAAAACACTTATTTAATGTTGGGTAAAACACTTATTGAGTGTTGGGTAAAACATTTATTTAATGTTGGGTAAAACATTTATTTAATATTGGGTAAAACACTTATTTAATGTTGGGTAAAACACTTATTTAATGTTGGGTAAAACTCTTATTTAATGTTGGGTAAAACTCTTATTTAATGTTGGGTAAAACACTTATTTAATGTTGGGTAAAACTCTTATTTAATGTTGGGTAAAACTCTTATTTAATGTTTGGTAAAACACAAATTAAAATAGTGGGAAAAGCAAGAAAGCTACTTTGTAAAGCATTAAATAAACCCCGTAAATAATTAATTTAAAAGTAGAGAGCCAACCATATGTAAAAAAAAAGATAGAGAGAGAAAAATGTTTTTTTTCTTTAGATAATTTTTTCCCGTTTATATCAGGTAACATTTGTTACCTAATTTGCGAACATCTTGAATCAAAGATAAAAGAAGCAGAAGCTTGTGTTTCGCCCCCATTATTTCATAAACAGCATCAAAATTGAATAAACTTTTCATATTTATCGATAGCGTTACATTGTTACATCTTACCACGGCACCGACGTCATAGACAATAAAATGGTCGCATTCTAAGCCTTTGCGCAACGATGCCGCACCGTTTTGTTTTCAAATAAGCCGCCTACTGTTATGTGTTAAATAACGTATCTGTCCATTCAACGATGCTGTACCGTTTTGTTTTAAAATAAGCCGCCTACCGTTATGTGTTAAATAACGTATCTGTCCATTCCAGTCAAATAAGCGCAATGTCAAATCTTCACCAATGAAAAGTTTTGTGGACGGAGTGAAGTCTCAGGATAAATGTGCAGGATGTATAAACCAACAAGTGTTTCCCGAATATCTCCGAAATATACGTATGAAAACGCTTTGTCATAAATCAAGTCTTTTTGAAAATACCTGCACCAAAACTTTACTTGACTTCTAACATCCCTACATAACACTCATAATGACAAAAATGTACACTTTCAATTTCACGGTTATTTGAAATACATTCTTGCTAGAAAGGTATTAAGAAGGACTGATGATGTCAAATTGTATTGGCTACCCATAATTATTTTTGTATTATTTTGTATTTATTATTTTATTTTATTTTTAGATCGACTGATTAACGTTGTATACATAGCAAAAAACATACTCTGAGCTTTGTTTAGTAGTAGTCTTATAGGTAGGACTGTCGGAGTTTTAAAAAATAAATAAACCACCTGTGTTTGTGGCTGGGCAGCAGATGAAGGGATAATTTACGGGGAGTTCACTAATCAACCGCTTGGTGGTCACCATGGTAACGACCACCGTCGCCGGTCGCTTTTTATTTTCTACCAACCATTGTTATGGTATTGATTTTATAGTCTGTTTCTGTTATATCTTCAACTAAAAAAAGTAACTACTATAGCTTCCTGCATTAATTTCAATTTCATTCTCCATCGATCTGCTGTATTTTTTTTATCATTTTAAAAGGCGTATGTTTAGTTAACTATTGTCAAGTATGCTATGAGTAAGGGCAGGGGGTTCCAAAGCCATGCTGACCTTTGAACTCTCGTAACAATGCTTGATGAATCTATACTGACCCTGCCTCCCCTAACGAACACCATGGGTGTCGTTGAGTCTGGCTTGGTAGACAGGAGCTAGTTTGAAAAGAGTAGGCCACTGCGAGTTCTAGCGGCAGTAGAGAAAGGCTGGCAGTTCACCTGTAGATGTACCCTGTTGACCATCTTTAGTGTCGTTAAAAGTTAATTAATATTTGTTCAAATATGTTCAGTTTCTCCGATAGTTAAACGTCCCCCCTCAACGCTGAGCGTAAGTCTACAGTTTCATCTTTATAAACTAGTCTCACTTATTTCCAAAATCAGAAGGACATTTTATTTCCTCAGTGTTTCATGTGCACATTCGCACCGCCTGATCCCCCCCCCTCCTGGGACTAGCTAATTTGTTAATAATATGGCTGTACAGCTAGACATGGAGGTATCCCCTGAGTTTGACGGACTACTCAGTTTCGTCTTGGCTGGGAGACGCCTGGTCTCATCTTGACCTATTAATGCTAATATCACTGCGGTACGGGGGAGTTCAGCTAAGAGCCGGGGAAAGGGTGGGGGTGGGGGGTACCCAACCTTACTTTAAAGTTTTAAGTGATAGTGGGAAAAGCATTCGGGTGTGGGGCCTCTAATAAAATTGTAATTGATAGTTTTTTTAGCAAGAGTGTACGGCTGGTCATACTCGATGTCCCTAACTTTCCGAGACTGCTTCACTCTATACTCTCTAACACGAAAATGTACATTGCGGAATTCCCGACTGTTATTGTCTCATTGGACTGTCAAGAAGTATTTCCTGAAACATTGCACTGCTGATGGCTAAATTACAGTGAGTTCCGTGACGCTCACTTCAGCTTCCAGGGTACACAATGGAAACAGCGTGTCAAACATACCTTAAACTATCTTCAATGTTTTTACATGGCAGTTTGAAAGAGATTAAAATGTTACGATTTTTTAAATTTAAAAAAAAACATTTTGTTAGATTGTAGCCCTAGCCCCATCTCGTCGACAGACGGGCTTGGACCAGGGTGACAGATGACCATCTCGTCGACAGTCGGGCTTGGACCAGGGTGACAGATGACCATCTCGTCGACAGACGGGCTTGGACCAGGGTGACGACCATCTCGTCGACAGACGGGCTTGGACTAGGGTGACAGATGACCATCTCGTCGACAGACGGACTTGGACTAGGGTGACAGATGACCATCTCGTCGACAGACGGGCTTGGACTATGGTGACAGATGACCATCTCGTCGACAGACGAGATGGGACTAGGGTGACAGATGACCGTCTCGTCGACAGACGGGCTTGGACTATGGTGACAGATGACCATCTCGTCGACAGACGAGATGGGACTAGGGTGACAGATGACCATCTCGTCGACAGACGGGATGGGACTAGGGTGACAAATGAGCATTTTCTAACAAAAGAACATATAATTGATTGTCGTCCATTATATGTTCTTTCGCTTTTATAACTATTTCAAAATAATTTCTATAATGCTCCGCCCGAATGTCTTTTGATTTTTGTTTCTTCTTTTGTTGTGTGTTGTCTCTTCTCTGTTGTGTGTTGTTTCTTCTTTGTTGTGTGTTGTCTCTTCTTTGTTGTGTGTTGTTTCTTCTTTGTTGTGTGTTGTCTCTTCTTTGTTGTGTGTTGTCTCTTCTTTGTTGTGTGTTGTCTCTTCTTTGTTGTGTGTTGTCTCTTCTTTGTTGTGTGTTGTCTCTTCTTTGTTGTGTGTTGTCTCAGCCACTATTTGGACAGCTAACAGCTTATTTGTTAATTTATGCATTTGAAAGGTCAAATTATTTACTGTATTTTATTCACTCACAAAATTTATACGTTCAACCAATTCAGAAGCGCCATAAAAGTTTTAAATTTGATCATTGGTAAAAAGATATACCAATCATTGCAATATTTTTTTTACTCAAACTCTATCACACTTTTTTTATATGTCAGTTAAAGTCAAGATACTCAACGTAATAGTAAAATTGTCTTTTATCAAAGCAAGTTTATAAAGTTTTAAAATTGTTACTATTGATAAGAGGTTTAGATAAAAATAAAACATTATAAAAGTGACGTCACAAGACGAGATCGAGATACAACAACGAACCATGTCCTCGTATTTTGTAAACTTATTGGAAATAATATTATACTACAATACACAGCTACCATCCATCAAACAGCTACCAAATATCAAACAGCTACCATCCATCAAACAGCTACCATCCATCAAACAGCTACCAAATATCAAACAGCTTCCATCCATCAAACAGCTACCAAATATCAAACAGCTTCCATCCATCAAACAGCTACCAAATATCAAACAGCTTCCATCCATCAAACAGCTACCAAATATCAAACAGCTTCCATCCATCAAACAGCTACCAAATATCAAACAGCTTCCATCCATCAAACATCTACTAACCATCAAACATCTACTAACCATCAAACAGCTACCAAATATCAAACATCTACTAGCCATCAAACATCTACTAACCATCAAACAGCTACCAAATATCAAACATCTACTAACCATCAAACAGCCAGCACAAAGAGCTATGCCCTTTCCGTACCACTGGATTTTTCTCATAATCAAATTGCAATTTCCATCCCTTCAGTCTTAAAGACCGACGCTTTCCTCCGACGGGGGCTCCAGACTTAAGCCATTTTCCGATCTAATTCCGTAAAGATAGTTGTGAAAGTTTTAAGAACCTTTTAAGGGTCTTGTTTGTAGCTTCTCGCCCGTATTCACAAGTCCGGAGTTTGTGTTCATACACTTACATTAGTCATTGTTTGTAGCTTCTCGTCCGTATTCACAAGTCCGGAGTTTGTGTTCATACAGTTACATTAGTCAATTATGTTTAGCCATTCTGAAGAAATGTCGTTTTTTTTTATAAAACAGTAACAAAATATGATAGTAAAAATTTAGAAAGATTAACTTGAGTACAAAGAAGCTTGCGGTTTCTATCATCAAGTCAGATAGACAAGATGGACGTACACAACAGATTGACAAGATGGACGTACACAACAGATAGACAATATGGACATACACAACAGATAGACAAGATGGACATACACAACAGATAGACAAGATGGACATACACAACCGATAGACAAGATGGACGTACACAACAGATAGACAAGATGGACGTACACAACAGATAGACAAGATGGACGTACATGTAGTTGTTTTGGTGTTAATACAAAAATGAAATGATCATCAATACAAAAGTTCTCGAGATTATCTTTGCGAACTGGAAAGAACTTTTCTTAATAATATGAAGGTTTAGCGACTAAAACGTTTATTTGTGAGAGAATGTTTATAGTTAAGATAGCCTGGTACTAACAAAAAGAGTACCTACTAAAACGTTTATTTGTGAGAGAATGTTTATAGTTAAGATAGCCTGGTACTAACAAAAAGAGTACCTACTAAAACTATTATTTGTGAGAGAATGTTTATAGTTAAGATAGCCTGGTACTAACAAAAAGAGTACCTACTAAAACTTTTATTTGTGAGAGAATGTTTATAGTTAAGATAGCCTGGTACTAACAAAAAGAGTACCTACTAAAACTATTCAATTCATCATGTTATGTTGTTTGTTGTGGAAACTCGACAATGTAAAATATTGTAACCTCTTCGTGATGTTTTACTTATTAATATATCTTGTAGGCGTTCTGTCAATACATAACCTTGCATACAATAATCCTCTGAAGAACTGTTTTCAATAAAACAACTTTATTATCTACACTATGCACATAACATATAATTTGAGGTTATACAACGTGGAATACTCAGGCACACATCCGCCATGACACCTGAATTCTCCAACACTGATAATAATCTCGAACCTTCTACCCCATCTCTTCCCGCGCTTTCACTCACGTGATCTCTCCGTCATCCAACTCGGGATTCACACGTGACAAATATAGATAAATAACTTTGAATTTTTTATTTGGCTTCTTCTTAAATCTTTTATTTTGTCGAGCATTCTATTTATTGACATTATACTGCCTCCATTCATTTCTAGCATCCTATTGGCTGACATTATACTGCCTCCATTCATTTCTAGCATCCTATTGGCTGACATTATACTGCCTCCATTCATTTCTAGCATCCTATTGGCTGACATTATACTGCCTCCATTCATTTCTAGCATCCTATTGGCTGACATTATACTGCCTCCATTCATTTCTAGCATCCTATTGGCTGACATTATACTGCCTCCATTCATTTCTAGCATCCTATTGGCTGACATTATACTGCCTCCATTCATTTCTAGCATCCTATTGGCTGACATTATACTGCCTCCATTCATTTCTAGCATCATATTGGCTGACATTATACTGCCTCCATTCATCTCTAGCATTCTATTGTCTGACATTATACCACCTCCATTCATTTCTAGCATCCTATTGGCTGACATTATACTGCCTCCATTCATCTCTAGCATCATATTGGCTGACATTATACTGCCTCCATTCATCTCTAGCCTCCTATTGACTGACATTATACTGCCTCCATTCATCTCTAGCATCCTGTTTGCTGACATTATACTGCCTCCATTCATCTCTAGCATCCTATTGGCTGACATTATACTGCCTCCATTCATCTCTAGCATCCTGTTTGCTGACATTATACTGCCTCCATTCATCTCTAGCATCCTATTGGCTGACATTATACTGCCTCCATTCATCTCTAGCATCCTATTGGCTGACAATATACTGCCTCCATTCATCTCTAGCCTCCTATTGACTGACATTATACTGCCTCCATTCATCTCTAGCATCCTATTGGCTGACATTATACTGCCTCCATTAATCTCTAGCATCCTATTGGCTGACATCATACTGCCCCCATTCATCTCTAGCCTCCTATTGACTGACATTATAATGCCTCCATTCATCTCTAGCATCCTGTTTGCTGACATTATACTGCCTCCATTCATCTCTAGCATCCTATTGGCTGACATTATACTGCTTCCATTCATCTCTAGCATCCTATTGGCTGACATTATACTGCCTCCATTCATCTCTAACATCATATTGGCTGACATTATACTGCCTCCATTCATCCCTTGCAATCTATTGGCTGGCATTATACCGCCTCCATTCATCTCTAGCATCCTGTTTGCTGACATCTGTGGGTTCACGGCCCTCTCGTCCACCTGTACCGCCCAGGAACTGGTCCAGCTCCTCAACGAGTTGTACGCCCGTTTCGACACCCTGGCGACACAGAACCACTGCCTGCGTATCAAGCTGCTGGGAGACTGCTACTACTGTGTCAGTGGTATGCCTGAACCACGACGTGACCACGCCCACTGTGCCGTGGAGATGGGACTTGACATGGTGGAGGCCATTACGTAAGTATTAATGACCTTTCGTCACCATTAACTGCCAGCAATATTTAGGACCCAGACAATTTAGCAAGTCTTGGTTCCCCTACCTTCCCGAACCACGACCTGATTCTACGACTGGCCTGTTACATTTATTGGACAGAAAGAAATTTCAACGTTTATCATTTACGAAAACCTAATTTAGGATGAATTCCCGTGGTCATCTGTTGAATATGATTATTGTTATTTGATGAACTTTGTCGTAAAAATCCATATGGAGTTAATTTCCCATGATGCAAGAAAACTGCAGAAATCACAGACATCTTATAGATTATTCAAATAGCGCTGCTGATTATTATTTGAGATAATTGGGATTAATGGGACGATATCGTTGACACCATTTAACATTTGGAAACTAATGAAGTCAATAAAAATTCTACCAAAAACAAATGTTAACCCCTGTGGACCTCATCTCAAATGTAAACCCGTACTTAGTTACAATTAAATTAGTCAAAATTAGCATTTGATTTGTTATGAACCAACCAACCAGTCGCGTGTCCACACAGCCACTATGTAACGACTCTGTGGCTCTTAGAATTGTCTGCCGTCACGGGGACCTTGGAAATCCAAGCCCTCGTCTTTAAATCAATTGGTATTTATTAAAGAAAGCCAGTGGTTGAGATCCAATGACGTGTTCAACTGTAGCTGCCCCTGTTCATCAGATGCCCATTATTTGGACGCGAACGTGAGCGAGCATTCACAGTCACATCTCATGTTTCCGAATGATGACCTAGCGAGTGCACCTTATCACGTGTGCCCTATGATATCTGGGGGAATAACCCAGCCCTGTTGTCAGCGAGTTGGTCTCCGAGGCAAAATATGGCTTTAAAA
Organism: Ampullaceana balthica; assembly: GCA_944989445.1. NCBI lineage: Eukaryota > Metazoa > Mollusca > Gastropoda > Lymnaeidae > Ampullaceana > Ampullaceana balthica. The sequence continues at coordinate 233,644 of CALYLW010000298.1, read as the reverse complement.
CGAGGCTTTCAAACATCAAGTTATAAATACACAACGAAATGAGATTTAGTTGATGTATACTGCACATCCAAAAACGTGATTCTCTCAGTGAAAATTCGGTCTATGTGCCAGACTAAAGCTACTTTAAATACTCATAATTCGGTCTATGTGCCAGACTAAAGCTACTTTAAATACTCATTATCGATGTCTGAGCTGTATGAATTCATTTAAAATAACACCAACGCGTTATAAATTTAATTTGAGCGAAACTGAAAATATTGAAGTAATAAATGAATGTAAAATGTCGTGTTGAAATATCATTTTAGTTCAGGAACTTGTGAACAAAATTCTCGTTGGCACTGTTGGAGGGAAGTAGATGGGATTAACAGAGCCCCTAAGATGGGATTTTATTAAGATTGTGTTACTGCAATGCATATTTTAAAAATAAATTATTGTTGATCGGAATTCCGTACTTTGAAAAAAAAAGGTGGGGGTGGGGGCTGTATTTCAAACCACTTTTGTGTGATGGGTTATTTCTAGTATATGTAACCATTGTGTGATGGGTTATTTCTAATATATGTAACAATTGTGTGATGGGTTATTTCTAATATATGTAACAATTGTGTGATGGCTTATTTCTAGTATATGTAACCATTGTGTGATGGGTTATTTCTAATATATGTAACAATTGTGTGATGGGTTATTTCTAATATATGTAACAATTGTGTGATGGGTTATTTCTAATATATGTAACAATTGTGTGATGGGTTATTTCTAATATATTTAACAATTGTGTGATGGCTTATTTCTAGTATATGTAACTATTGTGTGATGGGTTATTTCTAATATATGTAACAATTGTGTGATGGGTTATTTCTAATATATGTAACAATTGTCTGATGGCCTATTTGTAATATATGTAACCATTGTGTGATGGGTTATTTCTAATATATGTAACAATTGTGTGATGAGTTATTTCTAATATATGTAACCATTGTGTGATGGGTTATTTCTAATTTATGTAACAATTGTGTGATGGGTTATTTCTAATATATGTAACCATATTGTGATGGGTTATTTCTAATATATGTAACAATTGTGTGATGGGTTATTTCTAATATATGTAACAATTGTCTGATGGCTTATTTGTAATATATGTAACCATTGTGTGATGGGTTATTTCTAATATATGTAACCATTGTGTGATGGGTTATTTCTAATATATGTAACCATTGTGTGATGGGTTATTTCTAATATATGCAACCATTGTGTTATGGGTTATTTCTAATATATACAACCATTGTGTGATGGGTTATTTCTAATATATGCAACCATTGTGTGATGGGTTATTTCTAATATATACAACAATTGTGTGATGGCTTATTTCTAATATATGCAACCATTGTGTGATGGGTTATTTCTAATATATACAACCATTGTGTGATGGGTTATTTCTAATATATGTAACAATTGTCTGATGGCTTATGTGTAATATATGTAACAATTGTCTGATGGCTTATTTGTAATATATGTAACAATTGTCTGATGGCTTATTTGTAATATATGTAACAATTGTCTGATGGCTTATTTGTAATATATGTAACAATTGTCTGATGGCTTATTTCTAATATATGTAACCATTGTGTGATGGGTTATTTCTAATATATACAACCATTGTGTGATGGGTTATTTCTAATATATGTAACAATTGTCTGATGGCTTATTTGTAATATATGTAACAATTGTCTGATGGCTTATTTCTAATTTATGTAACCATTGTGTGATGGGTTATTTCTAATATATGTAACCATTGTGTGATGGGTTATTTCTAATATATACAACCATTGTGTGATGGCTTATTTCTAATATATGCAACCATTATGTGATGGGTTATTTGTAATATATGCAACAATTGTTTGATGGCTTATTTCTAATATATGCAACAATTGTGTGATGGGTTATTTCTAATATATACAACCATTGTGTGATGGGTTATTTCTAATATATGTAACCATTGTGTGATGGGTTATTTCTAATATATACAACCATTGTGTGATGGCTTATTTCTAATATATGCAACCATTATGTGATGGGTTATTTGTAATATATGCAACAATTGTTTGATGGCTTATTTCTAATATATGCAACAATTGTGTGATGGGTTATTTCTAATACATTGTATATGCAACAATTGCATTCACATTTCATAAATATTCACCCAACAAAAAAAAATTTAACTTTAAAAAAAAGTACACTTTCAATACACTTCTGATCTAATATAAGCCTAATTACAGATGCGCCTTCATTACAGAAGATTATTTGTCCTACGCTTAACCATGGTTTATGTCTAATCTTAGTACAATATATGTTACATTTGTACTTCTTGACGGCTTTTTTGGATATGACAATTCCTGGAATTAATATCTTGTGACAGATCTTATGTATAGCTGCACATCATGTTTATAGCTGCACATCATGTTTATAGCTGCACATCATGTTTATAGCTGCACATCATGTTTATAGCTGCACATCATGTTTATAACTGCTTATCATGTTTATAGCTGCACATCATGTTTATAGCTGCACATCATGTTTATAGCTGCACATCATGTTTATAGCTGCACACCATGTTTATAGCTGCACATCATGTTTATAGCTGCACATCATGTTTATAGCTGCACATCATGTTTATAGATGCACATCATGTTTATAGATGCACATCATGTTTATAGGTGCACATCATGTTTATAGCTCCACATCATGTTTATAGCTGCACATCATGTTTATAGCTACACATCATGTTTATAGCTGCACATCATGTTTATAGCTGCACATCATGTTTATAGCTGCACATCATGCTTATAGCTCCACATCATGTTTATAGCTGCACAATACTGCACATCATGTTTATAGCTGCACATCATGTTTGATTTGTTGCACTTGCACTGTTAGCTCCAAACTTACATGTACGACCCATCTTTAGCTCCACACTTCCATGTATGACCCATCTTTAGCTCCACACTTCCATGTACGACCCCATTATTAGCTCCACACTTACATGTATGACCCATCTTTAGCTCCACACTTCCATGTATGACCCATCTTTAGCTCCACACTTACATGTACGGCCCATCTTTAGCTCCACACTTCCATGTTTGACTCATCTTTAGCTCCACACTTACATGTACGACCAATCTTTAGCTCCACACTTCCATGTATGGCCCATCTTTAGCTCCACACTTCCATGTATGACCCATCTTTAGCTCCACACTTACATGTACGACCCATATTGAGCTCCACACTTCCATGAACTACCCATCTTTAGCTCCACACTTACATGTATGACCCATCATTAGCTCCATACTTACATGTACGACCCATCTTTAGCTCCACACTTCCATGTATGACCCATCTTTAGCTTCACACTTCCATGTATGACCCATCTTTAGCTCCACACTTACATGTACGACCCATCTTTAGCTCCATACTTACATGTACGACCCATCTTTAGCTCCACACTTCCATGTATGACCCATCTTTAGCTCCACACTTCCATGTATGACCCATCTTTAGCTCCACACTTCCATGTATGACCTATCTTTAGCTCCACACTTACATGTATGACCCATCTTTAGCTCCACACTTACATGTATGACCCATCTTTAGCTCCACACTTACATGTATGACCCATCTTTAGCTCCACACTTACATGTATGACCCATCTTTAGCTCCACACTTACATGTATGACCCATCTTTAGCTCCACACTTACATGTATGACCCATCTTTAGCTCCACACTTACATGTATGACCCATCTTTAGCTCCACACTTACATGTATGACCCATCTTTAGCTCCACACTTCCATGTATGACCCATCTTTAGCTGCACACTTACATGTATGACCTATCTTTAGCTCCACAGTTACATGTATGACCTATCTTTAGCTCCACACTTACATGTATGACCTATCTTTAGCTCCACACTTACATGTATGACCTATCTTTAGCTCCACACTTACATGTATGACCTATCTTTAGCTCCACACTTACATGTATGACCTATCTTTAGCTCCACACTTACATATATGACCTATCTTTAGCTCCACACTTACATGTATGACCTATCTTTAGCTCCACACTTACATGTATGACCCATCTTTAGATCCACACTTACATGTATGACCCATCTTTAGCTCCACACTCAAATGTACGAGCCATCTTTATGGCTCACTGTAACTGGGTCTGCAGTATGTTTTCATCCTGGTCAGGCTTCCAGCCACATCTGATGATTGATTTCCTCCCCAGCCTCGTGCGGGACCTGACGGGTGTCAACGTCAACATGAGGGTAGGGATCCACTCAGGGCGGGTGCACTGTGGTGTGCTGGGCCTCTACAAATGGCAGTTTGACGTCTGGTCCAATGACGTCACGCTGGCCAACCACATGGAGAGTGGAGGCCTTCCAGGGTAAGAAATCGTGAGTGTTATTACATACCTGGCCTTGACATACCTGGCCTTAACAATAATGTGAGATGTATCAGCTTATTTCAGTGGTTTTCAGCCGAGTCCTGTTGGGTGATTGGGTTTCCTAAATGCCTCCAAGGATATTTCAAAATATATTCTTTACCTGAAGAGCTTGATCCCTGTCATGTGACCTCAACATTCTCCTTGATCCCTGTCATGTGACCTCAACATTCTCCTTGATCCCTGTCATGTGACCTCAACATTCTCCTTGATCCCTGTCATGTGACCTCAACATTCTCCTTGATCCCTGTCATGTGACCTCAACATTCTCCTTGATCCCTGTCATGTGACCTCAACATTCTCCTTGATCCCTGTCATGTGACCTCAACATTCTCCTTGATCCCTGTCATGTGACCTCAACATTCTCCTTGATCCCTGTCATGTGACCTCAACATTCTCCTTGATCCCTGTCATGTGACCTCAACATTCTCCTTTGTTTACTTTGCCACTTGACTTGATTAATTTTTTTCAAATTTATTTAAAATTTACCAGCACAGTAGTCAATATACTCAGCATTTCATGCAATTTTATTCAAGGGAAATTTTTTAATAAATTAATATATATTTTTTTTTAAACTTTATTTAAGAACAAATATAAGACCGCATTTGAAAATATTTTAAGGACCTTTGAAAACTTCTATTTAAGTCTTATCAGGCTTTATAGCTTGTCACTTTAAAAATATATTGACCAATGTCAAAGCTAAGCTCTTTATCACTTTGGATTCTATGATCATAAATGAGAGCTCGGAGCTCGTTCCCTCTGAGGCTTAATTCAACTTGACGCTTACTTCCCTAATGAGACTCACATGAGCTGTATTCAAAGTACATTTAAGATAGAGACTAACTTGGCCAAGATACATTGTAATGTCTTAGGTCATGGCCATTATTCCCGTGAACACATAAATGATTTAAAAACTGGCTCATGGGCATTATTCCCGGGAACACATAAATGATTTAAAAACGGACACATCTAGACAGAAATTTGAAACCAATCAGATTGAGTTAGAAAATAACAATTAAAACAAGCCGCCTTTATTTACAAAGCCAGATTTAATAACAAAGTCTTAATTGCTTTATGTCACCCAATCTACTCACCCATAACAAGATAAACTTGTTTTCAATATTTGTTTTCTCCTCAGCCACGTCCACATCAGCAGTGCGACCAAGGATTATCTTAATGGAGACTATGATATGGTTCCTGGCAAAGGGAGCACTAGAGATGCCTACATCAAGAAACTTGGAATAGAAACTTACCTTATTAAAACAGACACAAGACGATACAAAGTAAGCATAGAGATCAAATGGCTTTTGGAAATAAGTTTATTAAAGTTAGAAAAATTATAACTAATATCAAACAACTGACTATATTCAGTCTTAGACATTCTAAATATAAATTAAACATAAGGAAAAAAGTTTGAAAAAATTCTTATTAGCTTATTTGTTGAAAACTTCACTATGATCTGATCTTTGGGCCAAATATTTCTTTGAACATCTCAGCTTGGATGCACATGATTTAGTTTGATTGTTTCCATCTTCTGTTTCAGACCTTTGATAATGTAAGGGAGCATGTAACCACCGGTGCTATGATTTGTTTCTATCTTCTGTTTCAGGCCTTTGATAATGTAAGGGAGCATGTAACCAGTGGTGCTATGAAATTGATGGGTATAGAGGAGAAAGGTCACATTGTGTGAGTACGGACACTGATTATTGAGGGAGGGAACGGATTTATTGATGGCTTTGGCCAATCTCGTCTAAAGTCATATTCTGGAAAGTTTGAGATTATTCTCTTAAAATTTTGGCTAACACTTAAACTACCTTTACCATCTCCATGAGCTGGGCAATGTCTGAGTGTAGGACTCACTCCCTTCCCTAGCCTCCCCATATATCTCCAGCTTTGGGGTTTGAAGTCAACAGGTGCTCTACTTTTTCAGGGACTAGGCTGCAATGCTGAGACTTTGAGTCCCACTTGTCTATACTGCTGAAATATGAGTTGGTTGGGCAGTGCTCCATTCTTATTTGAGTCACCAAACTCGTGTGTTTGTGACTCAACTTCCACATTTGGTCTATTCGGCTCAGCTGGAGGTTCTTGACCTTTACTAATGTGGCAGTTGTGTTGTTGGCCCATTCCTGGTACCACTTGTCCTTAAAGTGATCTGTCGGCCATGGTTTTTCCTAGCTCTGAGATAAGTGACCGGGACGTGTGGTTGTGGGGTCAGGACACCCTGCTCTTTTGCCAAGGCGTAAGGCCTTTTTTTTCCGTCGACATTCACGTTGCTCGGGATCAAAGTCACTGTTACCTTACCACTGAGTCTGCCAACCTGGCCACTGAGTCTGCCAACCTGGCCACTGAGTCTGCCAACCTGGCCACTGAGTCTGCCAACCTGGCCACTGAGTCTGCCAACCTGGCCACTGAGTCTGCCAACCTGGCCACTGAGTCTGCCAACCTGGCCACTGAGTCTGCCAACCTGGCCACTGAGTCTGCCAACCTGGCCACTGAGTCTGCCAACCTGGCCACTGAGTCTGCCAACCTGGCCACAGAGTTTTCCAACCTGGCCACTGAGTCTGCCAACCTGCCCACTGAGTCTGCCAACGTCTTCTAGACTGGTGTCAAACAAGTGGCTGTTACGTTCCTCTTTACTTAATAGTTTAGCTTTAGTCTTGGGTGGAGTTATTGCATATATTATTTATTAAGTGCAATTGAGATATTACTCACACAAAGATGTAGCAGCTCAAAGATAACTCACACAAAGATATAGCAGCTCAAAGATAACAAACACAAAGATATAGCAGCTCAAAGATAACTCACACAAAGATATAGCAGCTCAAAGATAACTCACACAAAGATATAGCAGCACAAAGATAACTCTCACAAAGATAACTCACACAAAGATAACTCACACAAAGATATAGCAGCTCAAAGATAACTCACACAAAGATATAGCAGCTCAAAGATAACTCACACAAAGATAACTCACACAAAGATATAGCAGCTCAAAGATAACCCACACAAAGATATAGCAGCTCAAAGATAACTCACACAAAGATATAGCAGCTCAAAGATAACGCACACAAAGATATAGCAGCTCAAAGATAACTCACACAAAGATGTAGCAGCTCAAAGATAAAGAAAGTGAGAACATGTTATCCCAATCAGATGCTGACCACTCACAGAAGGTAGAGGTACACAACTGTACACAACTGTACATAACTGTACTCAACTGTGCACAACTGTACACAACTGTACACAACTGTACATAACTTCTAAAACAATTCTTCAGCTAAAACAAACTCACATAGGAAGTATTCAGCATACTTGCCTAGAGCATATTCTTGTAGGCTGAAAGTAATAAGGAAAATCTAGTTTTTTAAATGAATTTTATGTCTGTATGATTTCATCTAATTTCACCAAAAGTCGTTATAATTTTATGTGGTCGTGATGCACATGTTGCCAAAAATGCTTGGGCTGATTTATTCAGCTGTCCGATTTGTGACATATCCTTAACTAACCAAAATTAAGACACTCAGTATGTTTTTCCTAAAAAAATGTAAATATGTTTAAGCTCTGATAAATCCTTGGCTGCTTCTTTTGTTAATGATGAGGGGGAAAAATAGATTTGAGGAAAATCAGTCCGAATCATGAGCGGCATTTGTGTGATTCAGCAAGCTAGGTCTATATTTCTTTGTTTAAAACCTTAGCGGGGTAAAATACATATGATAAACCTGAGAAATAAATTAATTTTTGGTGCATTAATTTTCTTTTATTTGAGAGAGGTGTTTGATAACTTTGCCATCAGCTTTGCACTTCTTGATAATCTTAATTCAATGAGACTATAGGAACAGTAACATTGATATGTGCCGGATAGTATTTACCATCACATAAAATATCATTCAGTGGAAAAGGTTTCTAAAATCTTCTCCTTCTCTAAAGATTTTGTATGAATACAATGACCACAGAACAAAACTGCAGGCATTAAAGGGTTAAAACACTTGGCCCTACTATATAGTATTTGTAAGCTGTGTTAGCTCTGTTGCTAACTCTATTTTTATTGCTCTATTTATTTTATACCTCCTAACAACCAAAGCTTCAATGATTATTATTTTATACCTCCGAACAACCAAAGCTTCAATGATTATTTTATACCTCCTAACAAGCAAAACTTCAATGATTATTTTATACCTCCTAACAACCAAAGCTTCAATGATTATTTTATTTCAATTATTTCTCTCAGAAATATGGACCAAAAAGACATTGAAGCTGAAGTTAACGAATATCTGAGCAGAGCTATAGATGCCCGAAGTGTTGACCGATTGCGGGCCGATCATGTGAAAGGCCTTTTTATGACATTCCGCAAAAAGTCCATAGAAGAAAAAGTATTTTTAAAATTTTATTTTCCATTAATTTCCATGTGCCTTATGCAGTCTTTGTGTAGTTCAAAGGGCCATTTAAAATGTTTAATTAAACTGTCTTCCAATAATTTTATTACATTGTTCATGCTGGATTGCAATGGTAAAATTGCACTGTTATAAATATACATGTATATATAGTGCACTTTTCAAGGGGATCAATTTAAATATAACTTAAACTAATTTTACCAAATCACAATAAAAAAGTGAAACATTCACATTATAAATATTATAGGGATGTAGTTGCTCACAGTTTTGGTCAAAGATGTTGAAAATGTCATTCTCTGAACTCACACTGTTGTATTTACTCTCACACAGTTTTCTAGAAAACCTGACCGAATGTTCTCTGACCACATACTGTGCCAGTGTGTTGTAATAACTCTCATCGTCATCTCTCATTTTATATTAACTGACTTGTAAGTATTCAAGAGTTGCATATTTTAAGTATCTTAATGAATTTTTACACAATTTTAGTAGACAGAATGATTACAAATATTAAAAATGTGGTCTGGATCAGCGGTTCCCAAATTTATTTAACAATGAACTATTTTATTGATATCTAACATGTCATGACAGGTACAGCTTTATGTTACTGTTTACTAATATTCCTCTAGGATATAATGTGTTTATTACAATACCTGTCATAAGTCTTATTTTACTAAAACATAATATTTTCATATTTTTCTTTTAATAGCACTAGAAATTATCATGTTTTAAATGAACAGTTTGTGGCCAATGAAATTTGTATTGTTGACAATGAGAAGAACTCTGATAAAAGAGGGCTTCTCAAAAGGTGGATCATCACCCTCACCAAGATTATCAATAGAGATATTAGAATTAGAAGAGTAAAGAAATTTGGCATTGTTAAAAATTACGTCTTTGAACACTTTGAGACGCACTTTTTTCAAGTATTAAGATAAATTAATAGCTAGGAAACTTGAAACTTCATTTATTATTAACTAATGGGGAAGTTGTTTTTTTTTATGTTCAATGATTGGATCCATCTAAAACATTTAGTTCAGTGGTTGTGGTGTTCATTTATTGATATGGTGGAGTTTCTTGGCATCAACTTTGCTAAGCTACCTAACAAGCCAATTAATTTCAAAGACCTACAAGTGCCATGCATTAATTCAAACTTTATTCCTTGCAGTTCTTAAAATGTTTGTACAGAATAAAAATGTCTAGACTTTAAACTTAATGGTCAATCTTGGAAAGTTTCAAAGTATTTTTTTTATTTTTAAAAATAATTTCTTACTCAATACTAGGGGACAGCCGGGTATCCGGAATGCCGGATATCCGGATCGGACTTCGCGATTTTTGCCACTTTCCGGATTCGGCAAATGCTTATAGCAGATCTGGATAGTATCCGGATATTAATGTAGGAAAGAATTTATGAATTCCAAATTAAATTAATATTAAGAAGTTTATAAACAAATATATAAAAAGTAAAAAACAATAACCAAAAATCATTACATTTAACAGTAATGGATAATGAGAGAGCATTCAGCACAGCGGGGCAGATAAATGATGATAAGCGTTATCGCTTGTTGCCGAACAAACTTGGGATGTTATTGTTCATGAAAAAGAATTTGGGTATGACAAACACTAAATTTTTCAAAACTTAAAAATTGAAGAAACAAACTACAAACTTAAAGGTAACAAGTACTGCTGTACAATGTTACAACTTACTAGTAACTACGAATTAGTAACTATTTTATTTACTCATGTCATTAAATTATGTTCATTGTTTTGGATGATATATTAATTTTATGTTTTAAAAATATTTATTTTATGTTAAAACATAAAAATTTTACGTTTAATTTGTAATTATTAGTTTATACTATAAACTTTATAGTTAAACAGGAGCCTTGGAAACTGGGACAGGCTGAGAGCTGGCTTTCGTTTTTAACTTCTTTGTCATTGACTAGTACGCTTACAGTAGTCAATTATTCAAAACTTTCAATTCGGTATTTACATTTAAACATTTTACATATATGATACAAGTTACAGTAGAACCCCCTTTTCTCGACCACGGTTAACTCGCCAACCCTACTAAGTCGACGTTTTTTTTATTGGAACCGCCAAATTCTCTCTTTGTCTTAGCATTTTCTCATCGGTTATGTCGATTATAAAATTATTTTATGTCGCAAACCCTAATATCTCGAGCACAAAAGAGGGCCAAATTTTCAACTTAACGTTGGTTATCTCGATCCCCGTCTGTTCGCAAAGCGACGCACTCTCGCATATTTAGTTTAAAATATCAACGAAATCTCGCTATCCTCGAGACTTCCGGCTATTGTGTGATTCTACGAGATTTCAATAAAAATTACCTGATGTTTTTATCTTCTTTCACTTTTGATCCATGTGTGAATTAGTTTGAGGCGTCTCTATCAAGTATGTATTCACCCGAGGTGCTCGAAAATCACGTTATCGGTCTTTAATCGTCATTATTTCGCCGTGCATGTTACATTATTATTAAACTTAATTCATTTCCTGATGCATTAATCATTTTATTTTTTAAGATGAACGAATATCTTTAGAAAAGAAAATAAAGGTGGTTTTTATTTTATATTGGTAAATTTCTGCTGTTAGTTGGTGCACATATGCCTTTTGTTGTTAGCAAACATGTATGTACATTTTTATAGCATGCCGATCGCTTCATCAAACAAATAACAGCAACGCTGTTGTGTAAAAAAAACCTCCAAAAACATGTGCATGTACATTTTCATTTACTAACGCTAGTGATGGGATGATACCAAAATCACAGGGTGCTTACTGTAAACAAGGCTGCCCAGATTTTAGGATATATAACAGACTACAGACAGTTTACCCACCCCCACTCTCAATCTCCCACACCATTGTTGTTGTTGGTTAGTCCGATTAGCATCAAGTTACTGAAGGAATTCTGAGTCCATTGTAAGCTGAGGGGACGGACCCAAGGAAGATGGTTTGGAAGAGAATGGTTCTGGGCCAATGAGGAGATGTGTAGGTTACAGGGACGGGTTATTTATTAGTGTAGCTTGTAAGGAAAGTCATTCAAGTGCCCTCCAAGGCACAGTATCACTCAATCTGGGAATCACTGCTGTGAATGATGGTAACTCAGAAATAGTGTAACAAACATCAAGCCCCATGAAAAAAAAACTAATGTTAACTGGGAGCAAGAGAGGAAAACACGATGTCACCAACGGACCCGCTGTGGCCACTGGGTGTGGCGGGGTCAGGACTAGCTGAATTCATTATGTACTTGGGAAAAAAACATCGCTAACGAAACAAAGGGTTATATTTAGGAAAGAGTGAAAAAATATTAGGGTCCCGATATTCCGATACGATTCCGATTAATCGTCCCATCACTAATTAACGCAGATCATGTTCATAAAAGAATTTCTAGCACATGTTAATATTTTTCCGCCATATTGGTTTTCGTTTATCTCGATCATCGGTTATCTCGACGCTTTTTGGCACACCCCTAGGCCGTCGACATAACTGGGTTCTACTGTATATCATTGTAATAATTTTTTATTCGTTGTTGTTTTTTTCAGTTGAACTTTAAATGGCAGTTGCAATTGTGATTTGATTTGCAAACTTAAAAATAAAAATGTTGCTTGTCTCACGTGTTATATCTTATTCAGCCATATAATTTTAAAACTCTAGTCTATTGTGAATATTATAATTATACCAAATAAGTTAAGTAAAAAGTTAAGTTATACATTAAATTATTAATATAGAACAAACAAACAAATTAACAAGCGTTGATTATGACATCATTCAAAGCCATGAAAAATATAGTAAAACAATCAATTTCAATACGAGAAAAAAATATTAAGTTAAAGAGTTACAAGTATAGATATCACTGTACTACGTAAGATAACAAACTAAGTTAACTAACAAAATATTAAACGTGAATCGTCTGAATAAAAGAACAGTTTTTATTATGGCTATAGATCACGACTTCTTGTACACCACACTACACACTCAGTACAAAACCGTTCGCTTGGTACACGCTACAAAGTACGTTGAACTTCGTTCAAGATCTTTCATTCAATTCATTGTAAAATGTTCATTGTTGACATTGACAGTGTCACAAACTGTCATTTTAGATAGCAGCTACTCTCCATTTCTTGGATAATAAATATTTTAATAAATAGTTTTAAATACTAGATATAAAGTAGTAAAGTAAACCCTCTTAGCTCTTACACTTAAATGTGGAGATATCATGATTCGGCAAATATTAGGGCCAAACTATCTGGATCCGGCAAACAGTAAAAAACCCTATCCAGCTGTTCCTACTCAATACCCATTAGACTTTCTCTGTGATTAATGTATGATTGTTTGAAGTTGTGGGTAAAAAAGCTTGTTAAAAATAGGCACTTAATGTCTGTAAAACTTATTGAAGAACTAGTATATCACCCTTGAAAAATGATGGAGGTTTTCAAAATAAATATATTTCAGCTGAAATCTATTAATTTTGAAAAGATGCACATCAGAATAAAAAATAATGTAAATGTAATACAGAACTTTCATTTATTTTATTTATTTTTATTTTATTTATTTATCTCCATATTGAACAATTTTATGCGGACGTTCGAAAAGAGTTCTTCTTGGTGGAGTAATTTGGTGTGCGGCTTTCTAAAATTAGTAGCGTTACCAACGGACGGTTGGATGGGACATGCATAGCAAATTATGTATATTGATAGTTGAGCAGTATGTTTTTATTTTTAAAATTGTTCAGAAACTTGAATGTGTCATTGTGCTACAATCTTTACAACAATCTGCTGTACATGTGTGGTGTACATCACTTGAGAGTTTCAGAAGGATCATCATTCTGTCATTGTTCATTTAATCAGTTTTACTTACATGACATGAAATATAAATGCATCTATAAATAGATTCTTTGCTTTATTATCCCACCTACAAAATATGTTGTTTTTATCAAGCCATGTTTACTCTTCTGGTTTTCTTTATTATTGTAAAATTATTTAAAAGACCAATAACACCAAAGTTCCCTTTATGCTGCGCAGCAGCGCAGATATAAGACTGATGCCGTGCAGCAGTTTAGAATTTTGTAAAATATTGCTAAAAATGGATGCTGTGTTTTTTTTACTTTTCAGGGAACATTAGTCAAGACCCAAATATAATAATCTTTTTTAAGACTATTAGTGTGTTAAGTCTTGGACTTGATGATTTCTTTTGTTTTATAGAGGTGAATATTTCTTAATGTGTAGCTTAGCAGTTCAGCTTTGGTATTTTACCAGCAAGATTGAAAGGGAGGGGTTTGAAGCTCTCTCTCCAAACATCCTCCTCTGGGTTTGAAGCTCTCTCTCCAAACATCCTCCTCCGGGTTTGAAGCTCTCTCTCCAAACATCCTCCTCCTGTTATAGAATCACAAACTGATGGCTGTAGGAGAATCAACTCACAACTGGTTCTTCCATGGGATACAATTAGTAGTTAAACTCTAGGCATAATACAGATGAAAGAAGCAAATGACTCGAAGGAAAAATTGTACCTCAAATTTATAGATTTACTTTATGTCTTTTTCAAAAGTTTTGACTGCCGAATCACATATTTTCTGTAGAACCTTTAGAAAAGAAAACACACAGCCCAAACCTTCGAAATGTGTGGACTAGATTGCAGTGGGTTTTTTTATGTTTAACATACTTTACAGAAATAAGTTATACATCAGAAAAAGTTATACGAATTGCAATTATTTGTAAAGATGTTTTTTCATACAGGAGATTTTGTGGGGAAGATTATTTTTTTAAAATTCAGCTGAATTACTTGTAGTTTTCAAATTTGTAGTTCTAGGCAACCTTCAATTTTATATACAACTGTCTTGATATTCAATTTTTTTAAAATTCAGCTGAATTACTTGTAGTTTTCAAATTTGTAGTTCTAGGCAACCTTCAATTTTATATACAACTGTCTTGATATTCAATTTTTTTAAAAATTGTATCTTTAAATTATATTTTAATTTTATTTTCATTGTTAAAGAGTTTGAGCTTTGACTTATTCATAAAATTTCCTAAACTTGATTTTGACCAAGTTGTGTTCATGATTTTGACCAAGTTGTGTTCATCTTCCAGGATCTGGCAAACATTGTCTTATTGTCCCTGTTCTAATCCACAGGTCTTTTTCAAAATTATTACAACATATTACGGATACTTTAAAAATGGTGACCTTGTACGTATAACAATTGTTACTTCACCGTTCTTCCTCCAAGAGATTATTGATTTATTGTATTACATTTGT
This sequence comes from Ampullaceana balthica, assembly GCA_944989445.1. Taxonomy (NCBI): domain Eukaryota; kingdom Metazoa; phylum Mollusca; class Gastropoda; family Lymnaeidae; genus Ampullaceana; species Ampullaceana balthica. The sequence continues at coordinate 218,495 of CALYLW010000298.1, read as the reverse complement.
CTTTTCATCATAAAGTGATGGTTGCTTCCATTGGGATTCATTATATGTCCTCCTGCCTTGCACTACAATTTAAAAAAAAATTTTTTCACAAATTAGCTCTATTTGAAATTGAATTTTTATTTTTTTACACAAAAACGTCTATTCATTTTGTTCATTTTTTTAAAGGTATAAAATTATTAAATTGAGGTTAGTTGTAAGATAAGAATAAAGAAAATAAAGTTATAAATTATTTTGCAGGCATAAACTATTTTCAAATTATTGCCAGACATTTTCTCAGACTAAAAAGATAAATATTATTTTCAGAATAAAATTTATTTGATGAATAATTTTGAGCGAAAATAAATAAAAGACTTATAAAGATCTATTGTGTAGCCAATTCAGATTTAAACCATATTGAACTTTGTTCATCTCATTAGTAAGAACAGTACAGAAACAATAGCTCCCCCTGGAATAGACCTAGGCTATCTTATTGGCTGGTAATTATATTCGAAACTAACATTTTTCTTTTTTTGTTCTAGAACTTTTTTTCTTCAATGTTTTGGGAACCGCTGATTGAATTTAGGTTTTTTCTGAATTTGATTGGTGGGAAAAAAAAGGAATTTTTCCATCAAAATATTTTATGGAATTTTTTGTAACTAAAAATACCTTGAAGATACGAAGACCTCATTACTCGAACTCTATTTTCATGTAAATAAACAGTTTTTTGTTGTTGTTTTTTGTTGTTTAGAAATGCCTTTTTGTATACAACTTTAAATATTTTTACTTTGTTTCCTTAATTCTTATAGCCTAATTAAACTTCAAAATGTAATATATTTTTGTAAAAATTACATCTTTTCATGTTTTTTTTTACTGTTATTACCTTTAAGACAACATGAAATAACTTAAAAATAAGATTGTTATAACTAAAAATAACATTGTTAATCTTTCTTTTTTTTTCACAGGGAAGGACACACATTAACTGTGGAATTAATTTTTATATTCTTCAATATTATTTTATTTATTTTCTGCTGTTTGGAAATCATGCCTGTAAGTAAATGAAGAGTTTTGAAGAACATTTTAGCACATTGATAATCCTAGTGCCTAGTGCAATTATCCTCTCTTTGTCACTTATGTACCAACAGTTCTAAAACTTGAGGGGTCGTCTGCTCATCAATGTTGAGGACCTCTTCAGTACAGAGATAAAATAAGACTTTTTCAGTACCTCTTCCTTGACATTTTAAAAAATAAATAAAATAAAACTAAAGCACATTTGTAACTTGAATCACTATTGAATTTTTCAAAGCACTTTTGGGAGGGGGGGGGGTGTTTAAATTTTTATAATATTTTTTCTCTGCTTTTGCTAATGATAAAATAAGTGAAAATTCCCAGTTTCACAAAGTAAAAACTATCTTGAGTTTTCAGAAATGTTGCTATTTAGCTAATTTCCTAATCTCCTTTTTTTCTCACCTATTACTCGGTCAGAAACCTATAAAACTTACAACCATGGGGGGGGGAGTTATGTTTTAAGTTGCACCAAACATAAACTTGTCTCAATCAGCTGCCTACATAAACTTGTCTCAATCAGCTGCCTACACAAACTTGTCTCAATCAGCTGCCTACATAAACTTGTCTCAATCAGCTGCCTACACAAACTTGTCTCAATCAGCCTGATCTTGTGAATGCATCATGTCATGCCTGGTCTGCTTGACATCTGATACTGACTCCATGACATGAAAACTGACATTTGAAAATGTTATAGCTGCACTTTAATTGATATCAACTTAAGATAAATTTAAACTTGCTCTGAGCATTTAATTTTTGTACACCACGGTAATAAAGCTCATTCAGAGCGCTAATTGTACTCTTTGATTACCAAGAGTGCTAAGAGATTCCATTTTATCTTTCCAACATTTTAGGCCAAATCAATGCGATTCAGAAAAGAAGATTGCTGCTTCTTATACGCGATTGAACAGACCCTTACCCTGATAAAAGACACTGTAGGCAATTCATTTATTTTATATAATAAAATAATGTTTTTAAAAACTTAGCCACATATGATAACAATTTTAAATTTTTATTTTAATCTATAGCATCTCAAACGTCAGCTACAATGTCAAGTGTCACTCATCACAATGTCCACAGCTCACTCAACAAAAAAAACATTCATTTTTTCTAGTCGAGATTGATCATCAGTCCACTTGTTATACTCTATTCTAGTCCACTTGTTATACTCTATTCTAGTCCACTTGTTATACTCTATTCTAGTCCACTTGTTATACTCTATTCTAGTCCACTTGTTATACTCTATTCTAGTCCACTTGTTATACTCTATTCTAGTCCACTTGTTATACTCTATTCTTATTGTTCGCTGTGTTGGAAGTTACCTTAATCATCAACAAATTAAGAATTTCTGTCCAGAAAGCTGGTGAATATTGACATTTGACAAGAGTGACACCATTTGTTTAATCACGAGACATACAAACACAAGAGGATAAAAGAACAAAGTAGTAATGATACATAAACCATGAAATTCTAAATTGCCAATATAACATAATACAATCTAATACCATACTCAGATAAACAAAGGGATAAAAACAGTTCTTGTTTCATATGCTAGAACAAACACATACACATTCTCTTTCTTTGTCTCTTTTATTGTTTGCCTGAACAAATCAGGAAAACCAACACACTGAACATTTACAGCTCTAATAAAAATTGAAGACTATACATAAACCATGGATAAGCATAGGATGCAATAATCTTCTGTACAGAAGGAGCTTACATAATATATAAATATAAGATAGGATGAGCTTAATTTTTTTTAATTGTTCCTTTTATAAACATACTAGCAGACCCGTCGTGCGTTGCAACGATCTCAGTAAAAAGGAATACATATAGTTTAAAAAAGAATTAATTTAAGGGTCCCCGGACCCATCAGTTTAACATATGAAGTTCGAAAATCTTTTCATTTCAATCAATTTCATAACAAATATATAAATATTTTTATCTATATTTCTCAATATCGTGTAAAATTGAATGGGGAATACAATTTTAAAAGTTTAGTTTAAAAAAAAACAACACATTTAAGGCCCCCAACCCCGAGGAAATCGACATTATGAGTTCAGTCCCCTATAGTAATTTAATATAGATTAAGTTTTTAAATACGGAGTTTGGTCAAAATCCAGTTATTTTCTCATTTTCTAACACTTAAACTATTTTTATATAGCTAATATGAGGAAAAAATACATTAAGAGGCCCTCGGGCCCATTCAGTTCAAGATGTACATTTTGAAAACCTGTTCATTTACATTCAGTTTCATCATTGATATATTTCTGAAGTTCTTTAAAAACTGAGTGGGAGATAATATCTTAGAGTATACAACAACAAAAAAAGACATTTGGGGCCCCCGACCCATTCGATCTAAGATGTAAATTTCAAAATGCTGTTCATTTTAATTCAGTTCCATCATTGATATATCTCTCAAGATCGTTGAAAATAGAATGGCTAATAATATCTCAAACATATATGAAAAAAAGACATTTGGGGCCCCCGGCCCAATCGATGTAAGATGTAAATTTCAACATGCTGTTCATTTTAATTCAGTTTCATCATGTATATATTTCTCAAAATCGTTAAAAATTGAAGGGCATATAATATCTCAATCATATTCGAAAAAAAGACATTTGGGGCCTCAAGGCCTGAACGATTGGACATTAGACGTGCAGTGCCCTTTTTTATTTTTATATGGGCTTCCAAGTTTTTATATACAAAATTTGGTTAAGATCCATTCATTTACTCAGTAGCTATCACATAAACTATTTTATATAGCTCATATAAGCAAAAAACGACATTAAGGGCTCCAGGGCCCAATTAGTGCTAGATGTCAAGTTCAAAACAACTGTTTATTTCATTCATTTTCATAGCGGATATATGTATCTATATTTCTCAAGATCTTTAATACTTGAATGGGGAATAAAATCTTAAACGTGCATGAAAAAAGATATTTTGGCGCCCAGCCCCGAAGAAATGGACATTAGGAAATTAGTGCCTATAGTATTTCAATATTGGCTACCAAGTTGTTATATACAAAGTTTGGTTAAGATCCATCAATTTACCTAATAGCTAACGCTTAAAGTAATTTTTATATACCTTATATAAGAAAAAAATCATATGGGCCCCCGGCGCCCCCATGCGTGTTAAATTTTGTTAAAGTTTCATGGTGATCGGATGAATGGTTTAGTCAGCTATAAAGGACATACATACATACTTTGATTTTTATATCTATAGATTACATAATTTTAAAAGAAGTTTTATGATTTTATGTAACAAGAATTGTAACTACTGTCAGTAAAAGGTGAGAAGAAAGCTGAATCTGATTATTCTTTTTATTAATTTTCATTAATATCCTTTAATAAAAATTTATCAGTGAGATGGCAGAAACTATATTTACATACATTGTATTCGAAACATGAATCTGATTTTTTATCCTTTTTTAAACTGATTTTTGGGTTTAGATAAATTGTTTTTTTTAAACATTATTGCCAACAGATCATCTGTCATGGTCTGTGGACGCAATTATCTTCTGCATAGAAGGAGCGTCTGTATAGATACGATTATGGGTCAAAAACAATTGTAGTCCCCCTTTGAATATCACCACCACACAACAGACATACACACTGGTCCATCCCTCAGAAATGACCACTGTTACAGAAACTGAAACACCCCACAAACTTTGATACTATTCCTAACTTTCCTCTTTTTCAGTTTTTACCAATCACTTTTAGGAGACGCTTGCATCGAATACTTGGGATGCGTGTAGTCAGCCAGGGAGTTGCCTCCCTCTCTGTGCTGTGTATTTTTCTTGCTGCTGTATATCCAATGGTTTGCTCATCTCATTTATAGTTGTTTTTCTCCCTACTTTTCTTTGATATAATTTTATAAAGTTTTGACCTAATGAAATGTAAAGCATTAAGAAATAATATTAATGACCAGAGTTATTTGTTTAAACACTGCGTTCAGTTGTTTGTTTAAACACTGCGTTCAGTTGTTTGTTTAAACACTGCGTTCAGTTGTTTGTATAAACACTGTGTTCAGTTGTTAGTTTAAACACTGTGTTCAGTTTTTTGTTTAAACACTGTGTTCAGTTGTTTGTTTGAAACTGTGTTTAGTTGTTTGTTTAAACACTGTGTTCAGTTGTTTGTTTAAACATGGTGTTCAGTTGTTTGTTTAAACAAGGTGTTCAGTTCTTTTGAATTTCTGCCACAGATTGAGCTAGCAACTCCAAACTTGAAATCGTGCCTATCAGAACTGTATGGAAATTTTTCTCTGCATTCTGTTCAAGTAGCCAATATCACTAGAGCTTCAAGAAAAACAGTTTGCAACCCAGATTCAGATACTCACTTTTTCCCAGAGGTAAAGCAAAGTTTTCCTGGTTGATTCCAGTTTGTTTATAGCTTTGTCAATACTTTATGACAAACTGCAAGTGTCTTTGTGTGTACGTTACAAGCAGAGTGATTTGGTGTGTGGTCTACAAAATGTGAATGAATTGCTGTGTGGTTTACAATATGTGAATAAGTTGGTGTGTGGTTTATAAAAAGTGAGTGAATTGGTGTGTGGGGCATATATATGTAATTAGAAATAATATACAAAAAGTATAATGTTACTTTGAGTATGTATCTGTTTCCTATGTATATATGCCATTTTTTATTTTCCTGTTTAGATTGTTATAATAAATTCATATACTGTCTATGATGTGAAATTTATTACAGAGCTTATTTAATTTTGTGTTTTGTTAAGACACCAACTTATTTTGAGTATCTCTTGCCAGTTGTCTGCAATCTGTGGTTAGGACTGTGCCAGTTATCTGCTGTCTGTGGTTAGGGATGTGCTGCTATTGATCCACTATCAACATTAAACTATTTTCAGCAATTTCTGTTCTCTGTGGTTGTGGCCATGTTAAGCACGTCTGTGTTTCTGGAGTCATCCAGTTTAATCAAGCTTATTCTTACCCTAACCATTGGAGGCTTGTTCATGCTCCTCATGGAGGTGCAGTTTGTCATGCTATACTTAAACAGAGATTATCTGTTAATGACAGACCACGGGTAGGTTTAGTAGTTCATCTAGTCCTTATGTTTAATAGTGGTCATTTAGATATTGTGCTTCAAATAGGATAAAACTTGAATATTAAATAATAATAGCATCTGTCGACTGATTTTTAAAAAAATAATTTGTTAATGAACTCTTCGTGTATGTAAAAAGTTAATTTTGTTCAATCAGGTTTGAACCAGAGTCACAAGGACCGTGGGTGCCACTCAGATGGGAAGCTATTGTTATTATCATTATGATCACACTGATACTCTTCTTACATGCCCAGCAAGTAGAGTCCACAGCAAGATTGGACTTTATATGGAAAATACAGGCGAGATCAATCATTTCAAATCACTTCGCTTTATGTTAATACCTTTTTTTTTCATCAAGCGAAACATTTTTCAAGATTTGTGTGTCTACATTTATGGACTTATTGTTTTATTTCTCCTAAATCCCTTTAGGAAAGTTTGCAGATTTATGATTGAATGTTTCATTATTGCCTTTCAGACAGGTCATCCTTAGATTGAATAATTTCCATCTTCTGAAAATCAGGTTATACTTTGTATGATTCCTGCCTGCAGTGCTAACCTCTAATAACTTTTAGCTATGTTTTTTAAATAGTTTTCCTGAGACTTAGTTTGTTTAAAGTCATTTTTACGGTAGTTTAATTCTAATGAGCATACCATTGTACTAAGCAACATAGATTTGTTAGAGTATAACCAAACATACATTAATTTTCCTTTAGAAACATTGTGTAACTGAAAGCTAATGAAGTAATTAAACTCACTATATCACAACACATTCACATTTTGAAACTTTATTTTGTATTTTAATTTATGAACAATTGTTAAAAGCTTTAAAATATTTTTAAGGCCCTTATTTCTAACAATGATTTTTTTTTCGTTATATTATTTACTAACTAAAACTCCAAAAAGAATCGCATGGTTTACCTGCCACTACTGCATTATGCAACATCACATCTTTGAATTGTGTATTTGACTTGAGTGAACATATTCAATCCAGCATGGACTGTTTCTTTGAACTAGTTTATTGATTACACATGTTATACAAGCAAATCAATCCAAGAAATAAAAATACCTTTAGATTTTATTACTTGCACATAAAAGTGCTCAAGAGTAAAAAATTGTTTTATTTTAAATTTATCTTTAATCAAAGAAATGCAATATACGAAACAATTTGTGAATAATATTTAATGTTTAATTTTTTTAATCATTTTCTCACACACATGTAGTTTTTCATTTGCTTGAAATTTTTTAACATACTTTCATTTCTACACAGACAATTTTATGTTAAAGAGAAAATTTGTATGGACTGATTTTCTTTGAAAAGTTTACTTTGTTGGGATTCGAACCACTTCCTTTAGACAACACTGGCTGCATGCTCTAACTGGTCAAGTATCATTGAACCATATACTGCTGCTCTGACTGGTCAAGGACCATTGAACCATGTACTGCTGCTCTAACTGGTCAAGGATCATTGCACCATGTACTGCTGCTCCAACTGTTCAAGGATCATTGAACCATGTACTGCTGCTCTAACTGGTCAAGGATCATTGAACCATGTACTGCTGGTCTAACTAGTCAGGGATAATTGAACCATGTACTGCTGATCTAACTGGTCAAGGATCATTGAACCATGTACTGCTGCTCTAACTGGTCAAGGATCATTGAACCATGTACTGCTGCTCTAACTGGTCAAGGATCATTGCACCATGTACTGCTGCTCTAACTGGTCAAGGATCATTGAAACATGTACTGCTGCTCTAACTGGTCAAGGATCATTGAACCATGTACTGCTGCTCTAACTGGTCAGGGATCATTGAACCATGTACTGCTGCTCTAACTGGTGAACCATGTACTTCCCACTCTTATTGTCACTTTAGCCAATGGCTGCAACTTTTAGATGAACTTTGTGTATTTCCCATTATTGGACTGATCAAAGTTTAAAGATGTGGTTTTGCTGCACTTGGCTCAATTTAAAAGTGTGAATTTTGAAACTCATTCCATCATAGTATATTTCAAAATAGAGATGAAGCGTCTTTGATTTTATTTATTTTTATTACTCATATCAAATATTTCTTATTCCTTTATTTACTGATTGAGATGAAATCATTTCGCTTGTTTAGGATGCTTTGTTATAACTTTGTTTTAAGCTTTTAAAATTTTCTTAAATTTCTCAAGTATTTTTCAAATGTAGTGAAAGTAACCATTTTAATACTAACATAAATGAACGATTTTAGTTGCTTGGTATTTATTCACACATGTGTCTTTCAAAGTTAGAATATACAAAAATGTTTAAACATTTTAAAGACCATATTTTTAAAATGGGCAATAAAATAATGATTGGGTCCCAGTCCTAGAATTTCGGAAAGTGTGTGCCTGGAGGTTGTCAACAACCCTTGGGTCATCCAACTAAAAATATGTCTGAGAAAAATGACCAACCAAACTATAAAAATGTGTGCTACATGTTTTTCAGTTGTACGCACATGCAGTCTATAGAAATTTTATTTTTTTAAGAAAGAAAACTACATAACATCTCTTAAGCTTTAGTTAACTTGTTTCCTCATACTAATTTCTCCATTAAATTTGCAATATTTAAAATAAAGTTAGCAGATATTTTAATTCAATAATTGGAGTTAGATATTTAATCAAAACAGTAAATGGTTTTGAATATTTATTAACCCATTCAATACGTGCCAATTTTTTCAAGGGTACGCAGTAAAATTTATGGTAAAAAAATCCATTCCACCTGATGATATTAAACTGAAAAATTCTGCTTTGCTATTTATCAAAACTATATTATGCTGCACCTCAAAATTTAGGTAAATGAAAAAGGAATATGTTTCTACTATTAAAAAGTGAGACAAAATTACCTTAAAAAAACCCTTTAGGGATATTATTGCATGATTATGTAAAAAAAAAGGGGGGAAAAATTATTTGTTGCTGTACTCACCAGCTCATAAATCAGGTAAAATTAATCCAATCAAGTTCATATTTCTTACAAATGAGTCTTATTATATATCTAAAACAACTGGAAAGTTTCATTGCAGTAGCTCCAGAAATTATCAAGTTATGAATTTTTTTCCATGACATGTTTCAGTTTTTTTAAATAAAATTCAACAATAAAACAGTTATACTCTAAAATTTACATATATTTACAAAATATTATTTTTCGTAGTCACAGTCGACAATGAGTCTTCAAATGTATCTTTATTTGAAATTATATTGTGCATTTAAATCAATTTATTTGCTTGATCATCAGTTCTAGATTGAAAATTTAATATATTAGTACTAGGATTAGTACTCAATGAAGCCATATTGATCAGCTGTTTTTGTTTACAAATTTTTTTAACTGAAAAAACAAGCACAAAATACACTAAACATCGTCTAATCCTTTCGAAAATTGCACACAACGGAAGTTGAAACTCTTCTGAATAAAAAGTTTTATAAGCTATTTATAAAATAGTGTAATGGAAAAGTCGAATTACTAATAAAATGAAACAAACCATCGGTGACGCAGGGAGTGGCTAAACGTACACGACTGAAATCGCGTTGGCGCAGGCTGCGGCGAAACGTATTGAATGGGTTAAGAAGGTTTTTTCCAAACATTTTATTCCATGTCCTTCTTTGTTTATTCACATACTGGCTGTTAGTGGCTTACTCAAATTAAATTCATTTTAAACTATAGATAATTAAATCATATTTGAATATTAATAAATTTCTCTTATATGATATAATCAATGGACAATCTAGAAGAAAAATTGATAATAACTTAAATTTAAAATCTGTCAATAACATAAGATATTATCTTGTTGTTTTTTTTCTTTTGTAAATTTGTTTTCCACAAACATTTATTTATTTTTGATATCTGGCCATGACCTTGCATTTGACAAATGCTATACATGTACTATGATATTAACTATTAACATTTATAAATTTGATTGTGATTGTAAAAATTTGTCACATATCTCACTTGATCAATACTCACTGCCTTAACTTTTTTTTAGCATTTATAGACATAAAATTAGTTGTTTATCTATGTTTATTTTAAAACAAAAACTCTCAATTTTATTTCAGGCCCAAGAAGAAAAAGAAGAGGGAGAAAACTTGAGAGAGTATAACCTCAAACTTTTGTCAAATATCTTACCATTGCATGTTGCCAAACATTTCCTCAGCATGAAAAATGAAACGGTAATTAATTCACTGCCATGTTATTTTTAAAAAACTAATTGTTAATTTAAGCTTGTCTCACTTGTATTAAAAATTTCATTTGATTTATTTTTGTATATGTACGTCAGGAAAAAAATATCTGAATTATTGAAATATTTGATTAGCAATTTTTTTTAATTAATATAAATGCTAAGATTGTTTATCTTGTATAAGTGGACTTAGTAAACAACCTTTTCCTAAATTATTAAATACAAATCTAACTACAAGATCTTGATAGTAACATGTATTTGTTAAATAACACAAATTTTGTTTTGTTATATTTAAATATAGAAATGTGTGAGTTTATAGAAGCTTTTATTGGCTATTTTTGTAACATGATTTCAGAATCTTTATTATGAAGACATCAACAACGTTGGTGTTATGTTTGCTTCTATTGTAAACTTCTCTGAGTTCTACATCGAACTAGAATCCAACAATGAAGGAGTTGAGTGTCTCAGGCTACTTAACGAAATCATCGCTGACTTTGATACAGTTAGTGACTTTATTATTTCATCAATCATTGCTGACTTTGATACAGTTAGTGACTTCAATCATTGCTGACTTTGATACAGTTATTGACTTATTATTTCATTCAATCATTGCTGACTTTGATACAGTTATTGACTATTATTTCATTCAATCATTGCTGACTTTGATACAGTTAGTGACTTCAATCATTGCTGACTTTGATACAGTTAGTGACTTTATCATTTCATTCAATCATTGCTGACTTTGATACAGTTAGTGACTTTATCATTGCATTCAATCATTGCTGACTTTGATACAGTTAGTGACTTCAATCATTGCTGACTTTGATACAGTTAGTGACTTCAATCATTGCTGACTTTGATACAGTTAGTGACTTTATCATTTCATTCAATCATCGCTGACTTTGATACAGTTAGTGACTTTATCATTTCATTCAATCATCGCTGACTTTGATACAGTTAGTGACTTTATCATTTCATTCAATCATTGCTGACTTTGATACAGTTAGTGACTTTATCATTTCATTCAATCATTGCTGACTTTGATACAGTTAGTGACTTTATTATTTCATTCAATCATTGCTGACTTTGATACAGTTAGTGACTTTATCATTTCATTCAATCATTGCTGACTTTGATACAGTTAGTGACTTTATCATTTCATTCAATCATTGCTGACTTTGATACAGTTAGTGACTTTATTATTTCATTCAATCATTGCTGACTTTGATACAGTTAGTGACTTTATCATTTCATTCAATCATTGCTGACTTTGATACAGTTAGTGACTTTATCATTTAATTCAATCATTGCTGACTTTGATACAGTTAGTGACTTCAATCATTGCTGACTTTGATACAGTTAGTGACTTCAATCATTGCTCACTTTGATACAGTTAGTGACTTTATCATTTCATTCAATCATCGCTGACTTTGATACAGTTAGTGACTTTATCATTTCATTCAATCATTGCTGACTTTGATACAGTTAGTGACTTCAATCATTGCTGACTTTGATACAGTTAGTGACTTCAATCATTGCTCACTTTGATACAGTTAGTGACTTTATCATTTCATTCAATCATTGCTGACTTTGATACAGTTAGTGACTTTATCATTTCATTCAATCATTGCTGACTTTGATACAGTTAGTGACTTCAATCATTGCTCACTTTGATACAGTTAGTGACTTTATCAATTCATTCAATCATTGCTGACTTTGATACAGTTAGTGACTTTATCATTTCATTCAATCATTGCTGACTTTGATACAGTTAGTGACTTCAATCATTGCTGACTTTGATACAGTTAGTGACTTCAATCATTGCTCACTTTGATACAGTTAGTGACTTTATCAATTCATTCAATTCACATTCAAACAAAAATTTCATTCATAATTGTGATTTAGTATTATGCTCAGCTCACTTGTTTTAAAGATTTTATTAACCAATGAATTTTTACGTTTTTCAGTTAAAAATACTCTTTAAAAACCTGATATGAAAGATGCAAGTGTATTTCAAAGATAATAGATTCTAAGAACATTTTTTGATTGCAGTGAGAAGTTAGATGATCATTATTACACATAGTTGCATAGCCTAAAAATATGCCTAACATTAAATCTTGAAATAATTCAACTACAGTTATTGACACACAAAAGATTCTTCTGTGTTGAAAAAATCAAAACAGTTGGTCAGACTTACATGTGTGCCTCAGGACTGACCAGCCGGACCAACTTTCTGGACATGACTCACATCACAGCTCTAGCCGACTACACGTTTGCATTACAGAACCAGATGCAATATATCAATGAAAACTCATTCAATAACTTTGTCATGAGAATAGGTATGAATATTTTACACTCACAACAATTATTTACCAAATAATAATCTAGTTTAATGTTAAAGAGCCACTGTTATTGTCTTTGTTACTTTCCTTCAAGTAGTTGTAATTATTATGTGAAGGGACAAGCAGGTTTAATACTTACAAAAGTTCATCAAAGATCAATAAATCAAATACCTCTTATATTACTTATATTTTGAAATGTTATCAAACTTCTAAGACAACTTGCTAATCAATGGTGAGTAGAAATAACCCAAAAATACAGTAAAGGTGAACTTCCCATCTTAAAGTGTTCCATGACAAAATATAAATCAAGTAATGCAATACATTTATATATTATCAGAATCCTTATTGTATGACCACACCATTATTTACTCCAGGGATTTATTTAGTGATATTTAAATTTCTTCTACATAAAAAAAAATTATTACTAACAAGACATCGTTGTGTTATTTGTAATAATCTTTTTCAGTGAAGGTATCTGAGTTTCTGCCTGATGTTTCTTTATTTGAGTGGTTATTTAACAGTCCAATATTCTACTTATTTATTGGGAAATTAATTTACAAAATTACACTGATGGATTTCACCTTATAACCTTTCAGCTATTATTGTTTTGTTTTTTTAAATATAATAGTGGTGTCTGGGGCTGTTAGTCTCTGTCTATTGAGGTTAATTCATATTTATTTATTTATTTTTTTGTATTTGTTTGTCCCTATAGGTATTAACATTGGTCCTGTAGTCGCAGGGGTTATAGGTGTGAAGAAGCCTCACTATGATATCTGGGGTAACACAGTCAACGTTGCTAGTAGAATGGACAGCACTGGAGTGCCAAATAAAATACAAGTATGTTTTTTCACTTGTCTAAATTTGACCCGATTATAGATAACAACTTTATTCAAGATCTACCCCAAGTATAGATAACAACTTTATTTAAGATCTACCCCAAGTATAGATAACAACTTTATTTAAGATCTACACCAAGTATAGATAACTACTTTATTTAAGATCTACACCAAGTATAGATAACAACTTTATTTAAGATCTACACCAAGTATAGATAACAACTTTATTTAAGATCTACACCAAGTATAGATAACAACTTTATTTAAGATCTTGATTTCATGTGAACTTTAAATCTTGTATCCTACCTAGCCCTAAATATAAATACTCACATCTTTTAACATATAAAAGATCAATCACACCTTATTGTCCAATCACAGCACTTTGTCCCATCATAACAGTTTCTTTCATTACTTGTAAGACTGATTCAAGCAAAAAATGAATCACAAGCTTTAATTTTGAAATGTTTCTACCCCATACAAAACTCAAGTATTTTTCTCCCCTCAATATTTCAGGTAACTACAGAAATGCAAAAGATCTTGTCTGCTAAGAAATACAAGCTATCAGTGAGGGGTGTGGTGCAAGTCAAAGGCAAAGGAGATATGCAAACTTTTTTCCTAGATAGTATGCCACCTGGTGCGTCTTTAGAAGATATGAGAACCTTTGATTAGTTAGCATTCCATATGCAAATATTTTATTTGACCAGAGCAGCCAAATTAACATTTATTTCTGCAGCAGTAAATGGGGTAGCAGGCCTTTACATGGTTGGAGTAGCAGGCCTTTATATAGTTGGAGTAGCAGGCCTTTATATGGGTGGAGTAGCAGGCCTTTATATGGTTGGAGTAGCAGGCCTTGATATGGGTGGAGTAGCAGGCCTTTATATGTGTGGAGTAGCAGGCCTTTATATGGTTGGAGTAGCAGGCCTTTATATGGTTGGAGTAGCTGGCCTTTATATGGGTGGAGTAGCAGGCATTTATATGGTTGGAGTAGCTGGCCTTTATATGGTTGGAGTAGCAGGCCTTTATATGGTTGGAGTAGCAGGCCTTTATATGGTTGGAGTAGCTGGCCTTTATATGGGTGGAGTAGCAGGCCTTTATATGGGTGGAGCAGGTTTTCATGTAGTTGAGGTAGTTTTTATGTCGGTGGAGCGGACGTTAATATGGGTGGAGCATCAGACCCATTGTTTGGGTGACGCAATCCTTTGGAACAGGATTGTTTGTGATATATGCAGAACAATAAGTTGGGCAATTAGTAGATTGTTAATTACTTGAAATTGTGTGAAAAGCTGAGATGATTAATGAATATAAAGGAACAATGATTATATTATGTTTGTGGTGAATCTTATTACATTGTCTTCAGACAGGGAGAGTTGACACATAGATGACTTATACTTTACATAGACAAAACAATGACACTCTACACAGACAAGGGGGGTGATAGTTTACACAGAGAAGACTTATACTCTACACAGACAAGGGGCGTGATAGTTTACACAGAGAAGACTTATACTCTACACAGACAAGGGGGGTGATAGTTTACACAGAGCAGACTTATATTTTACACAATATTGTACATTATATAAAAACCTGACCAAGGGTGGCCAGACCTGTAGTAACCTAGAACCATTTCCCAATATTTTAAAATTTTTGAGAGCTGCATAGAAGCACTATGGGTCATTAACCCAGGCTTGGAAATCTTCCAGGAATAATTGTCACATATCTTTTATAAATTGTACGTGAGCTGCGAAATGAACTCAGAAGAGCCGGGGTTTGGCCACCGTTGCTCTACACAGACAAGGTGGTGTTATTTTATATTGACAGTGTTAGTTTACACAAAAAGGGAACATGTGTTTATACTAATAAAAAAGTTACAGTTTTAAAAAACTAAAATTTTAATGAAAATGCAGTAATAGTTAACAGTGATAGTTAACAGACAATAAATGAAAAATTTACTCAGAAAGACAGTAACATATAGAAGAAGTCAGTTTAATACTGCAACAATAAGAAGACTCCAGTCATTGTTTCCTTTCAACTTATAACTACAGCCCTTGTCGCCCCTGTCACTCCTGTTGCCCCTGTCACTCCTGCTCTACTCCCATCTCTGGTTTCTTGCTGTTGTAGTTATATCTATCCTACCCAGCACCCCATTTTTTTGCCTGTTTGTCAAGCTCAAACTAAACAATGTGAATGATAGATGCCTAAATCTTACAGGATTTTCTAATTTATGCATAAAACTTTTATTTCTTAAGGCTGAATTATTTTTGTTATGATCCTTTTTCTAATATATATTTCAATATGTTATTGAAATGTTTTTTCATCATCTTTTTGAAAATATTAATGATCACATTTCCAACAGTCTCAAACAAATTAGGAATAAAGTTATAAAAATGATGAATTTTACTGCAATATTTTTTTTCACTAAATTCAAGAATGCAATTAAATAAGATCAGAAATTTAAGCATATTTATTAAATGTATAAAAAAAACTAATCAGGCGGCCAGTCTCATTAACTGAGTCAAATAAACATTTACTCTTGTTAATTAAACCAATTAGATATCATTATCTGCATTCCAATAATTGCAGTTACAATCTGTGCTTACCACCTAAAGCTTATATTTTATTTCAGGGCCTATATTGCTCTTATAAATAGTTAAACTGAAAATTATTTTTATAGTAAGGATCAACTATAATTTTATGTTATCACTCAGTTGATATTTATTAATTATTTTAAGAAAACTTTATGTATTTTTGTGACACAAATTTATGTAAAGTTAGACATTTTTTATTATACTCTTTCTTATGCTGAAAACATTATTATGTTTCTATACAAATATACATAAAAAGCATTTATTTGTATGTTATAATTAATATACTGGTATATACTTTAAGCTCAATTAGTTCTAGTCTAATTGCAATGTTCTCTCCAGATTTATATCAATATTATATGAGCCTCTTCTCTTGCAAAAGTCACAACTATTGATTATTAAATTATTTTCCATGCAGGATGATCACATTGACATTTGACATTTTATTTCCTGTGCATAGATTGTGTAAAATACCCTTTGAGTAGTAAAATACTGTAGTTATTTGTTTCATGAAATACACACCAAATAAGTTTATTTTATATTATTTTTTTATTTTACAGCCACAATTTCTCACCTTTTAGTAAAAGAGTTTTACATGTAATTGTAAAAACATCTTAAGTCCAAATCACTCAATAAATTATCAGAGCAAAATATCAATTTGGAATTAGATATTAAAAAGTTTTTAAAGTATGGGACTTTTCTGATTGAATCTATTCCTAAATACGTGAGTGGCACTTTGCTTCCCTTCCAGAATATGTAAAAAGACATGACATAGTGTAGATTCAACAACTGTTAGAAATAACATTATGAAATATATCAAGTCTTTCAAAAGGGATGGATTTGTTTGATTTAAATCACCATGAAAGGTATCATAACAGTAGTGCTACACAAACCTGTAGTGCTACACAAACCTGTAGTGCTACACAAACCTGTAGTGCTACACAAACCTGTAGTGCTACACAAACCTGTGTTGATATAAAATATTGTATTAAGACATCAGGGTTTTTCCATCTGTTTATGATATCTGTCGCACAGTGCAATGAGTTAAGACTTATGATAAAAAAAAATAAGGTATGTAAATAGAAATGTTTGAATGTGTTCTGTACATTTTTTAAAGTGCAAATAGCAAAATTGAATCTAGAATACTCTCAATATAAGGAATTGAACAAGTTAAATAATACACAGTTAAATGTTTATTGTGATATTGAGAGTGCATCTACTGTGTTAACATTTTTTTGGTCAAAAAATCATGTCCTATTTATATATTTATTCATGTAAAACAGAATTATTAAATTATGTCTGTGTCTGGTCTGCAAAGTTCCTCTATATAATTTTTCTTATGCGATGAACATATTTATAATATGCTAAATGAATTTTCTCCCTTTCTCTTCCCTGCAGACTCAGAAACCCCTCCATTGTCATACATGTGTGACGGTTCTAGTGCTTCCTTTAGACATAAGTCCGAATTAAGAAAATAAACCATTGGCTTTTATTTAATGTGGACTCAGATTTACCAGAAAATTCCAAAAATTGTAGGGAAATTTTCAGACAACATAAATTCATATTGGATAACTCATATTTCCCTTCTTGAAACGGGGACAAATCATTTATTGTATCTAACCAACAAACCATAAATCTAGCTTCCTATAAACATAACCTGATAACAGTCAGCCTTATATTATATTATTTTACATTAGTCATGAATTTTCCATCAGAGTTTAATAAAATTTAAAAAGCATTTTAAAAAAGTTCTTCTAACTAATATTCAGTTTCAAATCTATCATAATATATGTAACATAACTTCATGCACCCCTTTCATCATTTAACCCAATTCACTGTAATTGGAAAACCATTTTTTTACATGATTGAACAGTTTTGTTAAATAAATAAATGAAAAGAAAGAGTTGTAAATCAAACATTAGTTTTAGCCCCTACTGCCCCCCTCCTCCCCTGTTATGTCATAGTCTAGCTGACCTCTGACCTATATGTCCTAGATACCTCCCTACTGCACCTCCTCCCCTGTTATGTCATAGTCTAGCTGACCTCTGACCTATATGACCTAGATACCTCCCTACTGCCCCCTCCTCCCCTGTTATGTCATAGTCTAGCTGACCTATGACCTAGATACCTCCCTACTGCCCCCCTCCTCCCCTGTTATGTCATAGTCTAGCTGACCTCTGACCTATATTACCTAGATACCTCCCTACTGCCCCCCTCCTCCCCTGTTAGGTCATAGTCTAGCTGACCTCTGACCTATATGACCTAGATACCTCCTTACTGCCCCCCTCCTCCCCTGTTATGTCATAGTCTAGCTGACCTCTGACCTATATGACCTAGACACCTCCCTGGTGGCACCTGGAATAGCTTGTGATTCTCAAGGTTATTTTTGTATTATGTGAGTACCAATATCTACAAATTGTATGCACAATAAATTCAGCATTTCTTTTCTCCATTTATTTCAGTTGAGTTTTCAAATGTTGAGGATTATTTGTGACGTTTCTTTTAATGTCAAGGTCAAGATGCTTGTTGCATTTCTTTTCAAAGAATTAAACAATTTAGGGAAGTAAGGATATAAGAGATTGGCTCTTGGAGTAAGGTTTAATTATTTTTTTAAACATATTTATATGTGTCTACATATAAAAGAAGAAACTCATACAATCTCAGTGAATAAAGTCATTATTTAAATGGAGCTAAAGTTCTTAGAGTATAAATTTAGGCTTATTTATTAATTTTTAGATTAGCATTAAGCATGATTTCCAAAAGCAAAACATTTAACTAAAGAAATCATTTAGACATAGACAGATTTATGTCATTGGAAATACAGTTATCTTTCTCATTGTTTATTTTGTGTCATTGAAATTTAATTTTGTTTTTAAATCCTTATAATAAACTGTGCATTTATAGCCAGTGTCTTTGGAGCAATTTTTGAATACAGTAAACAGACTATTCTCCTTGTTGACTGGATTCAACTAGTACATATCAAATAACTGATGACTATTCATCATATCAAATAACTGATGACTATTCAACATATCAAATAACTGATGACTATTCAACATATCAAATGACTGTTGACTATTCATCATAACATTTTTTTTAGAATCTCAATGAAATGCTCTAAGTTTTAAATGCATTTAAATCTATAATAAAATGCATCTTATTTATTTTCATGACATTGAAGTATATTATCCATGACTTTTATTTCAGACATAGGGAAAATTTCCTCTGGAAATACAGCAGAGCAATTCCTTTAAATACTCTTCCAATTATGTTTTAAAAATATAAGTATAACTTAGTTTAAACTAATAATGTGTAAATTAAGAAAAGACTTGTTAAATCAATGACTTTAATCAAAAATGTAATGCATAAATATTAAGACTACAAACAAAAACAGCAGGATTAGATTGTCTTCAACACTTGGTTTCATCTTTTTTTTAATGTTTTTTTTTCTTTGGAAGGCCCATGTCTTATTCATAAATAAACATTTTAACTGAGGTACTTTTGCCCTTTCGAATAATCTTTCTACACCAATAAACTATATATATATATATATATAATTCTTATGTTTTCCAGTATATAATAGATGTTTTGACATTTCTTTTTTGACCCAATTTTTTTTTAATTTTTGGCTGCCGTCAGAAAATTACTCCTCATTTTCTAATTTAAAAAATATCAGTAAGACAAACTGACTGTGTAACACCTATGATTTTAACTTAATGAAATTGACATTTAAGCAATTAATTTCTTATTTACTGTAGTTTTCCATAAAAAATACATCCTTTATGCAGTGGCGTCACTAGGGGGGTGCGGTGGGGGCGGGCTGCCCGGTTGACACCATCAGGGGGGTGGCACCAAAATCTAAAATGTTACTGTATACAATTTAATTTCAAAAAGGAGATGACTAATTTTTTTCACCTAGGAAAACAATACGAAATGCAATGAAATAAGTTAAACTCGAAAACATATTAATAAAATAATATCAGTTAACATGCAATAAAGTCCCAACAAAAGTAAGCTAATTTACACTTAAATTTTGGTCAAGTTCAAAAGATAGACGAATTTTTTTTAAAAATTAATAAATTTTCTTAAAGTTTGACAGACAAGACTTAACCTTAAAAATATCTTTCAATTAATTTATAAACAAACTTTTTTAGCACAAGGCTTGTCTGACATATGTTGGGAACATTGTGCTTTTTTAAATTGTTGTCACATGTCATTAAAGAGGGCACGATGAAAGAGTGACGACAAATGGGTGCAAACATAAGAGCCCTATAACTCGTTGGTAGTCCATCTTAAAACATTGGCATCTATTAGAAGAATCACCTCTAATCTTCATCTGCGCTCTTTTTTTGTGTGACATTTTACGGGTCACCGTCACGAAATTAATTAGTAAGTTACACTAAAACAAAAATTTAAAGAAGATAAATTACGAAATGTGTCGCGTTTACAGTGGTGTCACTAGGGGAATGCGAGGGGGGGGGGCGGAGCGCACCGGTGACACCATCACAAGAGGTTACACCAAAATGTAAAGTGATGTATATTCCCGTTATTTAGCACTGTAAGACTCAAGAGGAGCTCTATGGGTTAAGTCGTGAAGGGGTGACACCATGAACTACCGCCCCGGGTGACACCAACCCTAGTGACGCCTCTGCCTTTATGAAATGCAAGCAATCAAAATAAAATCAATAAATAACAAATTATTGGTATTTGAAATTATAATTTTTATTTATACTCTGCGAAATGTTTACAAAATTATCAGTTACTTTCTAAAGAAATCTGTAATAAAACTTATTCTAGGAAAACTTCAGTATTTATGGTGGAATTTTCTACAACAAATAAAATTTAAAGTGAGCATAAAGATTTTAATAGTTATAGTTACTACATCTAGATGTAGATTTCTTCTAACCAACTTAATAGTGTTTTTAATCATTAAATTGTTTGAAAACTATTTATATTTAGCTTAATATGTGTGCAAAGGTAAGTCCAACAATATTGAAAACAGTGAACATTTTGGTGTAGCTGTCAATAAAATAAAATTGCTTGTTGAGCCATGGATATTGTCAAAGAGATTGATTGATCACTGTAATAATCCTTCTTCATGCCCTTCTTTCTCTCCTCTTTTAATGAGTTTTGCTGAGGCAAAAAAATATATGTGAATATTGATTAGGGTTAGGCTCAAGTCAGAATTTAAAAAATATTTTTGTTTTCTTGCTTTTTAGAAAACATTTTTTTACTCAAAGAAATTATTATGTCTTGTCAGATTTTCTGTTCTTTTTCTTCATATTTAAGTCCTGCACCCTTTTGTTTTTTTTTGACCTTAAAGGGAACACAATGTCAATAATAGAATTGCCAAAGTTTTTAGGAGCTTTAAAAACTGTGACTTTTATGATTTGATAAACATAACTTATAAATATGATTTCATAATTTTTCAGCCATTTCATATTTTCTTTATGTCCACAATGGATGGGAATTTTGTTGAGTATGTTAATGGAATGTTATGTGTTAAATTACGTCATCATTCTGCTGTTGTCATGGAAACAAAACATCTCTTGTACATTAATTTCTTTTTCTCTTCCCATTGATATTAATGTTTGATTTCTTTTAAGCAAATATTTTTTTTGCAGGGTATATATAGCATTATTATATTTGCAGATGTCGATTTGCATTTTATGAAAGTGTGTTATTTTGGGCAAACATGGCATCACACATTATGTTGACTTTAAAGATAATTGTTTGATGATTTCATTTATTATTATGGTTTGTATATTATTAAATGATATGAGTGATTTCAATATTTTCTCCTCATTTGTCTCCCTTTCTTGCCAATCTCAATCCCATTCAATGTTTTGTTTTGTTCCCATTTCAATTCAACGTTTTAAATTTTCATTGTAAAATTGTCTCAACAACTCCTCAGCCTCAAAATGTCATTATGTAAGTTAGAACATTCCAATTAAAAGAAAAAAAGAAAATCTTATGTTTTTTGTTAAACATGCGTTGGCAAGTTCTTTATGTTTTTTTTTCTTTTGTTTTGTCTGGTTGTTTATTATGAGTTGTTTAATTATTATTTTCACTTTTAATGTCCGTCTGGCAATCATACAGTAATCATATAGTAGATCAATTAACTGACACTCGTCATGACTCATGTCAAATATCATAGAAACATTCATTCAGGTTTCTTAGTTTTCTCATATGTATGCGTATTTCTTATTCCGTATGCAAGAACAAACACATACAAGTTTTCCTTCTTCCCGTCTGGAATTCGGGCGTGGAATGGGTTGCCTGAAGAATCCAGGAAAACCAACACTTTATCAACATTTAAATCTCTAATAAAAATGCAGGACTAAACACAAACCATAGATAAGCGTAGGACGCAATAATCTTCTGTATAGAAGGAGCGTCTGTAAACAGATAAGATAAGATAAGACATATGTAGTCATCATATTCATATACTTGTATTTTGTATGAACGCCACAAGTTGAAGTAATACAAAACTAACCCATCAGTGATCAGTGTCATATCGACAACTGCTAGCATGTATTAAATGTCCAACTAACTGAAGTAATACAGCACTAGTCACTCAGTGTCAAACTATCAGCATGTACTCAAACGATGGTCGAGTGCTATGGCTATGCGCATTCGGCTGGCGTACTGATTGTCGCGGGTTCGAATCTCCATGAAGGCAAGGATATGTTCTCGGGGCCTAATGTGTCCAGTGGCCTCATAGCTGTGGCATGTGAACGCCGCGTCGCTATCCAACAGACTAGCATGGTCTGTGCACGCAATAATCTACTGTAAAGGAGGAGCGCCTGTATAGATTAGACAACTGAAGTCATATAAAATACCTCCTCCAAATCCAAATATGTACACAACTTAACATCATAAATGTGACGCTATTCTCTATAAATTGCGTGATAACCTCAGATGTGAAAAATGTTACTTCAAAAATCCAAAGCTGTGATAATTAAAATTCATTGCTAGCCATGCAACCATTGCAACACAAACGCACAAACAAAGCCAGTCCCAGCAACCCTCGGATGACTAGAGTGGTCTTCGTCGAATCGACGGACGAACAACAAAATATCATATATACACATTGAAAAAATATTTTTAATTCCTTTTTATCATAGATTGTTTTGTTTATAATTCTCCACCGAAAAGCTATGAATACTCGGAATACTAAAAGAGTATTTATTGAATAACTGAAATCAATCATCTTCTTTAATTTCATAAATTGGGTTGAATGATCATTATACAATTGTTAACGTTACTGCGTGGAAACAATAAGAGAAGAAACCAACCAAGAATATGTATCAACCTTTATAAGGAGAAGGCGTTGGAATTATATCGGTCATGTTCTTCGAATGGACGAGAGAAGACTACCACGGCAGGCCTTCATATGGACACCAAAAGGCAAAAGAAAACAAGGAAGACCAAAAGAAACCCTACGTAGAACAATCAAAAGAGAAAGCTCAACTATGGGTCTAAGAAATAATCAAGACCTAATACAATTGGCGACGAATCGTCGTAAATGGAAATCAATGACTTCTGCCCTATGTGCCGTCTTCGCCCCGAGAGGAACTAACTAACTAACTGCGTGGAATTGCCATAGTGACAACGAGGAATCGCCATAGTTACTACGTGGAACGGCCATAGTTACAACGTGGAACGGCCATAGTTAAAACGTGGAATGACCATAGTTACAACGTGGAATTACCATAGTTACAACGTGGATTTGCTATATCGGCCCCAGTGGTTCGCCCCCAACGTCTAGTACTTGAGCCTTGCACAACGCACGAGAAGCTCTTCTAACAGGAAAGTGTTTTATTTGCGACAAGTTTTCTGCTAAGCCCCACAAGAGATTTATTCACTTGATATCTCCACTTTATTGACAATTTGATCCCTTCCTTGTTACAACACAGATTCTCAAGTTATTCCCCAACAGACCATCAAATTGTTTATTTTTGAACGCCTGTTATTTGATGCGAGATGCGGCGTGTTTCAGATAAACGACCTGGGCATGTCGAAGATAGACGATCTGGGCGTGTCGAAGATAGACGATATCGGCGTGTCTAAGATAGACGATCTGGGCGTTTCTAAGATAGAAGTTCTGGGCGTGTCTAAGATAGACGATCTGGGCGTGTCTAAGATAGACGATCTGGGCGTGTCTAAGATAGAAGTTCTGGGCGTGTCTGAGATAGACGATCTGGGCGTGTCTAAGATAGAAGTTCTGGGCGTTTCTAAGGTAGACTATCTGGGCGTGTCTAAGATAGAAGTTCTGGGCGTTTCTAAGGTAGACTATCTGGGCGTGTCTAAGATAGACGATCTGAGCGTGTCTAAGATAGACGATTTGGACGTGGTTTAGTTAAATTGACCGAGAGTTTGACAGAATCTAATAGAAAAGAATAATAATGTTAAATGTATTGACTGAAGATGTAGGCCGATGTTTCCTTTGTGTTCCTCAAATTTAATTAATAACGACGTCTCAGAAGCTTCTCTTTTTTCCGACTTTTACAAAAATAAATGATGAAAGTTTAAAAATGAGAAACAAACCAATGAATCATTTGTATTTTAAAAGCTTAACTTTTAAACAATTTTAAAAATGAAATATTGAAAATGAAGTCGGTATCCGAGTCGCGGGTTCGATCCCAGGTATACTTGCAAAGCCCCTGGGGCATTGTGCTGGCCACACATTCCCCTGCTCGTTAGTGGTGGCTAAAAACTTGTGATCGCTACATCACTTGCCCCATAGTCCGTCATGGACTGGAAAGGGGTTCATTTTTTTATCTATAATTCAGAAAATAAGGCCATTTATTAAGCGGTGGTCCTAACCGTTGAGACTCGTGTGCTTTGCCGGGGTGGCGTTAAAGTGGTAGCGGGTCGATACAGGAAATTCCACCCCTCCTTGTGAGGCCAATTTAGTGGGAGGCATTTTCGACTTTCTGTCCTGGATGCCCAGGTGCCCAGAAGCGACCTCTCCGGGGGGGGGTTCTCAGCTGTTACGTCCCCTTGGGGGCAGATAGCTGAGAGGGTCTTCCGGGAAGACCCGTAAGAGCACTAGGCTCGAGGCTACTGATTTTATTCCACATGTAGGTCATTAAGTTAAGTCCATGGCCAATAGATTCGTATGTTGAATCCCTATCTAGTGACGTCATTGGCCAATAGATTCGTATGTTGAATCCCTATCTAGTGACGTCATTGGCCAATAGATTCGTATGTTGAATCCCTATCTAGTGACGTCATTGGCCAATAGATTCGTGTGTTGAATCCCTATCTAGTGACGTCATTGGCCAATAGATTCGTATGTTGAATCCCTATCTAGTGACGTCATTGGCCAATAGATTCGTATGTTGAGCCGGGGTGGCGCCGAGGTTGTAGTGAGTCGAAGGAGGAAAATCACCCTGGGGGTGTCCCCTACCTATTAGTACCTTGGGGGCGGGGAAAATTTGCAAGGAGAATTTCCCGTGAAGACCTATAAGAGCATTAAGCCATTAAGCTCAGGGCTTTTGACGCCATTGAAAATATAGGATTGAGATAAATAGAAATAATAGTAGGTTTTTGTTATGATAGTCCTTGAGTGGGAGTGGGGGGGGGGAGGTTGAAATCTCTAACAAATGGTTTCTTTGTACTAAAAAGAATCAATCTATTGCGTCTATCTTCTTACGTCTATCCAATACTGTTAGACATTTGTTGATTCCAATATGTCTGCAGTTGACAAACTCAGATTGCGCATCAGTAGGTAAACACGAGTTCCGTATCGTACCCGTGCACTGATATCGAATAGTGCACGACTTTCAACACCTTGTCGCTGGGATTGGGATATCGTCTGCTTCGGGACGAAGAAATCGATAGACGTCTGATATGTTTTATTGCCAGATTTCAAAGGGAACCATGCTGCAAAGCGTATATTGATTAGTTCCTGTTGAACTTTAGAACTAAAAGTAAATGCAGATTAACGAAGTGGAAACTTTAAGAAAAGAGAGAAAGTTAGTGTAAACCCAGATTTCTTTGAAAAGGTTTATAGACTGCCACTTCTGAAGTGCTACTAATCCTTGAGATATTACTTGGGCTTTAGTGACTTTGTTCGCATTTATTTCTGCACTAACACAGTTATGTTACTTCTGTGTATATGAATCTAGTGTCCAGATAAATAGGTTTAAAGCCTGCTGCCAATGTTGGTTTTCAGATAGCAATGAAGTGCCACGCCCGCTATAAAGTGGCATAGAGCCACGAAGTGCCACGTCAGTCGTTATCAAGTTCATGTTGGGGAAAGTTGGATTACTCGAGTCCTTATTCGCAGCAGAATCTTATGAGGTGTTCAGTGATAAAGAGATATAATATATTGCGTGTTTTGACTAAGAGGGTTTCTCGTAAGACTACAAAGCAGGGGGAATGATATAGCAATATTTAGTAAACATCTTTATTTGACTGCCAGGGAAACTCAGTATCGTTGAAGTTTCTTCTGTAAGAATCAGTGGACTAAAAAGCACCAATATTTGATGAAAAACCAGAAACTAATCACTTTGGATATGGCAGGTATCTACTCTATTTATGTATATACTAAAAGATGTAATTCCTTGCTATTGTCTTTATGTCGATATAAAAACCGCATTAATAATTAAAAAACCACAACATGGCATGCATCCAATCAGCCTTTGAATTAGCCTCACGGATGTATGTGTTATGTTGACCTATGTCAGTGTTATCAATATTGAACTATAATAAACTTTAATTGTGCGTGGGGGGGGAGGTGTGAAAAAGTTCATTATGGAGTTGCAAAATTTAATTTCAACTAATCTTTTAAGTTTAAATATATTTTAGACCCGAGAGGTTGTGTAATGTAGTACTGTTCATATTTTCCATCAAAAATATTTATGTATCTTATAAAATATACTAGAAGCATCATAAGCAGAAATGCGGTCCTAAAATTAAGCTTAGACAAACTTGTAAGTGGTTGCTTTTATATATGTGTTGTAGGCGTTCTCTCATAACACAATCTTTCGTGCAATAATTCCTCGAAGAACTAGTGTTAATAAAAATAACTTTAATACGAACTCTATGCGGTCCTAAAATTAAGCTTAGACAAACTTGAAACTGGTTGCTTTTATATATGTGTTGTAGGCGTTCTCTCATAACACAATCTTTTGTGCAATAATTCGTCGAAGCACTAGTGTTAATAAAATAACTTTAATACGAACTCTATGCACACAAATATCAAATTGAGGTTACACTTCGTGGAAACATAATCACACCAGTCCAGCCATCTTGAAACACTCTAGCACATTCTCCCGCGCTTTTACTCACGTAACCTCTCTGTCATCAAACTCGTGATTCACACGTGACAAAACTGTCATCGGGATAAGCCGAATGACGTCAAGACCATGTGATGTGCAATAATTTACACAGAACATTTTCTGTTTCAACCACTTTGTCTTTGATAAGCTCCCCCTGGTGTCTTGTTATTGTGGCTGAAAGTCTCTTTGTAATAACATCCTATCGCTATTGTGATGATTCTCAAGATTCGGATGGTTGTTTTTGAATTGCGTGGCACGTATATTTGTATTGGTGTGTGATAAAATTGACTGATTGTAAGCTATTATTCAGCTCAACAGTGATGACTTTTAAACGCTGTCAAACATTTTTTTTACAAATCCCACATTAACGTTAGTTCCAATGTAATGAATGTTTATTAAACCTACTGTCTATTCCACCGCGGTAAATGAGGAAAGAGTTTTATAAGACAATTTTTGGAGCTTTGAGTATAGTGGGTAAAGGATATTATGGCATGGCCGGAGCACGCTCAGGCAGTACACGACCAAATCATTGCGCCATAGAAACAAAGTTCCCGTCTTCCCTTTCACAGCGTTTAAAAAAAAATTATTTTAAATTTGTTGCCAAATTTTTAGTGTTTCATTCCCTTGAAATATTGCACACTTACAAATCTACAGCGGAAGTACATGTTCATGTACATGTAAATAAAACAATAATTAATTTTTTTTTCTTTTAACGTTGTCTTGGGTGGGATTTCAACCATTTTCAATGAAATTCACAGTCAGAGTTCACGCTACCTGAGAAAACAATTTTTTTTTAAATCCCTCATATTAACTTCGAAATCGTGTCGTCATCTCTCTCTGTCGTTCGCGGACGAGCGAAAAAAACAAAAGTAAAAAATTAAACAACCCCGTAAAACAACGCTTTTGACTATAAATCCCTAATATATGAGACAGAACTCAAAGTATTGATTATGTTGAAACGCGACAAACATTTACAGACTGAAACCGACTGGTCTCCCCAGGCTTTAAAATCGGTTGAAAAAAAAAGGGGGGGGGGTTTGGACATCGATGACTGGCGTGAACGACTCAAGTGGCACGTGGAAGGCGAACAATAACAAACGGTGACATTGAATGACATAGAGTTACATAGAGATAAACTAAAAATGCATTAATTTAATTAAGGTACATTAGATCGATCTGAAATTTTAATACGAAATGCATTGTTAGGTGACAAGAGTCTATGTACAAAATTTCACCTGGATGGCATCACGGGAAATTGTGTCATTTTTTGCCTTTGTTTTTCCAACCTCAACGATCGCGAACCCAAAAGACGGCGATGAAGTTAATATAAGGGATTTATTTAAACACCCCCGTAAAAACAAAGTTTTTGACTATAAATCCCTTATATATGAGGCCTAACTAAAAGTATTAATATGTTTCAATATAATACGCAACACGCAACAGACCATGACAGATCCCCCGAGACATCGAAGGCTGGAGTGGACCCACTGAGCCGTGGAGGTCAACTCTAGCAGACGACTAAACATGCTATATAGATAAACTTAATGAAATTACGGTACATTCGATCGACCTGAAATTTTGATTCAATGCATTGTTGGGTGACACAAGTCTATGTGCCAAATTTCAGCTCGATAGCATCACGGGAAGTGGGCCATTTTTTACTTTTGTTTTTCCGCCTGACCGACCGACCGCGAACCCAAGAGAGAGAGAGAGAGAGAGAGAGGGAGGGAGAGAGAGAGAGAGAGAGAGAGAGAGAGAGAGAGAGAGAGAGAGAGAGAGAGAGAGAGAGAGAGAGAGAGAGAGAAACGGCGGTGACGCTAATATAAAGGATTTAATGACCCACTTCCTGTGATGCGATCGAGCTGAAATTTTGCACACAGACTCGTGTCACCTAACAATGCATCGTATTAAAATTCGAATGTACCGTCATTAAATTAAATGCATTTTTAGTTTATCTCTATACATCTATATGTAGCGGCGTGCATTTGTTTACATTTGACGTGTTACGCTTAGTTCAGTCCAGCGATGGGTGACCAGACCTCCCCCCCCGCCCCCCATTTTATAGCAAAGGGGAGTTAAGGCAGTTTCAGTATGTAAATGTATGTTGCGTTTGAACATGATCAATACTTTTAGTTATGTCTCATATATAAGGGATTTATAGTAAAAAATATTTGTTTTACGAGGTTGTTTAATTTAAATCTTATCTGCCCTACCCGATTACTTTAGTCTGATCAATTCTATTTGTAGTCTGATCGAATGTATTGGTAGTCTGGCCAAGTTTATCGGTAATCTGAACAATTCTATTGGTAGTCTGATGAAGTCTAAGCTAAAACATATTATATTTTATAGCCGTCTAGGGATTAAACCAGGAAATTCAAAACACTTTCCACTTGGAAAACAAAAAGGCTCGCCATGGGTAGTACATTTAAAAAATTTCAACGAATGCACATCTTCATAACTTTGATCGGCATCCTTCCGTCTCGCAAGACGATGGTGCATCTAAGTTGGTCTGAGTTGCATTTCCCCATGTGGCTGTTCAGTCCTATCCTTGAGTGACAGTCTTTACCACAGCTTTTGCACACCAGTTCTGTGCTTTACCAATGTTTTGGCCTTTCTCCTAGCTCTTCTGTCTGTAGCCTCCTCCATCCTTCGCTCCTCGGCTACTAAGACGCCCTCTTTGACAACTGTGCGCCACGTAGATCGGTCTTCTGCCTTACACTCCCAGTTGCTTGTGCGTATTCTGGCAACTTTCATGTCCATTTGGCAGACATCTTTAAATCGCATACGTGGGCGACCTGTCTTCCTCTTTCCCGATGTCAGTTCTCCATATAGCAGGTCTTTGGGAATGCGGCCAGGTCTCATTCTTTTAACATGTCCTAGCCATATCAGGCGTCTTTCACTAAGGATTGAGAACATGCTTTGGGTATTGGCACGCATCAGGACCTCACTATTTGGCACTTCATTCTGCCATTTAATGCCAAGGATGTGACACAGGCACCTCAAGTGGAAGCTATTAAGTTTTCGCTCATGTGATGTATAAGTAGCCCATGTCTCGCTCCCGTACAGCAGCGTACTGATGACGCAGGCTCGATAGACACGCAGTTTGGTTTTCTCCGTTAGCTTGGTGTTTTGCCAGACACGTTTATTTAGTTTAGTCATTGTGGCACCTGCCTTGCCAATTCTACTGTTTATTTCGTCCTCAATGGACAATGTGTTTGAGACAACTTACACGCCAATAAATTTGAGACATCGATTTCAGATTCTTGTTACGACGGAAAGTGTTGAAACATGATTGCGAGATAAATCACGCACATGACAGTAAAAGTAGAGAATACAAAAAATACTAGTAGGTATAAGGCATATAGCTTATATATATATATATATATATATATATATATATATATATATATTATATATATATATATATATATATATATATATATATATATATATATATATAAAGACCTCGTTTCTAAAATGGACTAAAAAGAAGGCTTCAAGTCCTAGATGGGTGTGCCACATGTGCCAAAACATTTTAAACAACACTTGCAGCTTGTGTAACTAAATAAAAGGAATCTAACACGGTTTAAAGCACACAAAAAAATGTTTTTAATTTTTTAATAATTATTTGTTTTTCCAGTGATCTCATGGAAAATGAATATTTTTAAGACCTTAAATAAAACTTTGTGGAACTTATGATATAATCTACTCAAGGTTCTTTACAACACCCTACGCTACAATATGAACTTTCTAACCGTATATATAGCAATAAATTATTGATGGAAGTGCGCATAAAAACACAGAGAAAGACAGACTGACAGACAGCAAGACAGAGATATTTAGACATGTTTTTCAAAAACGTTTTTTCGAGATGAGTTAGCAGCAAAAGCTTATTACGAAATGCAGTGGTCGAATATTAATGGGATCACATGGAGTCTTTTTAGTTAGAGATTATTTCAAGACTAAATGATAGCTTAAGTCTAAGCCCAGCTTTAATACCCACCCAAAGCGCCAAATTCAATTTGAATATTCAATTAACGAGGATCGTAACTTTTAAGTTTTCAACTAGCAATATTATTGACGTGTCCTGTTTACAAAAAGCTGGAAAATTTGGCCAACTTAAAATCTTGAAATGACAATGTCATGTATTTCAAAAAAAAATCTTTTTTTTTGCTGTGTATATTTTTTCGAAGGGAGGAGGAGAGGGCTCAAAATGTTTAAATGGAGTTCAATCTCAAGAAAATCCCATTTCCATCCACAACATTTTTTTTACTTTCCAAAAATAAAATACTTTCTTAGAGCTAATTAAATCCTGGCTAGTTCGCAACCACGGTCATTAATAATTACGTTGTTTGTGATATACAAGTCAACAACTTCATTAAATCACATTATATTTTTTGAATGTAATCAGGAGTGTTTAAATACATTATCGGACACAGAGATATGTCTGTACTGTTTGAGATCCGTTGCCTGGTTATGAGGCAATGGGTGATAAGCACCTTCTTGATAATGATTTGATCTGTGCATTTAATCCGTTCAATCTCTGCCTTTAAATAACACGTCTAGGGTGGCGTTAAATAGCAGGATAGAAGAACACTTAAACTCTATTTCAGGATAGAAGAACACTTAAACTCTATTTCATTTCAACTGGGTGAGACCGCAACCAGGTCAATAAACATTCAATACAGAAATACTTTAAACATTCAATACAGAAATACTTTCATGGGGAGCTCTACAATCCATATTATAAACTGTTAACGTCGGCAAAGAAAAAATTAGAAACACACATTCATTCATGAAACAATGTACCATCCTTTCATGAAACAATGTACCATCCTTTCATGAAACAATGTACCATCCTTTCATGAAACAATGTACCATCCTTTCATGAAACAATGTACCATCCTTTCATGAAACAATGTACCATCCTTTCATGAAACAATGTACCATCCTTTCATGAAACAATGTACCATCCTTTCATGAAACAATGTACCATCCTTTCATGAAACAATGTACCATCCTTTCATGAAACAATGTACCATCCTTTCATGAAACAATGTACCATCCTTTCATGAAACAATGTAGGCTACCATCCTTTCATGAAACAATGTACCATCCTTTCATGAAACAATGTACCATCCTTTATTTTAACTGGCAAAACTTCTAAACGTCTAATAGCTTTGAAGCATCTGATTGAAAACACAACCAACAACAAAAATATTTATAAACAATTGTTAAATAGGATATCCCAATTTATTTCCTGAATTTAAGTCCCTACAATCTTTGGCAATGTTCAATCACTGACACAATTTCTGCAAATTGATATTTAGTGTGTTGGTGTTGCCCGGTATTTTTGGTAGTGGATTAGGTCTAAGTCTTAAGAGAAGCTGGCAATGAAAGAGGTGATGCGCTGTTGTCTACTTTAGATGTTTACTGAAGGAAAAAAGGACGTGGTGGTAAATCGGTTTTTTATCTAATTGTATGTGGTTGAGGTTGGAAATGAGTGGTATAATGTTTACTGAGCGCAGGCGATTAACATGGAGATTGTTCATTGGATTTTTAAAGTTTTGACATATATTTAAAAACAATCTTCCTGTTGAGTTTATGACCCATCTTTTTACCCGCTGATATATTCGGCAGTGTTGATTGATGAAACATTTATGGAACGCTTCACGAATTTGCGTGTCATCATTACCCAGTAGTCATGTAAAACTCCTAGTCTGTTATTGTACATTTTTTAAAAAAACGTAAAAAAACAAGTTTTTGACTATAAATCCTTTATGTACGAGAAGTAACTAAAAGAATGTTCATTATAATACACAGCGCAAGACCATACAAAAATACAAAATTGTAATTGTGTCGTAAAACAAGTTTAATATAATGCGCACCGATCAGGAATATGTTTATAAAAAGTGTTGTCAATAAAATACGCACCTTATTGTGCGACAGAAAGGTTGTTCAATATAATACGCACCGCGACACTATCTCAAAAAATAACATGATACATATAGGATAAATAAAATAATCTAAAAAAATCAATAATTTAATTACGGTACATGCGATCGATCTGCAATTTTGATACATTGTTTCTATCATCGGTACGAAACTGCCTGCAAAATTTCAGCTCGCTAGCTTACGAGGAAGTGGGTTAACAATTGATCCAAAGTTTTGGCTACAAGCAAGGGTGCAACCAGACACCACGAGTTAATATAAAGGATTTTAAAAACTTTTTTGTTTCTTGAAGGGATAAGTATACCATCTTTATTCTGAGTCTTTAAAAAAATAAGATTTGTAGATACTAATCTGTTAGCGATATTGGAACAAACAGAAAATAACAATTTCATAGATAAAACTATCTCTTTTTCTCTTCTTTAATGCATGCTTTAAGCTCTATCTCTCTTACTCTTAGTGTAGATATAAAATATAAAGTTAAATGTTTGTGTTTATTTCTAAAGATGAATATATTTATTTCTTAGATTTTCCAAATTCTTTACATTCTATTTTGTAACGATGATATGATGCGAAATTGACTTAAGTTATTAAGTTTGGCTTTAAAAAAAAAGTTTCTGGATATTTTATTTAAATTATGAGTCTGGCTATAAAGTTAGTCAGTTACCTTTGGTATGTGAGACTAAAAAAAATGTTACAGTATGAGTAAAGCCAATCTATCTTGAAGATATTTTTTAAAAGGATAATTTCTAAACATTATTGTTATTAAAAGTAGTTATTTAAGTTATAGTTTGTTTTGTCCTTCTTAAAGTTGAAACAATCAAACGTTTTCTTGTCATTGTTCAGTGTCATAGAAGGTGTAACTGATAAATGTGTTATTTTCATCACATTAATCGTTGATTCTGCTGACATCAACCTTGTCTAAGTCAATAACCATCGATTTAAAAGTCATCATATCTGTTTATTGAAGAAATTCTTTTGCACCTATCTTTCATCAGCAACTCAAATGATTTTATTTTTAATTTCAATTAAATTTAAATTACGGCATTCACCATTATAAATCTTTTAAAATAATAAGCATTAGGGGCCGTCCATAAATGACGTCACTCCATTTTGGCCAATTTTTCACCCCCCCCCCTTTTTCCCCCTCGTCACAAAAAGTTAGACCCCCCTCCAATATTACTGAAAACAATTCGCACCTAAAGAGCTTGCGGTATTTTTAGAAATCAGAACATGAATTTTAATTCGCAGAGAATTTTGAGGTTGTTGTTGTTGTTGTTTTTGGTAGCATTAGTGAATTGTAAACATCTCTGATTTGCAAACTTCAAAAGAAATTAAAGTGAATAGTGACTTCTGATCCATAAATAATAAATGAGAAACTATCATGGAATCCCCATGTCAATAAATTTATTAAAAAATCAAACAAAACCTTAGGCTTTATAAACAGAAACTTTAACAAATGTAATATAGATATAAAACTGAAATGCTACCTCACTTTGGTGAGACCTGTACTAAAATATCATCTTCTGTATGGGACCCATCCACCAAAGAACGCGGTGGTCGAGTGGCAGCGCACTGGACTGTCGAATCCGTGTGAAGGCAAGGGTTTGTTCCCGGGGCCTAGGGCGTCCCTGAGTCACCCCGCTCCGAATGGGTACCTTGTAGTTAGGCGGCTGGGTAATGCGTGGAACCCACAAAGCCGTGGCCTGTGAATGCTGCATCACTTGCCAACAGATCATCTGTCATGGTCTGTGGACGCAACTATCGTCTGCATAGAAGGAGCGTCTGTATAGATAAGATAAGATAAAGAAAGCACTGATAAACTAGAGCAAATTCAAAAAAGAGCTGCCAGATT
Organism: Ampullaceana balthica; assembly: GCA_944989445.1. Classification (NCBI taxonomy): domain Eukaryota; kingdom Metazoa; phylum Mollusca; class Gastropoda; family Lymnaeidae; genus Ampullaceana; species Ampullaceana balthica. The sequence continues at coordinate 183,355 of CALYLW010000298.1, read as the reverse complement.
CATTGCTGGAGAATATTCAAAACTGACAAGAATAACCCCATCAGTTAAATCATTAAACCTTGAAACACTAGAGGATAGAAGAACCAAGAGCAAAGTCGTAATCATACATAAAGCAATTACATGTGTAATTCTAATTTAGAAATACAACACAAAGATAATTTAATACAACCCTCAGATAGACATAAGGATAAAAACACCTTTCTTATTCCGTATGCAAGAACAAACACATACACATTTTCGTTCTTCTCGTCCAGAATTCGGGCGTGGAATGGGTTGCCTGAAGAAACCAGGAAAACCAACACTTTATCAACATTTAAAACTCTAATAAAAATGCAGGACTAAACACAAACCATAGATAAGCATAGGACGCAATAATCTTCTGTATGGAAGGAGTGTCTGTAAACAGATAGCAATGACAAGGGAGCAGCAAAATATTTAGTCAGATTCTTAAAGATTTCCTAATAGTGTGTCTGTGTCTTGCGTTATAATATTAAGTTAAGCTATTTTGTAAATACTCAATCTTCATGTAAATTAAATATACACAACAAATTCAAAGACTTTTATGATAATTAGGTAAATATTATAAATTCACTTTGTTGATTTGCTATTTAATTTAGGTTTAATAGTGAGAAAATTGTTTTTATAATTTTTAATAATTTGATTTACTTGGACCAAATTAATTTATAACTAGTCCAGAAGTTGAATTTATTTTTTAAAAATTGAAATAGATTTCTCCTCACTTGCTTAGTTATCTTACGATTTTTCCTTTTTTGGTGTGTATTCTAGACTCAAGATGTGCTACAGCACACTATGGCCCTACACTCACTGAAGTACTTGGAGATTCCAGACTCAACGAAAAATCACTAAGATCCCTTGAATGTATTCGTCTATCTCCCATAAAGGCACAGAAGATCTCATCTACTTCTCATCATCCTCTATTCACACGGAATAGACTATCATCAGCCAGAAGCTTATCTGTAAGACGTTTCTCAACAACCACAAGAACTAAAAAGTCCAGTGACTGTAGCAGCCATGTTTCCATGTTGGCACAAAATTTTCATCTTCCCATTTCATCACCTGCAATGGGTGGCCAAGTCCCAAGGTCTAGACATGAATCTGTTGCTCATGGTTCAGTGTTAAGTCAGGGGAAAAAGAAGTCTCGCAACAGTGTCTTGTCTTCAACAGAAAGTTATTGTACTTCTTTTAGTTATTCAGACATGACAACAACCAAGTCAAGCATTTGGTTACAAAACTTGAACTTCACTCAAACAGGACTCACTGTCTGGTGCTTAGAAGTAAGAGGCCATCTTTTTGTTAGCGTTTAATTTTTAAAAAAACAACAAATATTAATATTTTAACGATAAATTTTAGTAGAATTATTTTCTTTTAAATTTCACACAGTGAAACTGAAACATGTTCCACAACAAAAATAAAGTTTACTTTTTTTTCTTCTTCTTTTAACTGCCCTTAACTGCCAATGTTCAACTGTCTGTCTACATTAGTTTCCTGGATTAGTGACTTTGGACAAAAATGATCATGGATTCTTTCATCAAGGAAACTGTTACATTATCCTAGAGGTAATTTGCAATCACAAAATTGTACTTTTTTAAAAATGTATGGCTACACATAACTTGACTAATAAATATTGTTATAGATGTATACTTTCATATCCATATAAATATTATCTTCCATTTTAGTAGAAATCAATTATTGTATTAAATTATTGAAGTTGTTATTGCTTAAATGTTAATCGTATATCATCAGCTTGATGTTAGTGGTTCAACCTATTTACATTTGTGGTATGGAAGTCAAACAGATCAGGTAAATATACAAATATACAAATTACTTTACTTGCACAAATATAAACATTATCGAAAATTATTTATATTTATTCTATAAAATTTTTAATGAACAGGAAAAAAACAATATAGTTCAAGTTAATAAAGTAATTTATAAAATATCCGTCCAACAGATATTGTTAAAAATAATCATCTCATTTAAAAAATGCCTTAAATTAAAATCTCCCTTTGCAATTATAATAGAATTGCAGATAAGACTAACTTTTAACAAATTCTTGCACAAGAGTAACACAGTGGGCAGTTTAAATATAAATTATTAATTTTTTTGTTAAGTTAAAATGAAGTTTATAATAATTTATTACTCAAAATTCTATTCAAATAGTGTGAACGTGATCTTGCCAGATCACATCTTGACTGGATAGACAAGTCTTTATCAGGAGCCTCTTTCTTATCCATAGAGGTGAAACATTTAATATAAATGAAAATCCTCGTTAAATTAATGCATGGTTTAATTCATGACAACTTGATGTGTTAATTTAGTTAAATGAATGCTAAATATGGTTTCTTTTTGATTTTGCCTAAGATCAAACATATCGTTAACTTATCAATTTAAAAAAAAATTTCAGTTTGAGGGATTTGAGACAACTACATTCATGGTTCATTTTAAAGATGGCATTGTGTAAGCGATCAAAATTATGGTTTTTAATACACAAAATACACAAACAAATTGTGTAATGAAAACAATAAATTTGAGCTTTATTAAACTACTAAAAAAGTTTAAATTTAAAAAAAACAGCATCCATACTGTTACAAAAGTTTAATAATAAAGCTCAAATTTATTGTTTTCATTACACATTTTGTCTGTTTATTTTGTATTCTATTTTAAAGCTTTATCACAGTCCCATTCTATATGATATATGATTTTTAAAGCTTGATTTGACTAAACTTTTAAATAATTTAAAAAAAGAAATTCAAAATTTGTTCAATATTTTTGCTAAATAGTATGCTAACTCAATTCATATTCCAGACCTTAACCATGGTCAATTCTGTTATTTATTTACATTAGGATCACTGAAGGAAAATCAAAGCAGCCTTTGGAAATGTCCATAAATTACGCTAAGCGTCTGTACCATATTAAGGGGAGGCGATTTTCAACAGCAACTTGTGTAAGATTTATTTATTTTTCAATCATAATTTTTATTTCTGTAACTTAACATATTTTTTGCAATTTATAAGATTATTTAATGGGATAATATAATCACCATTTGTTCTATAATCATTATTCTGATATAACACAAAATAAAGTAGCTCTTTCTAAAAAAACATCACACAAGATGCTCGTTGTTTAACAGATTATTTTTAAAAACTTGATACATGCGTTCATGTTTATTTTTATTTGTATAGTATAAGGAAAACCACATGTTGAACATGCATTTACCCTAATCCAGAAAGTTTTTATTTTATTCAGCCAATCTCAGGAGAATATTCTCAATAACATTTTACAAATCCTTCATAATTATTGACATCTTGGGACTATGAATAGTTACATACTTTTACTAAGATGATAACATATATTGTTAATTTCAGGTGGAAGTATCTGCCTCTGCTGTGACTGATGACAATGTCTTAATTTTAGATGGCTACCCAAGGATATATGTCTATGGTGGGAAAAATGTTGATTGCTTAACAAAAATGAAGGTAAAAATATGCCTGTTTGAAATGAGGGAAAAAAATTAATTGCTATTCTAATCTATTCTAAAAACATTACAGTTACTAAGCGATATTACTCAGTTTTAAAAATAATGTATGATACTAAAATTCTTCTAAGATAAAACTTGGTGAGAATAGTTCACAAGTCGTCTAACAGGCAGCAGTGAAAACTCTCTGACATTTTCCTATTTTTTTATATTTCCTCACGATACACCATTTAATTAATTAATATTTGCTAAAAAAAACTTTTGTAAGAATTTTTAATAACATTATATATATCCAAGGCCATGGATCTGGCTAGAAAAATTAATAGGCAACAGAGAAATGGAAAAGCTCACATCGTTGTAATAGGTAATAACTTTTGAAAGTATCTACCAAAAAATAATATTAAAAAATTATATGATTAATTGAACATTTTAAAAAAATTATTGTATTTCAATATTTGAAAGTGTCAGACTAATTTTATTAATTTTAACAAGGGACTTGAAAATTAAATTTTATATACTAGAGGACACATACTGAGCATTTTTTTTCTTTTCCTTCTTGAAAAGATGAAGAACAAACTAGAAATAAATTCAGACAAAAACTGGATCCAAAAATTACATGTGACAGATTGAGCTCAGTTAAATCTGATCAACACAGTTCCTCAAATGAAGTATTGCATTTATACAAGTGAGGCAAAGATACATTTTAATTTTTATAAAGATTAAAACAAGACAACATTTATTTAAAATTAGTTGTGAAAACCTAGCTGTATTCTGCAAAATCTTTCTTTCATAACGCCTTCATTTATAATAATTATAATTCTTTTAGAAGCTAGACGCATCAATGTTCAAATGATATTACCCCTTGAGACATTATTTATTTAGTTTATTTTAAATTCCATAGAGTCAATGGAAACAGACCCCAATATGACATGCCTCTAGTATCAACAAGTCCATTGCTGCAGAAATATATTTCAGCCAAGGTGAATTTATAAATAAAGACAACAACAATTTTTTGTGTACAGGCGAGCTTTCATTCATTCTCTTTGCATATATTTATATAATTGTCTTAACTCACTGACTGACAGTTTTATGACAGCACATACTACCTTATTTAAAAAGAGCACGTTAAAACAATGGGAAGTTTTAAAATAAAACAAAAATAGAAATAAAAAAGAACTCAATTATAAAAAAAAATTTCAGGACACATTTCTACTTGATGTAAAATCAACAAATACTGTTTACATCTGGTTTGGAAAATCTATTGATACAGATGAATTAAATCAGATTCTTCTTTGCTGTGAGGTAGAAATTTCATTGCTTTTTTAAAAATTTAATAAAATATGTTTATGCATCTTTTGTAATTTATAAATACTATTGCCTTATTAATTTTATCAATAACAAGTGATGTCTAACTCAAAACAAAGAAAAAAGTCACCAAAGTTAATAATTATTTTCTAAAATAAAATTTCATTTATAAACTTCACAAATTAAAAAAAAACTCACAAACTTTTCAGGCATTCAACAAATATCACAACAACTTACCCACAACAGCTGTTTGTCGTATCAAAGCTGGTGAAGAACCAGTTGGCTTTAAAAAATGTTTTCAAGACTGGAAAGAATTTACTTGTAAGGATAAACCTACTGGGCGTTGTTATAATGCTGCTATTATGGGTAAGTTTTGTTCAGTTTTCTTGTGTTGGCTTTTGTATACTTTCATTTACCTCATTAAGAATTATGCTTTGTTCAAACTATAAGCAAATATATTAAAAAGCATTATATGATCATCAGAGAGGGTGCTATCATCAAGAACAAACCTCACCCCATCAGGAAAATTTACAGAATTGACATGTGATGATGATTCAATTTTCGAAGAAGCAGCCCTTATGGAGGTACATTTAAATTTCTTCCTTAAAGAATTGCTTTTGTAAAGAAATCTTGAATATTTTAAAAATGACTTGACTTGATCAACGGGATAACGTCATACAAAAAAATTAATGATAGATATTTTTTAAAATCTCACATTGTTATTTGTATATGAAATTTTCTATATTTTAAATACATCTTTTACTACTAAATAAGTAATTTATATTTCATGATTTTAATAATTTTTATAATATATGCTTTAATGAATGAATATATATATAGCTTAATCATTTTCATTTAGATTTGGGGATGCACTGAAACACTATGGAAATTACATGTAGGCACAAATGTTGCATTTGAACGTAGAAATTGTTATCTAATTTACTGTGGGGATATACAACGAGGTCAGATTAGAGTTGTATATTACTGGTTGGTGAGTATAGCATTTACATTCTTTTAAAATTTATTTTTTCTCTCTATAAAATTAAGATGTTTAAAAGCAAAATTACTTAGACTTAGTGGGATCATAAGTTTAAAAATTAATGATGTTGAATTCCTCAGCAGTTTCAATAATTGTCCCAATTCAAAGTTGAAATAGTAAAAATGTATGTTATCTGTCATTGAATTTGAAAATTTTTCTCAGTCCAATAACTAGTTTTCAACAACCCATTCCCAAGGCAAAAGTAGTATATTTTCAAATAATAATAAAATTTAAATTCTTTTATTTTAGGGGGAAAAGGCAAGCGAGAAAAGCAAAATAAATGTCCAGAATCATGCATTAAATTATTGTAACTTATATGGACAAATCTATGCAGTAGTAAGTGACTTGATATGCAATGTTAAGTAACTCTTGTTTCATAATATTTTAAGCTTTCAATATGCAATAATAAAAATATGTACAGTATTGCTTCATAATATTAAAATTTTGTTTGATATTTATTGGTATTTTCTTACCAAGTAAAAATATCCTTTAATAACTAGCTGTTAAAATTAACCCTAAATGTTTTTTGGAGCTATTTTGAAGATTTTTTCAATTCACTGTCTATTTTGAAGAAGCTTCAAGAATACACTATATTCTGACATTTTAAATCACAAAATTACTAAAAGTGACTTATTAAAGAAAGTAATGATTTCTTTTCAGATAAGGGTACTGGATGGTATGGAACCAAATTATTTCTTAAAAGTGTTGGGAGGTTCTATCACTGTGGTAAAAATGTCTTTTTAAATTTATATTTTCTTTTCAACAATAATTTCATTAGCTTTGCTGAGTAAAAGCAAGTATCAAAGATGCAATAAGTTATTGCTTTGAAACTATTTTTTAATTTTTATTATATTCCCCCCAGTTTTATCATAATTTGTTTAAATAATATTTTTACTATAGTATGATGCAGACCCAGATCAAGATATAACAATGTCCAAGGTTGATATGAATTTTGAAGGAAATAAAATATCAATGTTCTGTGTGCAAGAGGTAACAAAAAATGGCATGAGAGTCTCCCAGGTATTCAATATAGTTTTAAATCACTATCTTAAATTATACGTGAGTCTTATTAATTAGCATTAGGCCTGTATCTTGTACCTTTTAAAATTCTATATATTGCCAATATTGCTAATAATATGAATTTAACCAATCATGATGTAAATTAACTTTTTGCCTAGTTTTTGTAAAATACATTTTACATGTATTAAGATAATTAAGTGAGTTGCAGATGTTAAGTTATCTAAAATTTGCTCATGTGTAAAACCAAAAAGTCACTCAAGTGAGCTACTGTTTGGTTTGAATTTGAGATCCTTGGTTTTGTGTCTATAAAAATTATTTAATTTTTTTTTATAAACTTGCTTTCAGGTTTGGGTTTTGAGCTAAACTTTTAACTTTATATTTTGTTTAAAAAACATGACCATGTTACTCCACTTCTTCGCTCACTTCATTGGCTGCCTATACAAGCCCGTATTGATTACAAACTGGCCGTTCTCTGTCACAATTTCTTTTCGGACTCATGCCCATCGTATCTTAATGAACTTTTGTCGGTCTACTCACCCACTCGCAAGCTAAGATCTTCTGCAGACACACGCGTTCTCTCTGTTCCTACGACACGCACCAAAACGTTTGGTGAAAGGTCGTTCTCTTTTTGTGCAGCCAAACAATGGAATTCTCTACCATTACACATACGTAGTATTCAAACAACCAAGTCCTTCAAGACTGCACTTAAGACACATCTTTTCAAAATTTATTTTTAAAATTGATGAAACAACATTACTTGTAAATGATTAACGTAGCTTATGTATAATGTATTGTAATTTTGTGTGTTTGTTGTGATATGAAAGTTAATTTAATACTTATAAGTATGTTATTTCTTTCATGTAAAGCGCTGTGAGCCCAGTTCCTTGCTGGGATACAGCGCTATATAAATAATCAATTTATTTATTTATTTATTTATTTATGTTTACCATTAATGTAGGTTAGTCCAGTAACCAGCTCTCTCAACTCATCAGCTGCTTTTATCATTCTCTCAAGCAAGGAAAGGTTTCTGTGGTATGGCAAGGTATACCTTTAGAAACGTTTTTCCAATTATTTTATTTTCTCAACATTTTATTTGATAAATTTATAAGATAAATAAAATAAAATTTGTCTATTTAGGTGCTTTTATGAAGAAATAAAAGTACAAATAAAAACAAATTATTATGTAATATAGCTGCAGTATACAAGTTATCAGGAAAGTCTTAATGAAATATTTGATACAGTTCATTTCTGATGTTAACTATAAAAACTTGATATATTCAAAACAGCTTAACTTTACAGTAGTTTAATTTAATTTATTTTATTGTAGCAACACGATCTACTAAAATGTTTCAGAAATCAAACGCTCAAGAGAGGGAACATGCAAAATCAATGCTTAGTTATATTTATCCAGATAAGTATGTGACTGTTTTTTGCTTTCTTATCAATTTTCTGTTACATTTCTAGAACAGCAAAAAGTATTTTTATTTTTAAAAAAAAAGAATAGACATAAGAGGAATTTTAATTAATCTGTTTCTTTGATAAGATTTGTCACAATGTATGATATAAATCCTTAATCTCCATGATAATTTATTTTCAGGTATTATTTTTAATGTGACTTTAATATACAGATGTTAATTTGACTTTAGTATACAGATGTTAATTAGACTTTAGTATACGGATGTTAATGTGACTTTAATATACAGATGTTAATGTGACTTCAATATACAGATGTTAATTAGACTTTAGTATACAGATGTTAATGTGACTTTAATATACCGATATTAATGTGACTTTAATATACCGATGTTAATTAGACTTTAGTATACAGATGTTAATGTGACTTTAATATACAGATGTTAATGTGACTTCAATATACAGATGTTAATTTGACTTTAGTATACAGATGTTTTCTTCCCTTCACTTGGGATGGTTAACAAAAGGTATACATTCAACTTTGAGAATATTATTACTTCCAGTCCCATTCAGGCATTAAAATCTTTAAGGCTTGTAGTATGTAGATTACAAATGTTTGGGGGCCATTATGGAAAGGACAAGCTTTTTCAGTGGAGTTGTTTATATGAGTATTAAGTTATATTTACTGTCAAAAATTTATGGCAGCCTCCTAAAATCCCTCAGTTGACAAAACATTATAAGATTAGCAAATTTCAGTTTAAAAAATCAGTTACACTGTAATTAAATGGGCATTAAGTAAAACTATGGGATAACTGTTGCTAACACTTATATGTATCTGGAAAACTATTCTGTATTCCACCATGGATCTCTGATAATTGCTTTTGTGAATTCTTAAAGATGATAAAATAACATTATGTTTTGGGAGAATAAAACTATTCAAATACATCTCCACTGCAACTAGCAATAGTTTAGCAATATGAAAGATGAAAATGTATTTTCAGGATGTATGAAAATTCTGATAGCAAATTTTCAAATCTTTATTTCTAAAAGGTTCTATCTTAACTTACCTACTACAGATGGTCCATTCATACTGAAGATTAAAGGTCCTATGCTTTACCATGGTTTATGTATACCAGTTGGTAGTCTTTCATTTTATTAGAGTATTAAAACTTGATGGTGTGTTTTTTTCCTGTTTTTTTCAGGCAACCCATTCAATGTCAGAATGGCAGACCAGAAGATGTTTATTCTTGCATATGGAACAAGAAAAGTCTTTTTATCCCTATGTCTTTCTCAGTGTTGTGTTCTAATTTGATTTCAATAAAAGTAAACAAAACTAAATTATTATTATAATTATTTTTTTTTCAGTCCTTATGATTACAAGATTATTGCAGAGGGATGCGAACCTCCTAAATTTTGGACATATATCAACCATGATGGCAAGTACCCATCTGGTTTCTCAAAGCCTGTAAGTCAAAACGTAGAGATTTTTGTGTCCTATGTTCTTATGACATAACTCATAACTTACACACAATTCCATATATTGTAAGTAGAACGAAGGCCAGCATGGCCCCTTTTTAGACCAGGCTGGCCACTGGGGAAAGTGAAACAGCGTTAATAGGTCATGGGTTATGAGGTAATGTCAAGGGCATTGCCCAGCTGCTTTTATTTTACCAAAATATTGTCAGCTTGCCCATGAATACCCTTAAGCCCTGGGAACATCCCTGCCTACCAAGAGAATCAAACACGTGGCTCTTGGCATGCCAGCTGAGCATGCATGCAGCTTGACCACCATGCACCAGACAAAACTTCTCAGTTTTATGAATTAAAAATATTTTCCTAAATTTTTAGTCTTAAACTTGTTTATGAAATGTTCATTTTGTCTCATAGATGTTACATGAGGGGCTTCCAAAGCTTGTTTGGTGTTGTCCTAATAATGAGAAACTGCTTTTCAAGGACATAGAAGATTTCTGTGCTAAGGTAGGTTTCAAAGTTAAATTTAATGAATAAGGCTTCAATGTCAAGAGTCGAAAATTGTTCTGAATTCAAATGAAACTGTTTTACCTAGATTTATACTGATTTTAAACCAGAGAAAATAAAAAGCACTAGGAATTATTTTTCATTTATTTTAACAACAATTATAATCAGCAAGTTAAATTAAATTTTATATTATTAGATTGCAATTAATTTAATAATAATAATTTGCTGGGTCAAAGCGCGTCACATTCAAATAGTTATACACATATAATAATCAATGCTTTCTATGCTATGGCGGATTAGGCTGAACGGGCTAAAGCCAGGGGCCCCCGATGATTTAGGGTCCCAACAAATTTAGTATATTTTTAAATAAAGGTGGACAAATGTTTGCATGAATTCCTGAAAATATCATAAATTAAAGAAATTAATACAATCTTATCAATTAATCCAATCCCTATTTGGACCCGATAGTCTTAGTAATCGATAAACCTGATTTTATAGGCTCAATAAGAGAAAATATTAAAGAATTTTGTTTATATTTTGTAAATTTACATCTTCCGTTAAGCTCTCCTGGTCGTATGGAAGTGTGTTGACTAGCAGTTCAAGTGGTGGCGCGATCGATTACCGGTGGGAGTATCCTTTTTTTTTCATTTGTCTTTTTACACTCAATTTGAGGATACCGGCAAATAGTTATTTCTTCGTGTTCGTTTTTTTAATGAATAATCTTTTTTGGCTGGGAAGGCTGATCCCGTAGTATAGACAAAATATGGAACCAGTGGACTATTTAGTTACAAGTTACAGTCTTATATTATGCGTAGGACGCAATAATCTTCTGTATAGAAGGAGCGTCTGTAAACAGATAAGATTAGCTGCTAGCAATCATTTTATTTAAAGGGACGCTGGCTGGATAGGGCCTCAGTTTGAATTGCAGCCAGGGGCCCCCTGCAGTCTTAATCCCCCCGTTTCTATGTAAAACATACATACCATAACTACAACATACAACAACATTACAGTGTACACAATCTACATTTATCATTTAATGTTTGATTGTTATAAAATTAATTTTAAAGGTAAAGTTTGAAGAGATCTGTTTTTAGGGCAGTCTTGAAGGCCTTAGTAGTTGGAATACTGCAAATATGTAATGGTAGAGAATTCCATTTTTGGGGGCACAAAACAAGAAAGACCTTTCGCCAAATGTTTTAGTGCGTGTCTTAGGAGCAGAGAGAGTATGTGTGTCTGCAGAAGAGCGTAATTGACAAGTGGGTGAGTAGACAGAGGGAAGTCCATTAAGATAGAAGAGGCATGAGTCAGAAAAGAAATTATTGCAGAGAACGGACAGTTTGTATTCAATCCATGCTTGTATAGGGAGCCAATGTAGTGAGTAAAGTAGCGGGCTAGAATGGTCATGTTACTGTGCCTTAAAAACTAGCCTGGCAGCAATGTTACCTTTAAGTTGTGTGGCTGCGCGGCCACACAGACATCTGTCCGACACAGCACAGCAGTTTAGAATTACCACGCATCAAAATTTGTAAATCAACGCACAAAAAATGGATGTAGTGCAACTTTGCACAAGCGTTTTTTTACATTGCACACAGACCAACGAATCTAACAGGGAACATTGCCTGGAAGCTGAATTTTGAACTTTCTGTAGTTTTTCAATGTATTGTTTAGGCGAACATTAAAGAAGAGAATTACAATAATCAAGAAGAGAGAGAACAAGAACACAGACTAGAGTTTCCTTTGTATGAACTGTTAGGTAGTGATGGATTGAGCTGATCTGATGGATGGCGGTGTAGGCCGAGCGACTGATGTGAGGGATGAAGTTATTAGTAGACATGTTGTCAGAAATAATGTAGCCAAGATTCCTAGTTGATGTTGATAATTTACCAAATCCTGGCAGGCACTACCACAATTCTTACAGGTCCCATTAGAGATAAATGTCTTTCCACATAATTACTCCCAGTTTCATGTTTACTGGCATATAAGAGCACTGGTCTCATCATAATGAGTGTGCTCATATAGTTTTTTTTCTTGTAATAATTACTGCCAGATTCATTACTGGAGAATATTCGAAACTGACAAGAGTAACACCATTAGTTAAATCATTAAACCTTGAAACACTAGAGGATAGAAGAACCAAGAACAAAGTAGTAATCATACATAAAGCAATTAATTCTAATTTAGAAATACAACACAAAGATAACTTAATACATCCCTCAGATAGACATAAGGATAAAAACACCTTTCTTATTCCGTATGCAAGAACAAACACATACAAGTTTTCCTTCTTCCCGTCCGGAATTCGGGCATGGAATGGGTTGCCTGAAGAATCCAGGAAAACCAACACTTTATCAACATTTAAATCTCTGATAAAAATGCAGGACTAAACACAAACCATAGATAAGCGTAGGACGCAATAATCTTCTGTACAGAAGGAGCGTCTGTAAACAGATAAGATAAGATAATCAAATGCTAAAATGTAAAAATATAACAATATATGTAATTATTGTATCAAATATATAAATATTTATCTCTCCAGGATCTATTTGAAGAAGATTTATATATATTGGATGCCCAAGATAGAGTGAGTAAATGTCTGTCAGGCATTTGATTTTTCCACATTAATAATTTAAGATATTAACTTAAAGAAATATGTTTCATTTTGAGCACTAAGAGAAAGAATTTCATTTATATTTCAATTTCCATAAACTGTCATTGATAGCACTTATTTTTTAAATTTCGGAAGCTGTTCTTATGGATTGGAAGGCTTGTACCTGATGATGATTTACAACCTTACATTTTGTCACATATTATAAATGTAAGTATTAAACAAAATATTAATTTCATTAGAAATGTGGGTTAATTATCTCATCTTATCTGTTACAGACGCTCCTTCTATACAGAAGATTATTGCGTTCGTTTGAATTGAATTCGTTTATTTATTCATTTCAATTTATAGGCTAACTTTTTCAGTGCATTCTTGCTTAGAAGTAACAAGAATTACAATAATTTTAACAGGCTTACATAAAACAAGATCCAGCTAGACGAAATGATTCAGTTCTTCAAATATCTTTTGTTAATCAAGCTTTTGAGCCCAAGAGTTTTACCAAATACTTCAAGAATAATAAAATCATTGGGGTAATTAGATTTATTATTTTTAAAACAAGAGACATATGGAATATGAATTTCAAAAATATTTATAAAACTCAATTATATAATTACATGTAATATCCTTTTTTTTTAACTACAAGTCCGTCTATAAACATTTAAATTTTATTATTTTTATTTACATTGCTTGTTATTAATCCTCTCTTAGAGATATAATTTATTAAGTTAGATCAGTAAAGACTTTTAAGTTTAACTATAAATTTTAAATAATTTTTTCTCAGTCAAATGCAATGTATTTTGGGGAGAGGAAAAAACTTCGGCAGGAAAATGCACTGATTGACATTGATGCCAAGGTTAAAATTTTACAAAACTTAAACTAAAAATTTGACTTTAAAGTTGATAGTTTAATTTTTTTTTAAATGTCTTTCAATACTAATATTTTTGAAATTAATTTCTTCATAAATTCTTACTATCTTTTCTTAAATTAACTTTCATATATTGTAAAAAATTAACTTTCAGTTTAATTTCTTTGTTAAAAAATATTTTCAAACTATTTAAAGTGTTTTGTTTAACACTTTTTAATTTACAGCGTTTAGAACCTAATCATCTGCAACATAAAAAAGTTACATACAGTCAGCTTATAAAAGGAGACAATCTGCCTGCACATGTTGACAGACATCACAGAGAGGTAAGTTACACCTTTTAAGGCTTAGATGATTCTTATTTATAGCTACTGATAAGGTTATGAATTATTATTTATTGAGGTTAGAAAGTTTTATAATAAATTAAAATCTAAAAATGAGATGTATAAATTATGCAGAAATTTTTAAGACTTGAAAAGTAATTAAGTCCATTAAATATCAATATAGATATATTTAATTCAGGGTATTATAATGACCATTATCTGTATAACATACTAGTGTGAAATATTTCCAATAATTTTGCTAAATCAAGGTAAGAAAAATCCAATAAGAATTTTAAATCTTTACAAACTATTTCCTACCCTTTTTCTAAAAGCTTTCACCTTAAAACTATTTTTTCTACCTTATAAGAAATATTATAAATATTTTTTTAGGGCTGTTAACGATTAATTAAAATTTAATCGTTAACTTTTGAAAAATTAACGAATTTAATAGTTAATTTTGATTAAAGCCAAAAATTTAAATTTTGTCATAAGTAACACTTATTAAACGTTCTTGTTGAAAATCTAAATAACACGTCAAAAAGACAAGTGTGTTGACATTATTTGGTTTAAGTGATGAGCGGGTCTAATTGACATTATAACCAGCCGAGCTGAACAATCATTCACATGGAACTAAGGTAACTGGTATGCACAAAACGGTCTTGGCAAAGAATGACATTATCGGATATCAATGTTCATTAAGTTACCCCCATTGAAGAGGGTTAATGAATTCATGAACTTTCATCTCCATTTTGTAACGCAGAAATTCATCAGAAGAGCTGTTGTCATTTTCTGAGTGAGACTCCATTACTGCCCTAAGCTAAATAGGCTTTTCATTTGATTTGATAAGTAGGCAAAGTGTTATTACCATGGTAGGCAAACGATATCTCACAATGGATACAATAAACTTTATCAACATTTTGAACATTCCAGTCAGTCAATAGTTTAAAACCAAAATGTTCGTGTAATTATCTGGAAATTTGTTATTATTTTTCTGCCGCTATTTTTTATTATTTTTTTTTAAAATTACTTTTTGACTTCCAATATTTTGTAAGTCATGGGTCAATTAATCGTTAAAAAATCGTTAAAAATTTTAAACGATTAATCAAGAAATTAATAGTTAATTTCCGCAGCCCTATTTTTTTTAATGTGAAGGACATTTTCTTCCTTAGCACCACCTGACAGAAGATGAATTTACAAAAGTGATGAAGATATCAAGAACAGAATTCTATCAGTTACCTCAATGGAAGCAACGCCAAATTCTCAAATCTGCTAGACTATCAAATGATTGTTAAAAAAAAATGAAATATAATAAATCATTTCTGGAATCTGGATGTGTCAGAAACACAAATATTTTTTAACCATGCTTCTATTTGTGCCATATTTTTAATTTTTTTTTACAATGTTCATTTCAATTTACAATGAATTTATAACATATAATTATAATAATATATGTATTAATGTAACATATTTGATTGAAACTTTTAATCAAAGAAGGAATGCAGATTAAACATTATTTTTAATTTTATCTATACATATAATTCTCTACGTCGCCCAACCATGCGGGACACCACGCACGCACGCCGACTCTCTACCCCTCCTCCTGCCCCGTTCACCAAAGCGAGTATGTGCAAATGAGCATGACGAATTACTCTCGCTGGGGTCGACCAATGTCTCGAGACCAACAATGGTCCTTGCGTTTACTTGCATTGTTCCTTCACAGAATAACGCGATTTGTAGTGTACTAGTTATCACATACGCCTTATATGGGGAAGGTTCTGGGTTCAAGCCCCAGCGAAAATATTTTTTTTTAATTTTTAAAATTGTCTGTTTGTGCCCGTTCTTTTACCCCTATATTGCCAACATGGCTGACCCTCGCTAGGGTAGGCCCATCACAGTTTATGGTTGGCAAGCTAGTGTGGTAAAGGGTGGTGGGCAGGTAGATAACCACAGTGCGAATGTCTCGAAACCAACAATGAGCTGGCAGTTCCCCCCCCCCTCAACCGATGTTCACTCGCGTTGTTTTGATTTCTTCGTGCTGTAGTTTGTGTCCGTTCTTTCTCCACTTTCTTTGCACTCTCCATGAGCAAGTCTAGTTATAATATAATTAAAAGGAGAGTTATGTAATAAAATTTAAAAAACTTATTATTTCTAATTGATCATTGTTTGCAAATGCAACTACATTTTTCCTGGAAGAATAAGAAACTGTTGATACCATATAATTATAATCAAATAATATATTTTCATTTTGGAGTATTCAATGTTTCTTTTGAACACAACAAAAAATAATTGGATGAAGAAACATTGTACTGTCTTGTTTTAAAATTGAGTTTAACATTAAATTTCTTATTTTTCAGAATCCTTAAACATGGATAACCCTTGTAAATAGAATTCATAATATAAAGTCTTTTTCAGAAACTATAATCTTAGCGCTAATAAGAATTAAGTGCTTTCATATTTTTTAACCTTTTACATGTAGAGACTATATTCATAAACAATAATATTTTATTTGTGTAAATAGATCTGACAATGACAAATAAGATGTAAAGATATTATTCATTTTCATATTTTAACAATATTCATATATAAAGTTATCTAGATCAATGATTTACAGTAATTACAGTGATAGTAACTGTTCTAATGCTATAGTTGTTTACATTTTTAAAAAACCAAAACAAATGTATCCAAATAAGTTGAGCATGTTACATTATTTATCGATACTATGCATTATAAAAATATTCTACACACAAGTCAAATCGTTTAAAATTTACTGAAATAAAAAATATTTTACATCTATTCATATGAATAAAAATAAGCTGTTTTAAGTATTATGTCACTTGTGTTATTGATAATTATATACTCGTTGCACGCAGAACATCTAGTTCAAGTAATTTTCTAAATCTTTTAATCGTCACTTTTCAAAGGAAAATTATTATTTGTAACAATGTCTTCGCTAGACCAGAGGTAGCCAATACAGATGGCTGTATATTTTATTTAAAGGCAATTTCTATTGCAGGTCAAATAAGCAACTAACACAAAGTTAAAATTCTCACAATTAACTTTTTTATTCTCAATTCAATACACAATTCTCAGTCCATAAAACACAAATAAATTGTATGAATCAATTGTATTGAGGTAAAACTTTAAAAAAAAATAATATTAACTATAAACTATATTACATGTATTGTAAAGTATTTTAAAAGAGCATTTATATTATTAATAATATATCAGGTGGAAAGGACAACAATATATCACTGGTCATTAGGGCGTATGCATTGACTTTCCTCGATCTAGACCAGGGTCAACAAACTTTTTTCACTGTGGGCCAAATAACAGATAAAAGGATAATCATTTTGTACAAAACTTGAAAGAACTAAAACCAACAAAACAAACTATGAACTAAGTTTAGAATTCTGTGTAAATCACGGGTGAGCGACCTGTTGTGTACGTATCAGAAACAAACAAGGCAGCAAAAACCATTATTGAGATATGTGAAGCTGATGCTTGGACTTCAAAATATCATCAATGTTGGGTGTGGTATTGCTGCATCAATGTTGTGTGTGGTATTGCTGCATCAAATCAAGAGAATAGCTGAAAAATAGTCATTTAATCTCTTGTTGAAAATGTTTGTTCACAGAAATACATTGTTTCAAAAACGGATGCCATACCAGCCAGAAAAGTCTTCAGTTAAGAAATTCTAAGAAAGGTCAACTGGTAATTCAACATCTTTTCCTTTGCTGTGCTTCTCTTTCAATAAGCAATTAGCTTGCCTATCAATAAGCTCCAACTGTTGTTCAATGGGCACATCATCGAAGTTACAATTAAGTAGATTTTGGAACAGTAGAATGTCACTTTCGATTCTGTCTAGATCTGAAAATGTTTAAAAATGCCTCAAGTTATGAATAATTTAGGGGGGAAAATGAGATTCACATCTTCAGATATGGTAACAAACAACTCTTTTCCAATAATGAGAAACGTTTTCTACTTCCATGCTGCTGTTCTTCAAATAATGACAGTTTCTCCCAAATTTCTTTGACAATTCTGAAGGGATCATTTAGAAAGCCTTTCCTTGAAGATAGAAGTTTTCAGTTCATTCTTTTGGGATATTATGCCAGTTAGGATCTGATCAGACTTCACCACAACTGAGCTATGTCAATGTCAATGTCAATGCTACTTGATAAAAGCTCAGAATCAGTTTCTTCAGATGAAGGTGTTTAAGTGCATGTCTCCTATGGAAGTTCCCTGCAGGAACTTATCAATTTAGTACACAAGAAATATCTAGTTCTATTGAACTTCCGGTCCTCAAAATGGCGGAAACTAAATTTCTCTGGCGTCTTTAAAATAAAAATAACAACAAACAAGCGCTGAAGAAATTTACAATGTACAAATGCATTATGAGGAAATCAAGGAAGTGTTGGAAGAATTGGATTCTTTATATGCTGTATTGTACTTGTACTTGGTATTTTGTGGCTGTATTAATTGATTTACTAGCACTACTAGGACCGGAAGTTGATTAAAATGGCAGAAACTCAAATTTCTCTGTCGTCTATAAAATAAAAGAATAAACTAGCCCTGGGGAGATTTACAACGTACTAATGAAATATGAGGAAATCAATGATATCCAGGAATTGTTCAACGAATTGAATTCTCATTGCCCGTCTGGAGTAGGAGTGAAGGCGGTTCACTGGCGCCTCAAAACCTGTCGCTTCTGGTAGATGAGGCTCGTTAACCTTGGCTGGTAGCTCATCTAGGAGAAGGAAACTCTGACTTCAAAATTCCGCTACCTTGCGGCTACACCCGCTACCCGGGAAAGGCTAAGGGAGTAAACCATGACACAAAAACATGAAATGGAGCACCTACAGGCGGTCTATACATAAAAGTTATGTACATTCCGCCAGCTCCTGCGACGCCAAGTTGCATCGACGCAAGTCGTTCCCTTGGTTACACCATTGACGTGGAGAGGGGGGATATGCTGTATGGGCATCAGCTAATTCTCCATAATACCCGCCCAGGCTTGCATCACCTCTACGGTGATGCACCATAGTCTCTCGAGACGGAAGGATGCCGACGAATTGCATAAATTACAATTAGGGAAATTAATTCTACAAATTGTTTTTTCAATTGTGTATAATAGTTTAGTCCCCATTATTATAATAATAAAAGTCTAACTTTGAAATGAAAGATAAAAATGGAACCAAATTTGAAAGATTTTCAACATTGCAATCAAAGTTTAGTTTAAACAGAAGAGTAATAAAGAATAAAACCATTAGAAAAGAATAAAACCATTAGAAGTCTTATAAATGTATAATTTATTGAAACATCAGCAAAGTGATCTAAATCATAGAAACAGCAGCTCTAATACTCTAATTTTTGTAAACTATTGCTGCAAAAGAAATTATCAAAGAATTTATATAAACAATACAAAAGACATAATTCCTGACATTTACAATGAGCTGTCAGGTTATTAACTATTTTTTTTATAATGTACCACTTAGTTAAAGCATCATTTGTTAGTATTTAAATTAAAAAAAAACTCCTATTTCTAAAAGTTTTTCAATAGGAAATATGGTGGTTCTTTTTTTTTCTTTCTGAGCACAAGACGCTCATGCTTCCTAGTGCATTTTGTATGAGCAAAATAATGCACCAAAATATTTAGCGCTCATGAATAATATGTGAACAACAATGAAATTATTACGACTACTTTATCAAAATTAAAACATTTTTATTCTTTAAAATGAAGTAATATAAAATGTTAGCTGCCACTACAGACTTATTTACAAAAGTATTCTTTTAGGTGTCCAGATTTAGTGCATGTTTACAGAAATGGAAAACTCGTTTGTGCTTTAAAATTAAGTTTATCTATCATAAAGAAAATAAGGTTATCTCCATCATTCCTGATAGTGGTGGCCTAACAAATTTCGAGAACCCACTATTTCAATGTGTAAACATTAAATTTCAGGAGATTACTAGCACAGGAAGAAAATCGTTAAGATGACAATATTTTAGCTAAGCATTGGAGAACGAAATCTTTTCATACGCCTTAATTTAATATTTTTAGGTTAGTGGAAACCGGACAGTATACAGTATTAAAAATTTTAAAAATTTATTTATTATTTCATACAGTGTATATTGATAGTTCTTAGAACATCACTTAAAAAAGAGCAATTTGAAATACACCTTATGGAGGCAAGTGGGAAGTTAACAAATTATGACTGTTAGAAAGATGCCAAAGAAAGAAAAAATCAACCTCTCCTACATTCATAATTTATTTTCATAATGACAATAAAATACATACATCATATTTCAAAATTTGAATTATGGATTTAGGAATGAATGAAATCTGAATTTCAAGGTTGTTTTTAAGGAAACTTTAAATTAATCAGGAAATAGTTCAGAGTTATATGAAAATTTTACATAACAAATTCTAAAAGGCCATAATATTTTAATTCAAAACTTTCTATATTTGCATTCGCAGCCATTAATAAAATAATGTTTCCTAGCCCAATAAATGAAAATAGTGATACAATTTTTCAAAGCAAAAATTTGGAAAAGCAAATGGTTCATGTGTAAATTAGAAATAAAATAAAAATTTTGCAAATACTAAAGCAGCAAATTTATAATTTCAAACTAAAATTTTTAAAGACTTGAATGAAGTTTAGAAAAATAAAGAGAGTTTAAATGTTGTCACACAGAAAGTGTCTGATATTAAAAAAAGGGACATCATCGGCTTCAATAACTGGGATAAGTTATATTATTAATTTGACACAAAAGGGCATCTGACACACACAAAAATAGTTGGATATTAAATAAAATTGATACTGTAATCATGCACTTTCTGACTTTCACCACTGCCAGCCAGAAAATATTATTTTACATGTATCTGTGCTCTTATTAATATTAAATCAAGAGCCAAGGTTTTATACATTTAATTTTATCTCACCAATTATATCATTGAAACATATATAAATACAGTATATATATGTACATCTGATTTACAGTTACTTTTTTTTGGGTAGTTTTTCTGTTGCAAAACAACTGTTAGAAAATTAAATTAATATAAACAATGTTTTATGGCAGATCATAAGAAGGAATTCAAAAGTTTTATTTTCTCTTGTGGATATTGTATACTCCTTTTAAAGGGATATACTTTATTGAAGTCTGTCGAGTTTAATGTACATTTTGCTTTTTACAATGGATCTGTGCAAAGGCATTTTAAAGACTTGCACTGTCAAGATTTAATATTACTTAAAGGTCTTGAGCCTCAGAATGGTCGACATAAAATTGTGCTGACATCTCTGGTATTTACCAAAGTATTGAAGCTCACTTTAAAGACACGCAGAATCCGCTGGAATACATACAAGTCGTAGACTGATCGTGCAGTGTTAGTCCTGTCAAAGGGTTCTGAAATACAGGAAATAAACTAATGCAAACTAAAAATTAAAAGAAAAACATGGTGTTTAGATAGTGGAGTACTGTAAAGAGAGGCTAACAACAGCAAAAAAAATTGTTTCATAACTCAATAGTTGGCATTCGGTCACATCAATCTTAAGTTAAAAAACTATTTAACTTTGAACACAAATGTTTGCAACAATTTAAACAGAATTATGTTTCTATAATGGATTTAACTGAAGATTTTAACTGAAAACAAAAATTGTTTGTGCATTTGCTTTGTTAAGAGATATTTTATGATTATTTTAGAGAAGAAAAAAAATTCATTTCCACTTTTCATAAAATATTTTAAAGAACAGGATGTTTTATTCATCTAAATTGTGAGCTTAAAAATATTATGATGTATTAAAACATTAAAAATATTATGATGTATTAAAACATTAAAAATATTATGATGTATTAAAACATTAAAAAGATTATGATGTATTAAAACATTAAAAAGATTATGATATATTAAAACATTAAAAAGATAATGATGTGTTAAAACATTAAGAAAAGTATGATGTATTAAAACATTAAAAAGATTATGATGTATTAAAACATTAAAAAGATTATGATGTATTAAAACATTAAAAAGATTATGATGTGTTAAAACAATAAAAATATAATGATGTATTAAAACATTCTGATGTGTTAAAACAATAAAAACGAGCACTTTGAACTTCAGAATGTAGCAATATGAATGTTTACAAAATCTATCACAGTTTCTCACCTTCAATGTTTAAATGTTTCCACTGCATATTATTGTCTCTGTCAAAGATCTCGAATCGACTAATGGTTCTACCCAATCGAACAGATATGACTTGTGACTCATAGCTGATATGGAGTCAAACAAAGGATAATGAGAGACCAAAACTATGGAGTTAAACTAAGGAAGTTAGAGCATCAAAGAACTTAGCAGGCAGTCTCTTATTTAACAGTCTTTAATATTCAACAATTATATTTTGAAGTTAAGATACACACTATCATAAATAATATGTTTAGCTAATAATTTAATATGGAAAACGCAACCAGTAAAGGTCTAATATGAAACAAATATATTTTATAGCTAAATACAAAGCACACAAAAATAATATATATGTTTATCTATTACTTTAACTGACAAAATCTTTTTTTAATAAGTTTATGATATACTTCATGTAATACATACATAAAAATATTTGAGTAGTAGTTCAAAAATCCTAAAAAGAGTTCTCCAAGAGTTGCAACATTTCTGGATTCAAATTTCACATTGTCAGGTTCAAAATTCAATGATAATCGACAAACATCTGATTGTGTACTAAACAGGTGCTGAAAAATTAAGTTAATTTTAAAAATTACATACAAATTTCATTTCTTAACTATGTTTGGAACAAAAATTCTTGGAAATTTTAAAATAAAACCAAAGGATGAAGTTGATAACAATTTATAAGTTCATAGAAATAATATGGTGGGCATACAACTAATTAAGTTTGGATTATTTTAAAGACAAATGTGAAAATAATAATAATTTAAAATGTAGGATATGTTAAGTTGACATGTCTATTGGAAATGTTATATGTAAAAAAATAAATAGGGTTAATGTTAACTCACAGGTTTCAAGGTCTGTAAACATGGTAATACTGCAGGGCAGACACCAGCTAAAATTAATTATACACAAAAAATGGTTGATACAATTGCCATTATTTCCAAGGACAAAGTTTGCCATTTTTTAAATTTAAACTAGCAAAGCATCATATCCTGATAGGTATTTTAAATATAGGGTAAATAGATATTAGTGACCTTTAAATGTTTTAACAAATTATTTTATGAGTTTAGAAATATGTCTAAAACATTTTTTTAAAAGCAGAAAATCATCTCACCTTGCAGGTAGTGAATCAGCATTAGTGTGAGTGAATAACTAGAAATAGTTTTCTTGCTAGCGTCATTGATGTCATGAAACCTTGCCCATTTTTTAATAAAAAGCATTAAAGGTCGAACTCGCCAGTCCACTAAAATATAAAATCATTAGTAAAAGGTAAAACTCAAACACTTTACAAGTAAGCAGTTATTTAGAAATACCATCAACTTAAAATTTGACCTGAAGCGATATATACTTAAGTTTGAAATTAATATTTCTTAATTTATTTCCCAATTGTTGAGCTTGATGACAGTAACTTAACTACTCACTGTAAGCATAGTAGCGTAGAAGATGTGTATTTCTGACACCAACAGTGTTGTTAATATTGAGATCACACTCAACTCCTCTATAAAAAAATATTTACAAAGATAGTAATAAAGGTATGGCTCACTCATCAAAACTTTGTCAAATAAATTCAGCAAAGAAATATAGAAACAAAATTCTGAAATTAGCTCTAAAACAACATAAAAATAATTTTTTTAAAATTCAATGAATCATTCTAATAGGAAATAGCGTATTTTCTCTTTCCACCCTCTGCATTAACTGGTATAATAAATATATTCTAAAATTCAACTTACGATACAGTATCAAAGAACTTGAATATTGGCACTTTAGCTTTTATTACTTGTGGGGATCGGACAAAAGCTGAAAATTAACAGGAAAGATAAATCATCACAAAACACTGAAATTTATAATTTTAAGAATAAAAACAAAAAAAGCAAAATAAAGTATTCCCTTACATGACAAAAATATAAAAATAACCCTATTGCTTTAAACTGAATAATTAGTTTGAGCTATAAATAAACCTGAAAGACTTACAACAAGCTCTCAAAGCCTTAGCTATAGAATAAACCTGAAAGACTTACAACAAGCTCTCAAAGCCTTAGCTATAGAATAAACCTGAAAGACTTACAAGCTCTCAAAGCCTTAGCTATAGAATAAACCTGAAAGACTTACAAGCTCTTAAAGCCTTAGCTATAGAATAAACCTGAAAGACTTACAACAAGCTCTCAAAGCCTTAGCTATAGAATAAACCTGAAAGACTTACAACAAGCTCTCAAAGCCTTGGCTATAGAGCTTAATATAACAGTAGCATCACGCCTTTGATCAATCTGGAAAAAAAAGAACATCAAACAATAAAAAGGAGAAAACGTTAACAGGCATAGTTGTATTCAATAGTTGTCTAGAATGAATCTATCTTAAAAACAAAGTTAACATTAATAATTTAGTCAGTATAAGAATAAAAAAAAACTCCTTTTAAAAAATGGAAGCTTACTTCATTTTCTGTAATCATAAGGCACATGTCAACATCACTGGTTTTGGTTGCAAAGCCTGTCATTGATGAGCCCACAATGAATAGTCTGCAATCTATAAATAAACCACCATATATAATCACAAAGTACACATTAACAGTTGTTTTTTTTTAAATAGAATAAAAGTCCTCTTTTTTTTAAAATTAAATTTGTAGCATTTGATAATTTGTATATTTATTAAAGGATTATAGAAACAATAAGAATCTCAGTCTATTCTTTCAACAATTGACACAAAGTTTTCAATTGAAGCATACTTGAGTTCAACACTTCTAAAGATGTTCTTATTCTCATAGAGACTTTTTAACTCTAACGAAATGTGTTAACAAGAAAAAACTTCATCTCATTAAATCTGCTCTAAATAAATTATTATATAAATAAAATAAAAAAAAACATTCATAAATAACTCAACTAAAAGAAATTAGTTATCAATAAAATATATTTTTATGAATTAAAAACTTTCAATCAATGCTTGTACAAATTTATATGAGATGCATAAAAAATATAAAACATAAATATATGAAAATAAATAATTATGTAAGTTAAATAATCAAACGTTACTTACTTGGAAATGTTCCAGTCATAACAGATAATATACATTTTCTGAGTTTTAATTTTTTTTTCAAATCTTCCTCATTCATTTGAGATGCTAAGAAATATTCCCAGATGTCATGTGTTATCTGAAATCAGAACATTGAAGTCTTTAAGATCTAGTTGTCTTATCTATACAGACGCTCCTTCTATACAGAAGATTAATGCGTCCACAGACCATGCCGGTCTGTTGGCAAGTGATGCAGTGTTCACAGGCCACGGCTGTAAGGGTTCCACGCATTACCCAGTCGCCTTTATTTCTTTAACTAGTGTTAGGTACCAATTCGGAGCTGGGTGGACTCAGGGACCCCCTAGGCCCCGGGAACAAATCCTTGCCTTTACATGGATTCGAACCCGTGACCATCGGTATGCCGGCCGAGCGGGCATGCCACTCGACAACCGTGCCCCTTAATTAATTATGAATAGAAAACTAAACTGTCTACGTTTCTTTTATTCCTTTTGGTGAGAGAGAAATCAAGATTGACATTTATTTCATAACCTATATAAGATTATAAAAGATTGGTTTTTTTGGGCAACACTAATTGCATCATTTGCAAAATACTTAATGCACAGACTGTACTTCCTTAATTTTTAGATGTTGAAATGAGATTTTTTTTTAAAACTGATGTTGTTATCTAAATAGTAAAAAGAATGGTGCTCTCAATCCTTTTCAGATGGGGCTTTTTTGAACTATCAGTGCAAAGAAAACAGAGTCACATCTACCAAACCTGCACTTAATTTATGAAATAATTTATACCACAATAACTAATTACTGTTAACAATCAATGGAAGCTACTGTTAAAATGGTGAGAAGTAATCTGATCAGCTGGTAAAAGACCAGCCAGTCATAATCTGATTAGCTGGTAAAAGACCAGTCAGTCATAATCTGATCAGCTGGTAAAAGACCAGCCAGTCATAATCAGATCAGCTGGTAAAAGTCCAGCCAGTCATAATCTGATCAGCTGGTAAAAGACCAGCCAGTCAATCTTTCAAAAGGATCAATGGAAGACTTTCTATAAATCACCTTTTCAGTCCCTTGAGTCACTGGAATTAAGAAATTTCCTGGCTCTACTGGCAAAGTAAATGGTGAAAATGAGTTTGATGTCTTCTGCTTCTTTTTTGGTGAGGATTCTGTTCCATTCATGCGACGTCTAAAGATAAATGATTTTGGCTGATAGTTAAAAATTATTCTGATGGCTTTTTTAAACCCACTATACCTTTAAATTTTCAATAAAGAAAAAGACAGCACATTGTCTGCCAAGAGGCTGATATAGAAAAGAAAGATGTACACCAAGATATTCCTGTTGAGTGAGACATCTGGTATCATGGGCATCACCAAGGGGAACAAACTCAAATTTTGCTAACATTAGATAAAATATCATTACTAAAATTGTAAAGTTTTTTTCACAATGAAATTTTTTACTTGTAATTGTGCCATTTTAATTAAAATTTTTAAAAAAATTTAAAATTCTAAGGTAGCTAAAATTATGGCAACCAAAGTAGCTAAAACGGCTCCATATGGGCCATATAAATGATATTTTTAAGTACTGTATATACCAGTGGTGACTAGGAGATTCACATCACATATGCTGACCATCTGGTCTCGAGCATGTGCTCCATCATGATCTATTAGTATGAAATACTAACATTTTTCCAGAGACCATTAGAGGAGAAGAAGAGAGAAATTTGCCCAGGTCTTTGCTCAGTAAAGTGGAGTTAAGACAGCCCCATATAGGTAGATCAGTTGAAGGAGAAGAGTTAGGACAGTCACATTTAGGTAGATCAGTTGAAGGAGAAGAGTTAGGACAGTCACATATAGGTAGATCAAGAGTTAGGACGGTCACATATAGTTAGATCAAGAGTTATGACAGTCACATATAGGTAGATCAGTTGAAGGAGAAGAGTTAGGACAGCGTCCAGCTGAGCCAAGAAAGGTAGACATTGATACACAATATTTTATTAATAAAATTGATTTGCTGGACAACAGATTTCTGATTACATCCCTTCAACATTGTGCTTCCATTTGTCTATTCCAGTGCCTAGAAACATAAAATCACAAAGAGGATCGGCCTTGTATTATTCATGGAACTCCAATACCATTTAGAGGATGACTGAACAAGTACAGGCCATACCCTTGATTCTACTATCTGTTCTGTCACAGTGTCAACAACATAGCATAATAAATAATATATACATATACATCATAAAAATTAGATATCAGGAAAACATTTCGCAACAAGAAATAAATTTGTAAAGTTGCATGCTTAGGTATTTGTTAATAGATTTACTAAATACTTATATCAAGTTAAAAACGTACTTCAGAGCTGAAGATGATCCATTTAAAGCTGCTGAGGTATTAAGTAAGCGGGCGGGCTGTGCAGTATTGGCAGGAAATCCTTGCGGTGGAAAATTTTGTTGCATGTTTGATCCTGAGCTGTTCTGTTGAAAGTTATGTCTGGTGAGATTCTCTAAAGGGATGAAATCAGGCCAACTTTGTTGCATTCTAGAGTTGCTATTAGTTGACATTTGAGGCAGATTTACATGAACTGGCTGTTGAAAAAACCTGACACTAGATGCAAAACCAGACAGGTTGTTAAATGGGAACCCAGAACCACGTTGATACATGATACCTATAATTGGAAATAAAGAAAACAAATTTGTTAATGTTTTAATTTTTAATCACTAACTATTTATAGTGTTATAAATTTAAATTACTTCTGTAAACACACCAAAGCCAGTATTCTAAACCAAAAAATTAAAGCTCAAGCCATCTCTTGTAATTTATGGCAACATATACTCATTCTACCTCATTTGCTAATAATTAAATTGTATTCTTATTATGGAAAATGTGCATATCTGTTTCACAGCTAGTATTAAATATTTTAAATGAAGGTTTACTTCTTGCAAAAAAATAAGGTAAAATTAGAATACATTTTTAAGTTTCAAAAATATAATAAAATAGTTATCACAAATGCATATTGCTAGCTTAAATACTTTTAAAAATTCAGTACACTAAAATGTGATTACCTTTTGAAAATTGGTTGGGTTTTTTTTTAAAGAAAAATATAAAAAGGTTAAGTGAATGACAGAACCAAATGAGACTTGCTTCAATAAGGCAGAATTATCCTAAATGCTAAAGACTAAATATAAGACTAAATTTAAGATTAAATATAAGACTCCCATATACTTAATTTTAGCTCCTGAAATGTTTAGGTTTGTAAAGGTCAGCAGTTAGCAGCTGATGAGATGATTTACTTTTTGCTTAGTTGCTAAGCTGTAATACTCGTGATAAAGGTGCAATTCTGGTGCATATACTATTTCTCTAGGAATGTTAATGTCCTTGTGTAAAATTAGGCATGTTATTTATTAAATTAAATCTAAATTGTAATATTAAGCAATTGTACGCTAAATTTTGTAGTTTTTTTTTAATGTCTAAAGCCTTTATTACAGCTCTCAACAGTACTTTTCTTACCAAATTTTTTTATACTAAATAAAATTTTCAAAATGTTGACACAAATTAAAACCTATAGAGGAAATAATGACTTAAATTTTATTTTAATTGTATATTGATTAAATCTATTATTAACTGAAAAAAATGATATATCAGATATATATCATGACATCAGAAATTTTCTCAAGGTAGTTTAACAAAAAAATCATTTTGCATATCGTTTTCATGAGATTACACAGAATTTTTTTTTCTATTTAAAGCATGCAGATTTAATGTTAGAGGAGAAACATATGCTTCACAAGAAAAAAAGTCAAAATGTTCACCCCCACCCCTGTTGATTCAAACATACTTTTTTAAACCTCCCTCCTCTCCCCTAAACACAGTTATGATCACAGACAAAGCACCACCAGCTTTTTTCATGTAAAGAATCAGGTTGAAAAATTAACACACACAAAAATTAAAATAAGACACTGTTTCTCATTGCCTTTTAACAAGCCCAAGGGTTCACAGAAAATGTGCCAAAATATCCTGGTGTGCCATAATGGTCTTAGGCAAGAGGAACTTATTTGTGTAAGAAAAAAGTAGTAAGTATATCAAAGAAGCATAGTTTTTAAATTTCAATATAATTTGCCTTTAAAAATCTAAATTTGACTTATGTTCTGAAAATAAAATTTACATTAAGGAACATATTTCCCTAGCTTTATGCAATCATATCAACTACATATATACAGTAGAGCCCACTTAACTCGAGCCCGGTTAACTCGTCAGCTCTATTAAGTCGAAGTTTTTTATTGGAACCGCCGAATTCTCTCTTTGTCTTTGCATTTTCTCATCGGTTAATTTGATTATTTTAAGTCGCCGAACCCTAATACCTCGAGCACAAAAGAGGGCCAAATTTGCCACTTAGCCTTGGTTATCTCGATTCCCATGACCAATCGCCAGCTTTTGAAAATGTTAGATGTGATTTTTTATAACCAAGGGCACTAGGTCTGCTGGTGACATCACAGCCCGCTTGTGTTCAGCTCTCAGCGCTGTGTTGCTTCTGGTACTATGCCAATCACCAGCTTTTGAAAATGTTAGTTATCGATTATCGCACTGTAATTCATGGAAACCCATAAATAATGATGTGCTAATGCTTTCTGATACTCTTTTTCACAAGTTTAAGACAACAAATATAGTACATATTACAGTTTACACTATTTGATAAATATAAGTGAACAGCTCCACTGCACACACACTCCCTGATCAATTGTAGGAAGAAGTCACAGGACCTTAAGTCACATAAAAAAGTCACAGACTAAAAGTCCCACGAAAGAAAATTCAGAAAAAAAGTTGTAATAAATCATGTATATTTGAATTGTTTTGTGTATAAAAGTCAATGGTTTGCTTGTTTGTTCTGCATATATTTCTATTTGAATTGATAAATTGCGACAAAACTCGGTAAACATGTCCATTATGATACAGAGTGCAATCTAGTAGTAGTAGTATTTTGAATTTTACATAATGAACATTATAGTTATAGGACTTAAATTCTTTTCTTATATGAGATATTTAAAAATGTTTAAATATAATTGTATATACAACCTAGATATAGCATGGGTGGATGAATTTCAATCTATACTTAATAAACATGCATTTTATTATCCATACTCAGATATTGAAGAGATCTGCATGCACTATCTTCACTCCTTTGGCTGCCAATCCATGGGCTCCTATTTTATTTCCCTTATAAAAGCTGGCCTATTTAAAAATACCTATAAACATTACATCTATATATATAATTCTCTTCATGGGACCATGCGAGGCAAGCAAGCTGCAAGTATGTGCAACTGAGCATGACGAATGACCCTCGCTCGGGTCAACTAATCACTGTTGGCAAGCTTGGTGGGATGAAAAAAAAAGGGGGGGGGGCGTGAGTGGGTGGTAACAAAACTCTTGCGCTCACTTGCCGTTCACTTGCATTGTTCCTTCACAGAAATGTGAGATTTGTAGTGTACTGGTTATCACGTCCGCATCATACGGGGAGGTCCTGGGTTCAAGCCCCAGCGAAAACATTTTTTTATTTTAAATTTTTTAAAATGTCTGTTTTTGCCCGTTCTTTTACCCCTTTATTGCCAACACTAGCTGATCCACAGCGTAGCATCCGCTGCTAATGATTTAGTGACGGGTGAAGACTTCCTGAAAGACACAGTTGTCAAAATGGGGTGGGTTTGGGCAAACGACTGTGAGTGAATGAAAAGAAGGAACTCTGGAGAGACCTGCAGCGTAGCATACGCCGCAGACTTGCTCATCATAGACATTGCAAAGAACATTTGTGAGAGTACAGACACAAAAAGCAGCACCAAGTAAATAAAAAATAGCGATATGTACACTGAGGTTGTTGTTACCCGCCTCCAATTTAATATTAATACTACCATCCCTTAAACATAAACTGTGATTGGCCGACCCTAGCGAGTGTTAGTCATATTTATGGTTGTTAATTGCGTGTTGTTATTTTCTTTTCTTTTTTTTTAAACTGATCATCGATTACGTAACTACGATTTTAAACCGATTATCGTTTTATAGCTGACTTCATAGAAGTTAGGGGTGTACCGAATCTCGCCTGCAAATGTCTCGAAACCAACAATGAGTTGTCAGTCCCCCCCCCCGACATTCACTCGCGTTGTTTTGATTTCTTCGTGCTGTAGTTTGTGTCCGTTCTTTCTCCACTTTCTTTGCACTTTCTATGAGCAAGTCTGCGGCGTATGCTACGCCGCGGGGCATCTAGTTTTTAATAGATCTCCATGGCCGTTAAACTGATTTAACTGGGAAAACTTTTAAAGTTTTACCCCAGTAATTATGAGTCATTTGTTAGACTAATTTTACAAATAATTATATATAATTCAAGATTCAAAGCACAAATAATATAATGATAATGAGCATGGCCATGGCATGGGCTTTATTGGTAATAGTAATATTAACAGTAAAAATGAGTAGGACAGCCATATGCTGCCTAATTGATAATTAATTGGTTAGGCTTTAATTTTACTTGATTGACACTTAAAATTTTAATAAGCAATCTTATATATTTGAGTTAGACTTAGATTAGAAGTAGAAGACAAGTATTACAGAATCGAAAACCATGTGTCATGTACAGCAGGAGAATGAGTGTGCCCTTATGTAAGTGTCGTAAGTTACATGGGACATTGTGTTAACTGTTAATGTTAATAAGTTTAATAACAGTGTACAATCTACAGGCAGTCACAGTTTGTCAGTGTCAACGTTCTTCCAATAACTTTTAGTTTTAGCATTCGACAATTCGTGTTAGTGTTAGACTACTGTTAGTGTGCTAGACAGTGTTGGAGAACTGTTTTGTTAGATAGAGTTCATAGAGGCATAATTTCCAAGTAATCCAAGCCATGCCATAAATTCATACATCAAATAAAATAAATCATACATTCATTCATAAATTAAATGATAATGGATTTTAATACGAATATTATTAATAACGTACTTTAAAAATCAGATTCAGCTGTAATAACTTCGTAGGTTTGTGTTATGCATAAGCATGTCAAAACGCAAACTGATTTTCATGTTTACACTTTCAAAATATGATACAATTGTCAATTGAGTTTGATGTGAGTCTACATCAGAAAGAAATAAGTACATATAACTTATTTTTGTAAAGCACCACTTGTTCGATTATTTTCGCCTTCTATTTTGGTTTCTACAAATTGTGGAAACCTCTAATTGCCACGAATCGAAATTATCATGGACTCATTTTTGCTCAAAGTTAATTTGAGTTTAGGATAAGTGAAAGTACTGAAAGTGTACAGAGAAAAGTGTAAGCCCAATTTTAAGTTGTTTTAAAAGTAATAACTTGATACGTTAAATTTGTTATATCCCTTTTTTGGACTTATTTTTTTATCCTCTTATCTTAATCTTTTACAGACACTCCTTCTTTTTCTATACTGAAGATTATTGCGACAATTACACAATTGCCCCCGCTCACACTACTCACAGTCACAGCCTACTCATTACTCAGAGTACTCACCTTCACCTACTCAATTCTTTTTTATTTTTTAAACTCTTATTCTTGAGTACAATTGACTCTCACTCTTATTATTCTTATTCACTTATGATTCTTATTATCTTATCAATGTCAATGTCCATGCCATGGTCGGCATGGTTTATTTTGAATAAATTTATTTATGTCTAATCTTGCACTTGCATTAGTTTTAAATGTTGATACATGTATTAATAAAGTACATTGATAGACTGTTGATTTTCCTGGTTTGATCAGGCAACCCTTCCCACTCCCATCGTCCGAATTCCAGATGGAAAGAACGAGAATTTGTGTAGCCTTCGACTTCTTGCATATGGAAAAGTCAGTCGCTTACTAGTTTCTTGAAATGAAAATTTTAATAGAAATAGGATTTTTTTAAAGATCGAAATTAAAGAATAGCCAAATAAGAAATTAGACTTAATAAAAGAAATAGAGGAACTATCCAAAAGCTTGTGACATGTGAACGTTTTTTACTGCCAAAACTTCAAACTCCTTATTGGATATAAATTCTTCTGATACTAATACTACTATAATAAAATACATTTTAAAAAAAAGAGTGGCTAAATTAGTATGAGAACATGACACTGATGGGGTGATAAATTAATTGATTCTTAAAATTTGACAGCCGCCTTTGTTGTAAAATTCTAAAGGGCTTGAAAGTATAAAAGAGTTCAATTAAGGCGCAAAAACGTAAAATCTCATGTAAAACTGATTCAAACAGTTAAACCTAATTTGTTAACATGATACTCCAACTGAAACGTATTCTCCAACTATTTCAGTACACTTGAGATGTTATGCATTCTTTTCCAAGTCCATACACTGTTGAAAATACCTAATTGCTTCTACAAGCAAGGCATTCAGACTTCAGGATACAAAATAGGGAGCCATTTTGAGGTTTCTTGTAAGCTATAGAACTGAAAGATCCAGAAAAAAAGCTCAACAAACGAAAAGACGCAGGAATTTTGCTAGTCACAAGGAAATCTTTTTATTTTCAAAGTTAAATTTTTAAAAATGCTATGGCCGAAAATCTTTACAAATGTATAATGCTCAACAACAAAATTTCTTAGCAATGGCTACTCAAAGAGAAGCTAATGGAATGGAATACTTAAGGGGTGCATTGACATTTGACAAAATTTTATGTTTAGACCTCATCATTTTAATTGAACAAGAGAGCAAATTTTGGGTGATCAAAGCAAATATGTATGTATCCATGCTATGTAGAATAACAGTTAAGAAGAAATTTGGTTTCTTCATAAGATGAGATTAGTGTATAAATTCGTGTGAGGCTTTGGCAGTTATATAGAATTTAGAAAACAGACACGATTTTCGTACACCAGCTAATCTACTGGACTTTGAAATTTTGTCTTCAAATTAGAGTATTCCAAATATCCCACATGACATAGTTAGGCAAGGAATACTTTAACCCCATGAATAGAAAAAAAAATGAATTCAAGACTAGGTGGTTTTTTTAAGTTTATAAAGATATTTAGGCTCGAAGTTACCCTGCCTAAAATAGTATAATTAATTCGAACATTGCTTATAACTGTCTTAAGTAATGCAAGGTGTTAAAAAAGCTTCTCTAAAATTATTTTCATGAAAAAATTAATGACGATCAATTACGAATACACCTAAATTGTCTAATCTATTGTCTTGCTATTTTTGCCATTGAGCTTGTCTTGGCTGAAAATATTGATACATGAAAGATTGAGCCATGAGG
Organism: Ampullaceana balthica; assembly: GCA_944989445.1. Classification (NCBI taxonomy): domain Eukaryota; kingdom Metazoa; phylum Mollusca; class Gastropoda; family Lymnaeidae; genus Ampullaceana; species Ampullaceana balthica. Next base: position 148,876 of record CALYLW010000298.1, on the reverse strand, counting down.
AAAAACATAAGACTTTAATTTCATGAAAGAAATGAACACTTTCTTTTTAACATAAAAATATAAAGTGTTCTTATGATTACTTTCTAATTAATTTTTTTAACTGTATAGCGTTAACATATTTGTGGGGGGGGGGCAAATTTGGTTTCTGCCCCGGGCGGCACATACCCACGCTACGCCGCTGGGAAAAGTGTGTTTTTTTTATCCCTGGTCCCTAGCCCTAATGTCTATCGATCGAGGGGTTTATATTTTTGTATTATAATTATACAAAAAAATATTTAGGAAGAATTCAGCCGTTGGCATTAACAAGAAAAGGGGATACACTTGTTACTGTTAAAACTGAGCCAGTGCTACTGCCTGAAACTCTTAAGTAGACTGAAATGTCTGAAAGTCTGCTAACCACTACTACTGACTGTTACTTGTCACTGTTTTGTTACTGTCACTGTTACATGAACATAGCTTTTAAACTTTCAACTAAGGGCCGAGATGCTGTTAGAAATGAGAATTTCTGTATATTTCTCATCTATGAATTTGAAATTGATGTAAATTAAATTATTGTAAATCAGGATCCTTGCCATTAACCATTAATGTTCCTTCTAAAATTCGTTGATTTGTTTGCAAAAAAATAAATAAACTCATGAAAATTAAACATTTTTTTTAATGCAGGATGCAAAATTTGACATCCCACAAACATACAAAAATTATCCTTATTAAGCAGTTGTGTTAGCAGTTGTATTATCTTTTTAACAGTATTTTTTAACATTAATAATTGTTCAGTTGAAGGCTTTCGATAGTGTTGACAGGCCAACCCTGTGGAAGTTACTAAGACACTACGGGATACCACAAAAACTGACTGACATAATTAAGGCTTCCTACGAAGGACTTACATGTAGAATTGTCCATGGCCAACAAGCAACAGCAGCTTTTGAGGTACAGACCGGAGTCAGACAGGGGTGTCTGCTTTCACCATTCTTATTTCTGCTAACCATCGACTGGATAATGAAAATGTCTACAGAGCAGAAGAGAAATGGTATCCAGTGGACACTATGGAAACAACTTGATGACCTGGACTTTGCGGACAACCTGGCCTTATTATCACACTCACAGCAACAGATGCAGGAGAAAACCAACAATGTAGCACAATTCTCTGCTTGCCTTGGCCTGAACATCCATAAGGGAAAAAGCAAAGTCCTTAAAATAAACACATCAAGCAACACTCCAATAACACTGGAAGGAACAAATCTGGAAGAGGTGGATAGCTTCACATACCTTGGAAGCATCATCGACACACAAGGAGGGACAGACGCCGATGTAAGAGTGAGAATTGGCAAAGCAAGATCATCATTTAAACAGCTAAAAAAAGTTTGGAACTGCAACAACTTGACTCTTCATACCAAGGTCAGGATATTCAACACCACAGTAAAGCCTGTCCTACTGTATGGAGCAGAAACATGGCGAATAACAGCAGCCATTTCTAAAAAGCTTCAAGCCTTTATAAATACATGTCTCCGAGCAATTCTCCGAATCCGCTGGCCAAATGTCATCACCAATGAGGACCTCTGGCAACGCACACAACAAGAGCCAGTGGAAGAGCTAATACGCCAGCGCAAATGGAGATGGATTGGCCACACTCTCAGAAAGCCTACATCCAGCATTGTGAGACAAGCCCTCACATGGAACCCCCAAGGCAAAAGGAAAAGAGGTCGTCCCAAAATGACCTGGAGAAGAGAACTGGAGGCAGACACAAAAATGAGCGGGCACAGCTGGGGGCAGATTGAGAGACTGGCGCAGGACCGGGATGCCTGGAGAGACTTTGTTCGCGGCCTATGCCCCAGATGGGACGAAGGGCAATGATGATGATGATGAAGCAGTTGTGTTAGCAGTTGTATTATCTTTTTAACAGTATTTTTTAACATTAATAATTGTTCAGTTGAATTCAAACAAAATTTGGTAATTTATTGATTCTATTAAGACCTTAAATAATTTTCAATGACAATTTTGCTTCAAATTTTAAGTCTGAAAAATTATGCACAATTTGTATCATTCATTATTAATTTATCCTTCATGCAATGACTTATTAAGCTTTACAAGGCTTGTAATTTTAGAATGTCCTGAAAAGCAAAATACAGCTTTGGGTATCAAATTATTTTTTTATGACTTATGTTGTAATCTACTTTAACCTACATAAAAAAAATTATTGAAAGAAAATTATAAAAATCTTTTAACTGTAAACATTTTATACGTTCTTTTGACTCACAAGAACTCATAGATAGAGAAATCTCATGAAGACTATTTTCAAGGTGGTCTATAAAGTACTATAATTAATATAATAATGAAAGTTAATTAGTTAATGTTTGATGCAACAAACTCACGTATTGGGTGTATTTCTCATTCTACACGTTACATCATATGTGGACATCTGATCATGTCATATTGTATATGCTGAGAAAATTGCATTATATTCTAGTAAAAATAGCTATGCAGTCAGCATGGTTAAACTAATAGTTATTGTTATATAAATGTAGTAAAATAAGCAAAAAGCAATACTCAAAGTGAAGTTTATTGAATTAAATTTCCCTAATGGTCTAATCTCCTCATGATTATTATTTGGTGCATCTATTTTAAAGGAAAAAGCTGCTGCTCCTGTAAAAGTGAAGTTAATGATAATTCAGGCTTAAATTACACAATAAATATTCCATATTAAATCTTTAGTTAATCTTTCTTTATTGTTATTAGGATGAAAATTACATCAAGGCATTCAAATGGAATCTAAAAATGTTATGAAAGAGGCTCATCAAGTTGCAGAAACAGTGACAAGAGAACTTTCAGAGGAAGAATTATCTAAACTGTTAGCAGACACAGATTGTATTGTGGAATTCAAACAAAATAAGTTGGAAGCAGAAGCACAGAAAAACTGGGATTTATTTTATAAAAGGAACAAAACAAAATTTTTTAAGGATCGACATTGGACAAAAAGAGAGTTTGAAGAGCTAGCTTCTACCACAAAGGTTTGTGTAACTAAAATATGGAATTAAATATTCTACTGAATTATTATTATATGCTACCCTAATCACTAGTTATAGGGTATCATAATGATATTTGCAGTGGACCTGCTGATAGGTTGCACTATAGCTGATAGCTGGGACATCTGTCACCATGTGGGGTGGAATCTGCTTGACTGTTCTTTTCTTTATGACTTTATGCTATTCAAGCATTCTTTCCCTTTACAAACTTTACTAAACACTGTTTGTGTCACTTTTTTTTGAACAAATTCGACCATTAATTTTTAAAATCTGGATTTCAAAATCTGGTGTTTGTCAGTTAGATTTAGATGTTTCCATGATTAATGAAATTAAGATAAAGTCTAGTACGACTTCCTACACTTGATGGGTGGAAAATGTGTGATGTCAAAACCTAAAACTGTAAAAGGCAAACAATTTCTAATACTATGTGATAATAACTTAATAACTAGGAACGCTAACAAGAGAATTTAGTCTGTTTTTTTAAAAAGAAAAGTTACCAACTATTCTAGTTTATTGAAAACTTTGCTTACGGATATTTTGTCATACTTAATGTAACAGTATATCTAGTGTAATAAACCTTTGAAATAAGTAGTGCTTTGCACACTCGTAAATTTCAGGGATTGTGGAGGAAACTAACGCTTGTTTACAACCAAGTGCTGTGGCACAGGTCAGATATTGAGCCTTTGATTTGACACACTTATACTCTATTTAGAGGCAGATCTACTGTAGATTGCTCTAGATATCTACTTATGTAGAGTGGATTAGTCACACCCTTGATTTTTAATGAAATTTTAGCTTAAAATGTACAAACTATAATAAATATATATATATGATTTTAATTATTACAATAGTTTTTCGTTCATGAAAATATATATTTTGCAATGCTTGTTTAAAAGCATTTTTATTATCTGTATTTATCTTGTACTTTTGTTCATTGAGTTATATTGTTTGGATGTTTATGTGGCTAATTTCCAAAGTTCTTCAAACATTTTTACTCTGCTATATTTCTCAGAATTTGAAAGATTCTTTAATTCTTTTTGAAGTTGGGTGCGGTGTAGGAAACTTTATGTTCCCTTTGCTGGAGGATAACACAAACCTATATGTCTATGCTTGTGATTTTTCTCCAAGAGCAGTAGAGTTTGTTAAGGTAAACAAAACATTTTTAATTCTAAATTAAATTTTTATGATATCAGAATTTTTATTTGCTAAGTACTAGGCCTGTCAACGGGTACCGGGTGTACCCGTTGCTGTGCGATTACCCGGGTAGTATAATTGTGCCCTGGTACCTGTGAAAATGTTACTGCAATGTCTGTACCAATGGTGGTGGAACAAAGCCTCATCTCTGTTCCCATTTTGGCTCACGAATAATTTATCAAATTAAAACTTTTCATTTGAAATATCTTTAACATGAAAACGCTTAAAAATAAATAACTTCAACCGAAAATAAAACACGGTCGCGACAAACTACAGTGTATTTTGATACACCTTTTTTTTCTTGGAAAAGGAAACAAAAATATTTTGAAACAAAAGAATCTGGTTCTTTGAATTGTTCAAGTAAGGAAAATAGAACATAACGCCAGTAATTAGGAAGGGCAGGAAATGACCTTGGCTTTGAAATACCCAGCCTAACTTTTGAGTTACCGGTTGACACAAGCCAATGTTGTTTATCTAATCCCCCGCCCCACTCACTCATTTCTCCACTCCTATTCAACCCTCCCCATACTTATTAAAAAATAAAAAACACCTGCTCTATTATTTTTAAAAAATATTTCAATGGTTGAATGTATTTCACTGTAATAACAAAATAAATGCTAGGGGATGGGTCCACTCAGTAGGGGCAAGTCCAGGAAAGTTTGGTTGATTACAACAGTTATCAGCTACTAACTAGAAATAACCCGCATGTCATCATATACGTTTACCGCCTTTTATCTTTAAACGACTTTGTTTAGCGCCCCACACCCCCAAAAAGAAAATCACTCCGGCACCCCTCTCCTCATTGTTTTTACACCACTGTACTATAGTAGTATTTCAATGTTATCATTTTTACATCATTGAATCATTACATCTAAATTTGCATTCACATCATAAACAAAGAAGTATAAGGCTAGTAGCGGGCATGATGGCGAAAATTTTGAGTCGTTTCAAAACATGTAACCCGGGTATCCGTTCAAAATTTGGACGGGTACCCGGGTAGCTTTTATCAACAATATTGACAGCCCTACTAAGAACTAATATAAAGTCTGCTGTTAACAGCTTTTTATTAATAATTCCATTTTTATATAAATATAGTTATTGAATATAAACATTACGGCAATGCACTTAATAGATTTAATAATATCTTTCCTTAAATACTAAAAAACATTTATATATATATATTTGCTAACACTAAAAGTAGAGCTGTAAATCAATAAAATTTGTATTGTTTTTTTTATTTTTTCATATATATTTAGTCTCATTCTCTCTTTGATGGAAGTCGATGCACTGTCTTTCAATGTGATATTACCAAAAATGATATAACCTGCAATATCCAAAGGGAGTCGGTAGATATAGCTACTTTGATTTTCGTATTATCTGCCATACATCCAGATAAAATGGTTGAAGCGGTGAAAAACATTTCCAAGGTTCGTCTAATTATTGCATTTCTTTTTTTTCTTCAAGTTAAATTTATATTTTTAGGAATGTTTTTTAAACATTATCATTTCCTTGACATAAGAAAAAATGTATAATGTAAAACTAGATTGATTTTAAATGGAAGCAAGCACACCATAATAGAATGTAGTTATTTTTTTACAATAAATTCATCTAGTAAAAGTTTTAACTGCTTATAATTTTATGTCAATGTAGACATTGAAACCAGGTGGACAACTTTTGGTAAGGGACTATGGATTGTATGACCACGCTATGTTGAGATTCTCCAAAGGTCACAAGCTGGCTGAATGTTTTTATGTCCGACAGGATGGCACCAGGGCTTTCTACTTCTCATTAGGTATGCCGTATACTTTGATGCATCATATTATTTTACTTGATATTTTAATTCTATTGGAGGAAGTTAAATTAAAGAAACTGTCATTAAATTTTTACTACAAGGAGAAAATAAGACTTTCTGTTACTTAGCTTTTTTTGGTGTGCACATTTTCTTTGCATCAAAACCATTTAAAAAAACTAATATTTTAATGCATATAAATTTTTAGCTTAACATATTTTTTTTTAACAGAAAAATTTGATACTATCATGGAGGAAGCAGGATTAGAAAAAACTAGCAGCACTTACATTCAAAGATCTACAATAAATAAGAAAGAAGGTATAGATGTACCGAGAATTTTTGTACAGGGAAAGTTCACCAAACCATCTTGACCAAAGCCTGCACTAGTCTTAAAGTTGTTTATAGTATCACGTCAATATCGTTTTCCTTATGAGATCGATGTGAGAACATAAATTGAATATTAAACTTGTAAATATTTTGATTATTTGTTTTTGTTATGTTTTTAAAACTGTATGATTAAAATTTGTTTGATAGATTCCTGTTAGCTGTGAGATGAGCCCCTGAAACAGTTCTATGTCAAATAACTTATGGAATGTTGAGTCCACGAAAGTGAAGTTGTAGTTTAGGGGTAGGGTAATTTATTGATTATATGTGATACGAAAACTATGCAGTAAGAGTTTTCATTCATCAGTTTAACTAATGTATTACCAGATAAAGTCCAGTTGGGGCAAAAAACAGTTGTTAACATTTTTTCTTGAGGCACTGCTCAAATAATTGGTCAGAGTAACCATTTGTTACCATCTAAATTCCTATTAAATTTTATTCAGAAATTATGGTTGTGGATGCATTTCAACTGCGTATGATGGTAAAAGTAGGAGATAGTGCACTTAATATAAATATGTTTTCATCACTCAGAAAACATTAATATCTTTAACTTTAAGGGTATATTAAAAAAAATGCATTATTTATTTTAATTAAAAGTTTCTTAAGGTGAATGCAAAAAAATTAAACAAAGTCTAATTTTTTTTCATAAATGTATTCATGTACATAAAGTATTTTTTAAAATCTAATAGACAAATTTTTAAAATCTAATAGACAAATTTAAAAAAAATATTTGTTACCTCCAGTGGCTAAGTCCCACAATCACATTTAAAGACATTTTAATGTAACTAATGAGTTATGACACACCATATTTTTACATGCATTTCATTTTTTTTAAAATTAGAAACATTATTATTTACATTGAAGATAAGAAGCCACCAATCATTGATCTGGTTTACATTGAAGATAAGAAGCCACCAATCATTGATCTGGTTTACATTGAAGATAAGCCACCAATCATTGATCTGGTTTACATTGAAGATAAGAAGCCACCAATCATTGATCTGGTTTACATTGAAGATAAGAAGCCACCAATCATTGATCTGGTTTACATTGAAGATAAGCCACCAATGATTGATCTGGTTTACATTGAAGATAAGAAGCCACCAATCATTGATCTGGTTTACATTGAAGATAAGCCACCAATCATTGATCTGGTTTACATTGAAGATAAGAAGCCACCAATCATTGATCTGGTTTACATTGAAGATAAGAAGCCACCAATCATTGATCTGGTTTACATTGAAGATAAGAAGACACCAATCATTGATCTGGTTTACATTGAAGATAAGAAGACACCAATCATTGATCTGGTTTACATTGAAGATAAGAAGACACCAATCATTGATCTGGTTTACATTGAAGATAAGCCACCAATCATTGATCTGGTTTACATTGAAGATAAGCCACCAATCATTGATCTGGTTTACATTGAAGATAAGAAGACACCAATCATTGATCTGGTTTACATTGAAGATAAGCCACCAATCATTGATCTGGTTTACATTGAAGATAAGCCACCAATCATTGATCTGGTTTACATTGAAGATAAGAAGACACCAATCATTGATCTGGTTTACATTGAAGATAAGAAGACACCAATCATTGATCTGGTTTACATTGAAGATAAGCCACCAATCATTGATCTGGTTTACATTGAAGATAAGAAGACACCAATCATTGATCTGGTTTACATTGAACACATCTAGAAATAGAAACAGACATTTTCCTATCACTGTATGTTTGGTTGAATGGACCCATATTTAATTGGAAATGAAGTAGAAGCTAAATACAAAATGAATGGAAAGTGAACTCATTATAAGTTTCACTTTGTGTTTTTTTTTAAAGACATCCCATAAAGGAAGGAATTTTTTTTTATGAATTCACAAATTTTGAAGATGATCTCTAATCTTATCTTTTAGTATTACAGATGTTCCTTTTATTCCTATGCAGATGATTATTGTGTCCTGTGCTTGATCAAATTGATTAATTCATATCATTTATTGTGTCCTGTGCTTGATCAAATTGATAAATTCATATCATTTATTGTGTCCTGTGCTTGATCAAATTTATTAATTCATATCATTTATTGTGTCCTGTGCTTGATCAAATTTATTAATTCATATCATTTATTGTGTCCTGTGCTTGATCAAATTTATTAATTCATATCATTTATTGTGTCCTGTGCTTGATCAAATTTATTAATTCATATCATTTATTGTGTCCTGTGCTTGATCAAATTTATTAATTCATATCATTTATTGTGTCCTGTGCTTGATCAAATTGATTAATTCATATCATTTATTGTGTCCTGTGCTTGATCAAATTGGTTAATTCATTTAATTTATTCTCAGAATGCAACAAGCAAAATCCTTGCCTTTTGTTGAGTAGAAAATTAGCACATCTGTGCTTCAGAATATATGAGTATACTATATACAGATCTGAACAGGTAATAAAAGCTTAACATCAATGCGTTGCAGCACAAATACCTTATGGTAATATAAATTATTATTATCATTCAAAACTACATACTCGTAACAAAATATTTTTAAAAATAGCACAATAAATACTGGCCACATTTTTCTCTCTAAACTCTAATCAAAAATAAAATAATTTCAAAAAGTGTATTTTTGGTCTACTTGACCAACACTTAAAAAAACTGGCAATATTTGCTCTATTATTAAGTATTCTTCTATTGATGAATTATTGTAGCACAAGATCACCTCTGTACCAATGAGACCTATACAATGGACGGATATGATAAGTAGATATAGAGAAAGCCAAGTGAAAGTCAATATGTTTGTACATAACATATGCAGTCAAAGTCAATATGTTTGTACATAACATATGCAGTCAAAGTCAATATGTTTGTACATAACATATGCAGTCAAAGTCAATATGTTTGTACATAACATATGCAGTCAAAGTCAATATGTTTGTACATAACATATGCAGTCAAAGTCAATATGTTTGTACATAACATATGCAGTCAAAGTCAATATGTTTGTACATAACATATGCAGTCAAAGTCAATATGTTTGCACATAACATATGCAGTCAAAGTCAATATGTTTGTACATAACATATGCAGTCAAAGTCAATATGTTTGTACATAACATATGCAGTCAAAGTCAATATGTTTGTACATAACATATGCAGTCAAAGTCAATATGTTTGCACATAACATATGCAGTCAAAGTCAATATGTTTGTACATAACATATGCAGTCAAAGTCATTATGTTTGTACATAACATAAGCAGCCAAACCAAAATTTAATTGGTCAAATAATTAGGTGAAACTATTCATGTGTGAATTTTAGAATTTAAACAAGAAATTGAATAATGCTGTTCCTGACTTCATTCTTTATGAAGCTTGTGACCTGTTTCAATCAGCAACTTTTATAAACAGAGCAAATTTAAAAAAATGAAAATTGTATAATCAAGCCCAAACAATGTGTTAATTACTGTACTGTTAATACTGTAAAAGATGGTCATTTGAGCTAATATTTAACATTATCTTTTGTTAGAATGTTATGTCCACTGGTAATTAATAACAATTATGGCACTACATTAAACAATATCTCACACTCACATGAACCTCAACTAAGATGGTGAAATTAAAACTCAACTTGACATCTTAAAAGACTCAATCTTAGCTGATTCCTGAAACTGAAATTGAAATGTTTGTTACAAACAATTTATTAGAGTCGAGTTCCAGAGCACCTGATGCATTTGTTACAGAAATACACTAATTTTTGTAAAAGGCTATTAGAAGTGGATCCAAAACTTTGCTGTTAATTTATTCCATGCCATGAAGAGTGTGGAAGTCAGTTTTAGCACAAATGACAGATGCTCCCAGGAAGTACATGAAACTAGAGGCCCATTACTCTAAATGACATTTCTCATCTATACTCTGGGTTGTATTCACTGTTCATATCATGCACTACCAATAAATTAGGACTGCTCTCCCTTGGGTTGCTGTAAGTTGTGCCCCCACTGCTAGCACGTGAATTATTTCCGCTACGACTTGCCCATTTGTCATTCACTTCTGGGGAAATATAGATTTCTTTGACAGCTGTTTCCTTTTTGCCACGTTTGGCTTGAATTTTTCGCTTGAAGAAATTGACAAGACGGGGAGCACCTCGGCTTATCTGAAAGAGAGAAGGGAATAGATGGAATTTTATCTCCTGGTACTGCTAATTATAAAATATAATAGTTATAAAATAACAAATAGTTATAAAAGAACAAAATTCTAAGCGGAAAAGCAATTGTTAAAATAAATGAAGTGATGACAAAACATGACGTTAATCTGTGGTAAAGCCAGTCATTGAATCAATGAACACATTAGAATTAAAGAATATAGTATGTTGTGCTGCAAAGCACTGCGGCAGTCTTAACCATAGATACTCGTGTTCTTTGCTGGGGTGGCGCCGAAGTGTTAGCGAGTCGAAGTAGGGAAAATTCCACGCCTCCTTGTGAGTTCACTTTTAGTGGGAGGCATTTTCGACTTTATGGCCTGGTTGCCCAGACGGCCGCTTCAGAAGCGACAGTTTCGGGCGGGGGGGGGTTCCTCATTCAAAAAAACAAAATTTTTGAAAATAAACTTCCTACAAGATGGTATCATCCAAGTAGAAAACCGTAACCTTGAACAAGTAAACAACTTTGTATACCTTGGGAGTGTGGTCAGTGTATCAGGGGGAACAGATGAGGACATCGAACGAAGAATAAATTTGGTACGACAGGCTTTTGCCAATGTGAAACAGGTCTGGAGATCTACACACATCTCTGTCAAAACAAAAGTAAGGGTCTTTAACACCAATGTTAAAACGGTCCTACTTTATGGATCCGAAACATGGCGGACGACAGAGACAACAAAAAATAGACTCCAGACCTTTGTTAACAGATGCCTCAGAAATATTCTGAAAATAAAATGGTTCGATAAGGTCGAAAACTACAAGCTGTGAGAGAGGTGCGGACAAAGAACAGTAGAACAACAAATCATGGAAAGAAAGTGGAGATGGATTGGACACACCCTCAGGAAAGATAACAGCAGGGCTAGGCAGGCCTTAGATTGGAACCCCCAGGGCAAACGACAACGAGGACGACCCAAGCGTACATGGAGACGGAGCATGTTGGACGAGGCTGGAAGGACTGGGAAGAACTGAAACGACTGGCAAGGGACCGTGTAGAGTGGCGAGCTTTGACGGAGGCCCTATGTTCCACAAGGAACTCAAAGGACACATGATGATGATGATTTTCGACTTTATGACCTGGATGCCCAGACGGCCGCTCCAGAAGCGACAGTTTCGTTCCTCAGCTGTTAAGTCCCCTTGGGGAGCAGAATAGCTGAGGGGGTCTTCCGGGAAGACCCATGAAGAGCACTTTGCTCGGGCTGCTGATTTTCTTCCACATGTAGGATATTTGTTGTGCTTCAAACAAGAATGCGGAAGAACTACACTAGCGTAACTTGTAGATGTTGAGAGATATAAGGGGCCACAACAACACAAAACCAGATCTCAATTCTCATTGTACCATCATAATTTCCCTTTAATTTAATAACCAGGATCACTTTTAATGACGCATTTTATACATAATTCATCAACGCGAAGGTAAAATCAAACTTAGTTTATACCGGGTCCCCCACAATTAGTAAACTTACTTAAATATCATACGTAGTTATAGTAATAGTATTATTAGTTTAGTAGTATTACTAAACTAATTACTAGTATTAGTGTACTTATACAAATTATACTAATAATAGTACTATTAACTATTATAGTCACTAAATAGTATTAGTAATACTAATAGTACTACACTTGACACTTGTAAGTTGTAATAGTAATAGGCTAATTAATTTTGAAACTGAATAATTTGTAGTGCTTTATGAACGTTTTAGTATTATTATTTGTGTGTTTTCATTATATTCAAATACAACATGTGATAACTGTAACTAAATCTTTTTTATTTAATTATATATATGAGGGATAAAATTAATAAGTCTTAAGCCATTTCCGACAACCCCTCTTAATTTTGAAGGGGCGATGACTCGATGGACAATACCAATTTTCACATTACGGGGAATCGATAAACTTTTTTGTGACAAGTCCATTTTTTATGAAATAAAGTTATTCTGATTGGAAAATAAATAACCTCTAACTCATATCAATATCAAACATATTTATATAAAGGTTATTTTTTAAATTCTATTGTTCTGACATAGCTGTCAAAAGAATTAAATTCCTGCCGATAACACAATAGTAATCCCTTCACATTGGATAGGGGCCGTCCATAAATGACGTCACACAACTAGGGGGAGGGGGGTCACACTTTTGTGACGATGCGTGACTAGGGGGAGGGGGGGTTGAAGAAATGTGACGTCACATTAAAAGGGTAACTTTAAATATAACTTCCACTGAAATATTTGGTGGCTTACAATTAATTTATTTAATGTTTTTTGTTTGTTTTTTTAAATCAGTGCTTTTCAATGTGCCAGTCGGTAGGCCATCAGATGCTGGTTGGCGTAAGCTATCAAGACACGAAAATTAAATCTAATTATAATCCTTAAGTTTGAGAATCCACAAGATAACGTATGAAATTGTTACACTGCGTCGTTTGATGTTGACATCAAAGCATTTGTGATGTAACCGCAGCTCCGTTTGGTTCTCTCATGGCAGGAGTCAAACTTTTTTTGCCCGTTACCCCAAAATATACAAGTTTATGTGTGCGTTACCCCTTCCCCCCCCCACCCCAGACTCTAGGTCCTGCTCACATGAATCGGGGATTTGGGGGAGCGTCGTTAGCAAATGCTACTGGTGAGTTTTACAAGCATGACAAGTGCCTAAAAATGATCTGAATATGATGATGTGTAGATATTTTAAGCCAAAACGACACGGAATATCCTTTTTCTTTAAAAGGGGAGGGGGGGTAATCTATTTGATAGAATTAAAAACGTTTTAAGTTTGATATAATTGTTCAATTGGTTTTTGGTCAAACGCCCCTGGTCATTCTAGTCTTCTAGATCAGTGCTTCTCAAAGTGGTGGTCCACGGACCAGTGCCGGTCCGTGGGCCATTGCTTCCGGTCCGCAGATGTTCTCCAAAAAAAAGGACAGACAAAATTGTCAGTGCAGGGAAAATAGTGCACCAGTCCCTGGTGCAACGGAAAAAATTCCTGCCGGTCCGCCTACTAAAACGTTTGAGAAGCACTGTTCTAGATATAATGGTAAATGAGCCCATTTAAAATTAGTCAAGTATTCATTAACTTTATTGAATGCATCAAATTATTGACATCGCAATTCGAGAGGAGAACAAAACAAATTTTCTTCTTAGCTCAGTTTTTAAGGCATTAATTTTAAATATCACAGAGAGTATCCGTGTTACGGACAAGTCATGAGGATTAAGATTATTGTCACTCGTGTCAATATAAATGAAAGTAGGGTAGATTTATGTGTCCTTCGTATAGTACGTAGGTTAGAAATCTACATACTCGTCAAATTTTAAAAAAATGCATTTTCTGGAAGGAACCGGTTCAATAATGGGCATATGTTCCAAGCGTACACGTACACATGACGTATTTTAATATATCTAGTGGATTGTAGTGGATGTTATGTGTCCCAAATGAGTCTGTATTACCCCCAATAATTCCCTTTTTGACCCCAGATGAGGTTATTTACCACTGTTCGCCGACCTCTTTCTGACGGGTTGCCCGTCAGTCAATTGAGGGATTTTTAAAAATACATTTTAAAAATGTTATTTTTTTTAAAAATTATTTCTAAACAAAGACGTTAACCGTGATGATTAATAGTCAATGTTTAATTTGTATGGATGTTAACACAGTTTGTTTTCTGAAGGCCGGTTAAACGTTTTAAAAAAATGCTTCACACGGGTTACGATATTACAATGTAGATCTTCACTAAATAAATAATAAGTACTTAAATGACAATAAACGTGGTTTGAAACATACTTATTTTCAAATAGAAAATAAAGTTGGTTTTTTGTGTTGGAGGGGGGGTCAAAGATTTGTGACGTATTTTTTAGAGGGGGGTCTAAGTTTTTGTGACGACGCGTGACGGGGAGGAGGGGGGTAAAAATCGGCAAAAATCGCGTGACGTCATTTATGGAAGGCCCCATACCGTCGGACTCTAAAATTAAAAAATTTAATTTTAGAGGCTAATTAACAACGAGGAATTACCAGCCCCCCTACCCCTCCAACATGTGCCACTCAGAGCATTCGATTGGCTCGTGATTGAAATTGATAGGAAACAGCCATTTTTGCTTTTCCAACAGTAGCTGCTGTCAAATTTGAAGACTCGGCTAAGTTACCACCACATCACTATCAAGTTCTCATACTTATGAAGCCTCTGATTTGTCAACATAGTAGCGTTAGTATCAGAAGAATTTATAACCAAATAAGGAGTTTGAAGTTTTAACAGAAGAAACGTTCTATTAATTTCATATTTGGCTTTTCTTGTATTTCGATAAAAAGCTACACTTTCTTGTACAATTTTCCTTGTTAGAAACTAATTAACGACTAGGAATTTGCCGCCCCTAGCCTAGTGCCGCCCGGGGCATTTGCCCCCCTTGCTACACCACTGCGTAAAACGCAAAAAACTGATAAAATCGTAAGAGTCGAGTCAATGTCGCCATGACAGTTTTTGCGTAAATTTTCCATATGCGCAGAACGATGCGCGAACTAGTATAAAGTGCCTACACAAGCTGTGGATATATACAGAATTTGAATGAAGTTCTTTTTACTAACTATAGGCCTACTATTGGACCTCTATCATCAAATAATGCGTTAACGATAGCTCAAGTTCAAGGCCCACTAAACGTACACTGAGTGTGTTAATAGATTAATTATGAACAAGACTGTCATACCTACGCACACTGAGTGTGTTAATAGATTAGTTGTGAACAAGACTGTCATACCTACGCACACTAAATGTGTTAATAGATTAGCTGTGAATACGACTGTCATACCTACGGACACTGAATGTGTTAATAGATTAGCTGTGAACAAGACTGTCATACCTACGCACACTGAATGTGTTAATAGATTAGCTGTGAACAAGACTGTCATACCTACGCACACTAAATGTGTTAATAGATTAGCTGTGAACAAGACTGTCATACCTACGCACACTGAGTGTGTTAATAGATTAGCTGTGAACAAGACTATCGTACCTCGGGTGACGTGTCCAGTGTTTGTTGACGTGAACTTTTCTTGTCCATGGCTGAGTCTGACGATGCTGACATTGTCCTTGGGGAGCTCGAGCCCCCTACAGAGTTGATACTGCTAGTACTGTTAGACAAGTGTGTTGTCAGAAATAAGCTGAGATTATCTCTCCTGGTAATCCGATCACCGTGCTCCCTGAAGTCTGCTCCTACGATGGTTGGTTTTGTGTTTCCCTGCATTGAAGTCTCCGGCGACAGTTTAGCTACTGCGCCATTCGTGGGGCCGGACTCTGAGTCCGCTTCGTCTAGAGACTGAACCTGCAGGGGGGCACTGAAACCTCCAGTGGACAACTGCTTCTGCGGGGAAATTGACGGAGAGATGTGAAACGTTTTTATAAGATATTTTTTCAATCCATCAGCGTTCTGATTTTGAAATGTGAATTATTATGGCCCAATAAAGCTAAGATACGGAACAAATCATACCACGAATTTCTTTCATGCTCAATTAGTATAGTAGAGGAACATGAACATACATTTTTTTAGGAATGCTTGTATTTTATAAAAGTTGCCGTGAAAAATGAAAGAAGATTCGATTCATCAGTCTCAAATAAGAAAGAGATAAGGGAAGAAGACAGAAAGAGTGAGGAAAAAGGGACTTGGGGGGGGGTGAGAAAGAGGAACAAGAACACTATCCTAGAAGAGTTAAAAGATCAATAATTTTCAATAATAAACATTTAAACAAATATTTCATAATAATTATTTTAAAAAAACAACGATCCGAAATACTTTACAACGTATAAAGTGAAAGTGATTAAAGATTAGGTAACTCTTTTGACTATAATTTCCTCACCTCATGCTGCCCTTGTTTAGAACTAGAACTAGAAACATGAGTGTACACAGACATAAGCGTTCACTGCATTGATTAGTCACAGCACATTCAAATTGTTAAACAACTCAATCGATAGAAATCAAATATCAAATACCAGAATAGACGTGTGCCAGTCGAAGAACATTTAACTTTCACATAATCTTTGTAGCGTTCTGCCTCTGACAGACAAAATAATTCTATCTTTCACAGACAATGAAGACAAAATTCTGCGTGTCACAGAACATTCATGGTGACCGCAGTCCTACGCCAATTCAGAACAATCCTTTTTGAAATCAGATTTGTGATTTTGACAGCTGTAACTGTAATTGTGTCACATCAACGATCAAGTTATCACTGAGCACTTGAGAAATTGTGAAACTCGATATCCCTCGTTCATCTTTGTCTCCAGCCCTATGCACCCTTCCCAAAGATAACGGTCCTTTCCTCTGGTAGACCTAAACTCACACATATAACCGACTTTTCCTTTGCTAAGACTTTGCAACCACCACGCATTTAAGTATAAACTGAGCGTTCCGCTTCAATGATCATAAATCATTTATTCAAGGTCCGGATCTTAAAGAAACGGTGGTTTTATGTCCATGCGCATGTCCACTGAGAACGAGGACAAAGGTTTGTTTGTTTCGTTCACGCAATGCGTGGGGTATCAATGTCATTTCATTTTATCGGCTGGGACACTGTCTTTAATATAAGAGTATTTGGGCGGTATATTATAAGACAATTAATGTCCAAATATGAACGATGGCCCATCTTAATCTACGTCCATAAACACCATGCTTGTACCGGTAGCGAGTATCTGTTAGATAATATTAATTAGACAGACACATAATTTTGTTTGTATAGACTAAACATAAAATCTAGAATATTACCTCATCCTCTCAAATTATTCCACTTGGAATATTATACCTGTCTAAGATCTCGGCTCCGATTCCTGCATCACCTCCTGTCGTTAGACCCAACTACAGCCCGTGTGCAGCCGTCAACCTGTGCTCGCGAACACGCGACACCACTAACTGGCTGGTCATAACAGTTACAGGGGGGGGGGCGGGGGACGTGAAGGGCAGCGCGTCTCAGTGTGTTAGATTTTAACCTCCGTTTAAATATCATTTTATTTGTCTTCCTTCTTTCGAATACGACTTTGATGATGAATTCAAGATTGTGATTTTGAAAAAATTGGATACGTACTTAATAACAATAGCTTTGTGGCACATATACATTCAATACTCAACTGCTGAATACAATCAATATCTATTTAAACAAAATAGAAAATTACAGAGCACACATGGTACGTTCATCGGTTCAAGAAATCTCTCATTAACAATTTGTAAATATTAGTTAAGATGTGTTTTGAGTGCACTTTTGAATTCATGAATAGCAGGAATTTTACGAATATGTGATTGGAAAGAATTCCACAGTCACTGGAACACAAAGAGAAAGCACTGTCACCGAATGTTTTAGTGCGTGTCTTACGAACATAAAGACTTAAAGAATAAATGTGTGTCTGCGGGAGAGCGAAGATGACGAGAATGTGAATAGAGAGAAGTTCAGTAAGATAGAAAGGAATAGAAAGGGTAAAAGTTGTTACGAAGTTGTAGCAGAGAACCGACAATTTGTAATTATGTAGTCTATTCGTGCTTTTTACAGGGAGCTAATAAATGACGCAGTGGTGTTATATGGTTGCTTTTACCTCCCGTTAGCACTTGCCTGGCAGCTGAAGTTTGAACTATTTGTAGATATTACCAGAAAGAAGAGAGTTGCAATAACCAACACCAGGGTTAGTGAGTTAATGGCGGATTCAGATGATCTGACCGATGGCGGTGTAAGCAGAGCGACAGAAGTGAGAGATATTGCTATTGGTAAACATTGTCAGAAATAATTTAGTCAGGAATCCTATACTAGAAGTTGACGTGAGCGATGAATTGGAACTGATTGCCTGAAGAGAGACAAACTTTAACTGAAGAGAAATACGGAGAGACAAACGTTACCTGAAGAGAGATACGGAGATACAGATGTTACCTGAAGAGAGATACGGAGATACAGATGTTACCTGAAGAGAGATACGAGGGAGACAAACGAGAGGATGATTTTTGATTGTGAAAGAGAACACGGCTTCGAACTTTTCGTCATTCAACTTCAACTTGCAAAGAGTCATCCATGACTTGACCTCACTAGGGCCTGGACTGTCAGGTCAATAAGAGAGGGATGGGGTGCGCATACAGCTGCGTGTTATTTGTGGGATTGATGTACTCTCAACTGCGTGCTTTTCTATAGCAATAGAAGAAATGGCCTGATATACATAAAGAATCTGGCTGAACCCAAACCGGACCGCCGGGGCACTCATTGTACTAATTCACCTCTGCCAGAGAAACAGTCATCCACAGCGACCACCTGCGATCTATTGGACAGTGAGAATAGAAACAGGCATCCACAGCGACCACCTGCGATCTATTTGACATGTAGGATAGAAAAAGGCATCCACAGCGACCACCTGCGATCTATTGGACAGTGAGAATAGATACAGGCATCCACAGCAACCACCTGCGATCTATTGGACATGTAGGATAGAAACAGCTATCCACAGCGACCAAGTGCGATCTATTGGACAGGTAGGTTAGAAACCAGGCCAGAAAAAAGAGCCTAAATTCCTAAACAATCTTCAAGTATACTGAACAGTATCTGATGATCAACTGTTTTCCAAGTAAACAAAAATATTTCACGGCCTTTCGGGCATTTGTTCCGAGGAATCAAATCTGGAGAAGTGATTATCGATATATTTTAAGACTTTAACACATAATTCTAATACAATATCCACACCATTCTGTGTGGGATTCTTAAACTCCATTTTTTCGTTTACCATAACGTTGGTAATGTTGTGGCAAAACTTAACACAATTTATCAAGTAAACAATTGTGAGACATTATCTTTGATTCAAATTAAGTATTACTTTTTAAATTTTCGTTTTTTGTTTATTTTATACATAAACAACCAGGACCTAAACAAAGTCGTCTTGTGGAACAAATTTTAAGACATAAAACAGATCAATTTCACAAACATATGCGATCGCAACTAGATTCATGGAATCAGCGTGTTTTCTTAAGCAAATGTTACTGAGCTGAGCTGCTGAAGAAGTTAGAACAGCTTGAAACAACATGCCTTTTATTTCTTATTAGAAGTTACACCAATTGTCCACCCAGTCTCCCACAAACCTAGAGCAGCTCAAAGTTCGTTTGTTTGTTTGTTTGTTTACATGAATGTCAAAGAACCTTTAACAAATCGTCAGTGATACATCTCATTAAGTGACGAAAATGACACTTGAATTTTTCATAAGTTTTATAATCTTTGGGATTGATGTAACTTGTAAAATAGATGCCGCGTGTTAAGTGATATTTGATGACGTAAGCACTGGCTAGAGTTAGCGCCACAATATTAAGTGATATTCGTAGGGCTGTTAACAATTAATTTAAATTTAATCGTTAACTTTTGAAAAATTAACGATTTCGTTCATTTCGATTAAAGCCAAAAAATGAAATTTATGGTGTCATAAGTAACATTTATTAAACGTACTTGTCGAAAATCGAAATAAAACTGAAATGTCTTCTTTATATGCCATCTTTTAACCAACAACGCAAACAGACAAGTGTATTGACTTTATTTGGTTCAAGTGATGAGCGGGTCACATTGACAATATAACCAGCCAAGCTGAACAATCGTTCACATAGCTTTAGATTGTCTCAGCTGAAGTTTCCGATACTGTGGTGGATGTTTGGTTTGCGGGTGATATGTAAGCGAAGTGTTAGAACCATGGTAGCAATGTTCTCTTTAAGCCGCGCGGCAGCGCAGATATTTGACCGACGCCACACAGGAGTTAAGAATCGCCGCGCAGCAAATTTGGTAAAATATTGCACACAAAAAAACGTTGTGCAACTTTGCACACGAGTTGTTTTTTTTAACTTTGCACACGGACCAACGAAGCTTAGACTTAGAGAGAACATTGGTAGACAAACGATTTCTCTCAATGGACACATAAACTTTATCAAAATTTTAAATAGTCAAGCCAGTCAATAGTTTAAAACCAAAATGTTCGTGTAATCGTCCGGAAATTAGTTTATATTTATCGGCCGAAATATTTTACTTTTTGACTTCCAGTACATTTATAAGTGGTGGGTCGATTAATCGTAAAAAAAAATTCATCATCAAAAATTTTTAACGATTAATCGAGCCCTAGATATTTGATGACGTAAGTACTGGCTGGATTTAGCGCCACCAGGGGCGTGGAACGAAAAACGAGCCTCCACCTTCCAACATAAACGCCCCAAAAGGTGACATATGACGCCACCCATCCTTACACATTTTTAAAGTGCCGCCCGGGGCGGATCACCTTTCCCCCAAGCCACTGGGTGTAAAATGTGATAAATAAGAGGTGATATGTGATTGTCGTGAATCGTGACGTAATATGAGCCATGAATTTAAACAATCGATGCTTTATGACTGACCCGAGGCAGAGGAAGAGGGGCGCGCTTAGGTAGACTATCGATTCTTTCAATCTGCTGCTCCCATTGAACTACCTGTTCACAGCTGACGGTATTGATGGCACTGGAGTGCAGAAATAAATATTGTATGTCATTCTATTGAGATGTTTGTCCTTGTTGGTGGAAATCATAGCAACTAGCTCTTCCTTATTCTTCCTTGTGAAACAATTTTCATATTATTTTAAATTATTATTCTGGGTCTGCACGTATGTTACAAATTCTGTAAATTCCTTTTATTTTTTATAAAACTTTAAGACGGGGTTTAAATTTGTTATAATCCTCCTTATCCACCCTTCACATTCAGACCTAAATAACTCATACAGTCAAGTAAATAACTCATTATACAAACAAGAACCAAGAAACTCATACACAGTCAACTAAATAACTCATTATACAAACAAGAACCAAGAAACTCATACACAGTCAACTAAATAACTCATTATACAAACAAGAACCAAGAAACTCATACTCATGCCATGCCGTGTTTGCGCATATGTCTTGAGCAGCGTTCATTATTTCATGATTTGAAGTGTTATTACACAATTGTTTTTGAAACGTTCAACATTAAGATGAAGACAATGTCCTTCAGATGGACCTTTGATCTGACAGGACAGTTCAGCCATGCATGTGATCGTGGGCGAGACAACTAATTGAATTAACAACATGTTTGTATTACAATTAAACGAAAGAATGCCTTGCCCCCCCCCCTTTTTTTTTCCAAGTGACCTTATAACTTATGAACTTATAACCTAAGTGACTTTTCACTTTCCCCACGCCTTATTACTTGCATGTGTTTTTTTTTAAAGAGCACCTAATACGTTTTGAAATTTAAATCGATTAAAATCTTCGTTTAAAGTTTAAAGTTATGCTATTTCTCAAGTTGACATCGTTTGAACCATTCAACCGAGAAAATCATTGACCTGCAAGTTCAACGGCTTAAGACTCACTTGAATTTCATATGATCACGTATTGATCAGCGCCTACCGATGATATGTTATTGATTTCTTTAAAGTTATGGTCCGATAACTCGACCAATATTGTGCTGTGGCAGAGTCACTAAAGGCCCCTTTGCATACACATTATGAATTGCGATGAAGAAAATTTTGACAACTTTTTAAAGAAATAATAAATAGTCAATAAAAGCGTCGAAACTATATCATACTATATCTAATTAAAAACAAAAACAAATCGAAATTTAATAGGTAAAACGCTAGGCGGAAATATAAGATTTGAAAGTATTTGTCGACTTGTTTATTTCAGTTATGTTAGCAGACACATTTGCAGCGGAAGTATATAAACCGCAGAGGCAACTCACAAATTCATGGTTTGAACAGAAAGCAGTCTACACACAATCAGTTGTGTTAATAGTCAGCAGTCTACACACAAATCAGTTGTGTTAATAGTCAGCAGTCTACACACAAATCAGTTGTGTTAATAGTCAGCAGTCTACACACAAATCAGTTGTGTTAATAGTCAGCAGTCTACACACAAATCAGTTGTGTTAACAGATAGCAGTCTACACACAAATCAGTTGTGTTAATAGCCAGCAGTCTACACACAAATCAGTTGTGTTAACAGATAGCAGTCTACACACAAATCAGTTGTGTTAGCAGATAGCAGTCTACACACAAATCAGTTGTGTTAACAGACACACGAACATCAATCAATCAACCGCCCCGATGCCCTTTGATCCCAGCATTCATTAGCCTACAAGGTCAGTGTAACTGCGAAAATCTATATTCGAGCAATTTGATATTGGCTCTAGTCGATGATAAGATTAGGAAATAAAAATGTGTTTTACAGTGTGGAAAACACAGGGCAGCACTGTGGCAGATTAATCTAAAGGCAAATAAGACACGTGCCTAGGGGCTACATACAGAAAAATCTGTGTTTTTTAAATTGATGTGATGTTGACATTAAAAAAAAATTGTTTCTAGAAGAAGAGCATAAACAAAAGTAATGGAAATAGCGCACCTACTTTTTCTCCTACAAGCAGAATATTAGCGTGACGAAAAGAGAGCTACTCATGAAGCGCTGCTGATACCGGACTGTGCATTTTGAACTGGTCATCAAGATTGTTTTTTGTACATGATTGGTTCTTCCCTTATAAAATGATCTTTTTGTTAGATTTCTCAAAAGATGAAATGCTTATTGTAACTATAGACTCCCACTTTAAACATGTGGAACCCAATACTAAAATTAAGTGTCCCTAACGTAATAAATTGTCATCTCGTCCCTGTAGTGTAGAGATACAACAAACACACGGAGGATTGTCTAGTTTAGCTCGGAGAACTACATTTTAAGGTGGATTTACACAGGTTTCTATATCACATGTATTGAGCAAATAGGCCTAAAGGCGTTTGATTGGGAAAAAAAACATGTTTACTTAAAATGCTAGTTGATTGGCGTTGTTTACGTACCAACTGTTGCTATGCTGGGAGAGTAGCTCACCTTTGTGTACACAGCATAAAGCGGGACATGTTATGTACGTCACTTCGCTGCGTGTGGTAGGCTGTCGCAGACTTCGTCATTTATCAATTAGCCGACATTTTGCTGGCTGTTTCGCTACGTGAACGTATTTCTACTACGCAAAGGCTACAACAGACGCTGTGACGTTATGTTATGGCAAACAGGTTCAAGGCTGGACAAGACTAGATTAGAGCAAGGCGTCAGGATAGCAGGCGCGAACGTTTTACGTACCTCATTACACAAACGAACAGTAGTAGATAGAATTGTAACGGGTGGACTTAGGTTTGCATCTCTTTCCACATTTAGAAATGAGACCTCGTGCCATTTGAGTAGTGGTTCCGTGTGGGTAGTGGTGCCGTGTGAGTAGTGATGCCGTGTGAGTTGTGGCACCGTGTGGGTAGTGGTGCCGTGTGAGTAGTGGTGCTGTGTGAGTAGTGGCACCGTATGAATAGTGGTGCTGTGTGAGTAGTGCTGCTGTGTGAGCACCGTGTGAGTAGTGGTGCTGTGTGAGTAGTGGCACCGTGTGAGTAGTGGCACCATGTGAGTAGTGGCACCGTGTGAGTAGTGGTGCTGTGTGAGTAGTGGCACCGTGTGAGTAGTGGCACCATGTGAGTAGTGGCACCATGTGAGTAGTGGCACCATGTGAGTAGTGGCACCATGTGAGTAGTGTCTCGGTGTGAGTAGTGGTGCGGTGTGAGTAGTGGCGCCGTGTGAGTTGGGGTACCAAGTGAGAAGTGGTGCACTGTGATTAGGGATGCAGTGTGAGTAGTGGTGCATTGTTATTCATGTTGTGACCAAAGCTGAGTTACTAGGAGGTGCGGGGAGATAATTTGCCAACAAAGTTTTGAAGAGTTATTGGCATTTACACTTTATTTCGTCTACCCCCCCCCCTTTCTTTTTCCACCAGCCGGGTTTTTGACTACAATTTAAGTGATATAACTAGAATTGTAACCTGCCAAGGGAGGTCAACCAGTTGGCAGTGCTAGAAGTTACCTCTATCCTAGTTCAGCGTTGACCCAGTGCTGTGACAAGGTCGTTGGAATAGACATGAACTGACCTACAAATTGGACTTGGTAGTGACAGCGTCAAGTCTTAAAACGA
Source organism: Ampullaceana balthica (assembly GCA_944989445.1). NCBI lineage: Eukaryota > Metazoa > Mollusca > Gastropoda > Lymnaeidae > Ampullaceana > Ampullaceana balthica. The sequence goes on along the minus strand of CALYLW010000298.1, from coordinate 124,335 downwards.
AGTTATTTACTGAAGGCCATGAGTCAGAGACAGTTAAAAGCATTCATTCAAACTAAACAAATCAAATATTAAAAACTACGTTGAATCTGAACACGCAATCTGAGCATGTATTTAATGGGACCAGAAAGTTTGGTTTAGTACGGTGGATGTGCGGTGGTCGTACCTACTGACTACGCTTAATTCAAAAGTCGATATGAGAGAGAGCATGACGGGAAATCTTGAATTGCAAAATCTCTTCTTTGTGTTAATCCTGTAATTCAAATGTCAATAGATAAATGGAAATAAGGTCCAAAAATAGACACCTTTGGCACAGGTAGAGGCAATAAACTCAAGACGTTTATCTAACTACCTTGAAATCAATTCAATACAAAGTTATTTTTGGAATTATTACAAGTTCCATTGGATTTTAGAAGACTAAGACATTTAAGAACGTAAATTATTTTACATTTGTTTAAGTTTAAGTTCCGTAAAATCTTACTCGCGTTAGGTCTGATTCGGTGAAGTTATTTTTTCATGTGTTTGTAAATGTATCCTAACTCCCTGCATTAATAGTAGGGCTGTTAACGATTAATTTAAATTTAATCGTTAACTTTTGAAAAAATAACGATTAATTAATCGATAATTTCGATTAAAGTAAAAAAATTGAAATTTATGGTGTCTCAAGTAACACTTATTAAACGTACTTGTCAGAAATCGAAATAACTTCTTTATTATATGACATCTTTTAACCAACAACGCAAACAGACAAGTGTATTGACATTATTTGGTTAAAGTGATGAGCGGGTCTTATTTACAATATAACAAGCCAAACTGAACAATCATTCACATAGCTTTAGATTGTCTCAGCTGAAGTTTCTGATGCTGTAGTGAATGGTTGTTTTCCAGGTTATATGTAAGCGAAGTGTTTGAACCATGGTAGCAATTTTCCCTTTAAGCATCGTGGCTGCGCATATATTTGACCTTCACCACGCAGGAGTTTAGAGTCACCACGCAGCAAATTTTGTAAAATATTGCACACAAAATGGACGTTGTGCAACTTTGCACACGAGTTTGTTTTTTTTTGTTGTTTTTTTTAACTTTGCACACAGACCAATGAAGCTTAGACTTAGAGGGAACATTGCATGGTAGGCAAGTGATTTCTCTCAATGGACACATAACCTTTATCAACATTTCCATTACATTTATATTGGTGGGTCGATTAATCGTTAAAAATAAATTTAATCGTTAAAAAATGTTAACGATTAATCGAGAAATTAATCGTTAATTTCCGCAGCCCTAATTGATAGTAATACCAAACTTGGTACTTGTCTGTTATCCGACCAACAAGATTTTTAAAATTATAAATATTTTTTGAATTAACTGTTGTAAATAATATACATATTTATATTATTTATAAGCCATACTAATACAGTATAAAATAAATTATACTTACCAAGATTGACTTTATTCACTTTATTAATTTAACTATATTGAAATTTGACAAGAATGAGAACAACACTGATAAAAAAATAATCTAAACGATAAATGAAAGAAAGTTGCCATTAAAAAAATGGGCTGCCTTATGCATTATCAATTGTAATGTAATATCAATATTTTTTTTAAAAATTCGGCATGGATTACACTCACGGAACCGTTAATCACAGCCTACATTTCATTGATCCTATTACCGTTGCTAACACCCAACTAATCGAGCGGGCATGGACATCTGAGGAGCCAAAGAAACGCCACAACGGGACTCCGCATCATATTATAGATATACAATTATATTAACATTTATTTAGTAGTAATTTGTCAATTGCAATAGCATAAGTTTCGCGGGGTTTCCAGAAGTTAATACCCCTCAAAAAAACAAAAACTTTTTGGTGGTCGGATAACGGACAAGTACCCCAAACTTTCATATAATATATATATATATATATACATATATATATATATATATATATATATATATATATATATATATATATATATATATATACTAGTGTACACCCGTCAAAAATGACGGAAGTTTTCAGCTGAAATCTATTTATTTTATAAAAAATGCACTTTTTAGGGCGCCTATGGCACCGACCTTTTTCAAAAGCCCAACTAACTTGTCCTTGTTTGATAAATACGAAATATTAAACTTTCTCAAATGTACACAAAGTATTTTATAATAGGGATTGCAAGGCGCCTGCGGCGCCCCGTTTGTTATTTATTTTATAATTAACCATCATCAAATCCTCTTTTTAAATCCTTTATATTAACTCGTGGTGTCTGCGGCGGACCTTGCTTGCTTGCTTGCTTGCTTGTCGCCAAAACTTTTGATCGATTTTTAACCCACTTGCTCGCAAGATAGCGAGCTGAAATTTTGCAGGCAGTTTCGTACCGATGATAAAAACAATGTATCAAAATTTCAGATCGATCGCATGTACCGTAATTAAATTATTGATTTTTTAGATTATTTTTTTATTCCTATGTATCATGCTATTTTTTGAGATAGAGCGTCGCGGTGCGTATTATATTGAACAACCTTTCTGTCGCGCAATAAGGTGCGTATTTTACTGACAGCTCTTTTTATAAACATATTCCTGATCGGTGCGTATTATATTAAACATGTTTTACGACACAACTTCAATTTTGTATTTCTGGATGGTCTGGCGCTGCGTATTATAATGAACATTCTTTTAGTTACTTCTCGTACATAAAGGATTTATAGTCAAAAACTTGGTTTTTTACGGGTTTTTCTTATTACATTGATCCCTTTTCCAAAATTAAAATATTAGCGAAAACAATGACGCAATATTATATTTTTTTACAGCGCATTTTTAATTTGCACACCTTTTGATGCATTGGTGCAGTAACTTGGTTTTCCCTGCTTTCTAAAATTAGTAGCGTCAGGACATACTGACTGACTTGCGTGACAATTGCAAATTATATAGTTTTATATATGTACGTTTGGCCTAAATGTACATCACCTAAATCTCTGCACGTTGTATGAATTTGATCAGGTACAAGGATTTAGCTTTAACAAGTGCGACAAATAATGTTGAAGAATCAATTACATGTACCACACAGGATTGCCAGATTGGCCTTTTTAGGGCCGAATTCTCAAAATTTGGCCTTTTTCAGATGGTTTGGCTTCAAATATTTTTTGGGGCCTTTTTGGGATTTTTTTCTTGAAAAAAATTAAAAAATATAATATATATATATAATATATATACAAAAATTATCTTCATCACCAAAATAAAAAATAAAAATAAAGCCATAAGTCTGTTAGAGCCAGGGCTGAGCTTTTACTCACTAATGAATACTGTAAGGACTTCGTCGTGTCATCAAGACTGCTTGATGGCTTGACATCTGATAAAGTTTATAATACTACAAATAGCAATGTATAGGAAAAGGATGACCTGTAAATCCTCTTTCAAATTTGTATGTTAGTAATGTTAGTGTCATAGTCTATTTATTTTGCGAGTACAGCCATACATAAGAACATTGGCATGTACACATTTATCAACCCTTTTCTCCTGGTTCAACCTTAATTTTCAAAAGTTAACTAATTTTCAGCCGTTATGGGCCGTCCATAAATGACATGACGCGATTTTGGCAGATTTTTCACTTTATTTTCAGCCCTCGTCACACGTAATAAAGAGCTAGATCACACTCCAATATGACGTCGCAAAGCAGCGCTACCCCCCCCCATCCCTACATAAAAGTGGTATTTAGTGTAATATTGTAACACGCGTGAAGCTATTTAAAACGTAATTAAATAAATTGTAAGCAATAAAATATTTAAGTTGAGCTTTTATTTAGAGTTGCACGTTTAATATGACGTCACAGTTCTTCAAATCCCCCTCCCCCTTGTCATACATCGTTACAAATCTGTGACCCCTACCGCCCCTAGGTGCGTGACGTCGTTTTTGTCGACATTTTTCATCTAACATAAGTTTGGCTTTTTTGGCTGACATTTTGGCTTTTTACCAAATTATAATCTGGCAACCCTGGTACCACACATCAGTATAACATTGTCATACTACTTCAGCCTCTTTTCTATTATTTGTTATTTTGTTATTTTCAGTTCAGTACTACTAAAGGCATCAAAAGACTTTAAGTCAAATACGTCGTCAGATGTTTTGACAGTGGGAACTTTCAAACCTTTGAAATTATTTATTTCATCTTATTTATTTATTCATACCTCTGGCTTTCATTTTATTTTGATAAAAAGCTTCGTTTTATTTTTTAAAATCACCGCGCAGCAAATTTTGTAAAATATTGTACACAAAAATGGAGCTTGTGCAAATTTTCACACGACTTGTTTTTAAACTTTGCACACGGACCATCGAAGCATAGACTTAGAGGGAACATTGCATGGTAGGCAAATGATTTCTCTCAAATATTTTACTTTTTGACTTCCAGTACACTTATAAGCATCAATAATGGGTATCAAGTCCATTGAGGAAGAGATTCTTCAGAAGCGGTTGAGGTGGATTGGTCATACACAAAGAAAACCTGCTTCTAACACAACAAGGCAAGCCCTGAAATGGAACCCACGGGGTAAGCGGAAAAGAGGCCGTCCAAGAAACACTTGGCGCCGAGAATTGGAGGAAGACATCAAGAGAATAGCCCATGAATGGAAGATCCTGGAAAGCTGGCCCAGGATAGAGATGTCTGGAGGTCTCTAGTAGGTGACCTATGCCCTTCGAGGAATCGCAGACGCAGACGATGATCGGTGGATGCCCCTCATGGACGAGAAGGCTCAACAACTCAACAACATTTATAAGTGGAGGTCGACAAATTTTAACGATTAATCAAGAAATTAATCGTTAATTTCCACAGCTCTAATTTATACCTTTAATTTTTAAAATCTATTAAAGACGAGGAATTGTCCGCCCCGAACAATGTTGTGCTCAGTGTAGGAACCCCCCCCTCCCGTCACTACGCCGCTGCGGAAAAAAACAGAGTGACGACAATGTAAGTTTGAAAGAAGTTTGAATGTCTCCGGGAGGTCAGGTGCCATGCCGGGAGGTGCCACGCCAGGAGGTATCACGCTGGGAGGTGCCACGCATGGAAGTATCACGCCGGGAGGTGCCACGCAGGGAGGTGCCACGCCGGGAGGTGCCACGCCGGGAGGTGCCACGCCGGGAGGTGCCACACCGAGCTAAGGGAACCTCCACAATGAAGTTAGTTATTGTCTCCCCTCAAGTAGTGCACAACGCACAGGAAAGACAATTTGACGGCTTTAAAGCACCCTTCCCTCCCCTTGTGTTATTTACTGAAGATCTCATCTATAATCTTTCCTTGTCTTATTTACTGAAGATCTCATCTATAGCATTCCCTTGTGTACTGAAGATCTCATCTATAGCCCTTCCATGTGTTAGTTACTGAAGATCTCATCTATAGCCTCCCCTTGTATTATTTACTGAAGATCTCATCTATAGCCTTCCCTTGTATTATTTACTGAAGATCTCATCTATAGCCTCCCCTTGTATTATTTACAGAAGATCTCATCTATAGCCTCCCCTTGTATTATTTACTGAAGATCTCATCTATAGCCTTCCCTTGTCTTATTTACTGAAGATCTCATCTATAGCCTTCCCTTGTCTTATTTACTGAAGATCTCATCTATAATCTTTCCTTGTCTTATTTACTGAAGATCTCAGTTTACCACGAATGTCTAATGTTTGAGTTTTTAATAGTAGCTTGTTATACCCTCCTATACATATTTCACGTGCTCCTACCTCCAGTTAAATTTTGTTTTCTACGTAACATAAAGAACAAAGTTATCGTCACGTCTTCAACACAGTGACTGTTAGTGCTACTCCTTATCTTAGCACAATGATTTCATTGCTTGTTCAATCTGATTGTTATGTAAACAGAAGAATCTTTTTTTAAAATTTTGCTTAGTCATCGATATTATATCCCTGTTGTTCAAGAAATAGAACTGGTATCTAATAACAACGTGGGAATAAAAATAGAAACCAAAATACGTGTAGACCAAGCTCTGTGTATGTAGGTAGTGAAGTATCAATTATTTCCTGGTGCATTGAGAAATACTAGTTAGAGCTAAGGTGGATAGACGGAGCACAGCTAGAGTTGATGTGGATAGACAGAGCACAGCTAGAGTTGAGGTGGATAGACACAGCACAGCTAGAGTTGAGATGGATAGACACAGCACAGCTAGAGTTGAGGTGGATAGACACAGCACAGCTAGAGTTGAGGTGGATAGACAGAGGACAGCTAGAGTTGAGGTGGATAGACAGAGGACAGCTAGAGTTGAGATGGATAGACACAGCACAGCTAGAGTTGAGGTGGATAGACACAGCACAGCTAGAGTTGAGGTGGATAGACACAGCACAGCTAGAGTTGAGGTGGATAGACACAGCACATCTAGAGTTGATATGGATAGACACAGCACAGCTAGAGTTGAGATGGATAGACACAGCACGCAGCTAGAGTTGAGATGGATAGACACATCACAGCTAGAGTTGAGATGGATAGACACATCACAGCTAGAGTTGAGATGGATAGACACATCACAGCTAGAGTTGAGATGGATAGACACATCACAGCTAGAGTTGAGATGGATAGACACATCACAGCTAGAGTTGAGGTGGATAGACACAGCACAGCTAGAGTTGAGATGGATAGACACAGCACAGCTAGAGTTGAGGTGGATAGACACAGCACAGCTAGAGTTGAGATGGATAGACACAGCACGCAGCTAGAGTTGAGATGGATAGACACATCACAGCTAGAGTTGAGATGGATAGACACATCACAGCTAGAGTTGAGATGGATAGACACAGGACACTACAATGTTTAAATTACATCAGAATCTTTGCACGTGGCCGAGAAATTTCTTTGACATCCGTGGTCTCATGCCGATTTAGAAATGTATTTAAAATATAAAAAAAACAACTCCACATAGACGTTACATTTTAAAGTTTTCGTAGTTTCCAAAGAAATAAGCTGTAGTATCATCCCCCTACGGTTGGGGGAGGGGGGATCATAGCAGGAAACATTTCGAAACAAATAATTTATAAAAATATGTTTGGTATTTTGTAATTGTAATCTCCAGATACCAGGAATGACATGAAGGTCAAAGGTCAAATCTCACGGCTTGATACTGTCTGATTTCTTTTTTTTTAGAATCTGATAGCAACTGCTTTAAAGTTCGAGCATTACAGAGGTGTTGAAATCCATCCATTATTTTTCAGATGGTGATATTGGAGATCAAATAATATCACAAAATGTTCTTAAATTAGTTCAAACCAAAGATGTTTGTTTTTGCAAATCTTGAGTTAAACAAACGAATAACAAAAAAGTAACAAATATTTTTTTAAATTAAAAATCTCTAATAGATATTCAATGTCAAAGTCAGTGACGTAGTTTATTTATAGTCAGCCGGAAGTGGTAAAGTATGTTGTACTCTCCCCCGCCCCCTCCACAAAAACAACTCATCATGTAGTTGGACAATAATGCCCCACGCCCATGTCCCAATCAAAGATCATCCCAGACTGACCGCCACTCCTCATCTGCATCATTCACCAATGATCACGTGATTGGGTGTAAAATCCGTCGTACTCATCTAGCCCCTGGTTTCGGTCATAAGCTAATTACAATGTGTCGACTTGTTACGGTTACATCCCCACAGTAAATCTTTTGTGTGATTCCCATCTCAAATATCCGCGTGTTTAGTATGAGAGTGAAGATACATTTGTTAGGAATTTATTTTTAAGACCAAATATAATTCATAACTTTCACAATATAAAAGTAAAAAATAAATCCAAATTAAATGTTGTTACAGTTACTTGCATTACAAAAGTAATCATAATACTCTTCACTTCAATGTAACATCTGGAAAAAAGGAATTTTGTGATATATTTTATATTTTTGACCCTATTCTTAATTACTATAACATTTCAACAAATTCCGATAACATGAGAACCTTTTCCTCAACCGCCATGAAATCATATATCGGTTACACGTGATTATCTTGTTGAACTTTTTGTCATACTTTTAAATGCATGTTCGACCTTCGTGCCCCCACTGTCAACATGTCAGGTAGTTTAAATACTGTTCAGACTTAGACGTATGAGGTGTCTTTTAAAATATCGTTCGTTTAATTAAAAATCTGGAATCGATCGACAGTCAAACAATGACGGTCAATAAACGCCATGAGACTGTCTCCTTGGTTTAGCTTTATGAGGGGGGGGGGTGTTTGACAGATCTATGACATGTTGGTGAAGAGAGGACAATCTTAACAGTCCCTTTTAACACGGGTTGACTTTGTGACGACACTGCATGTCTCATTGATCATTATTGTTCTTTAAAAAACAAAGTTCCTATAGGCTCTGTCATTTCTAAGACCGGAAAACGTCATAACTCATTCGGTCATTGCGCTATTTGTAGATTCATGTCAAACATTTCTGAAACATCCATTACAACAGTGTATTTTGATACACTGATCTCACTAAAAACGATCTTCTAGGTGCAATTTTTGTGCAAAAATTATTTCTTTACATTTAGTTTTGCAGCTGAATAAATTATTTAAATGCCGAAGACTTAAATCTTAAATAAATAAGCATAAACATTTTTAAAGATTAGTGTAAGCGGTCGTTCGATAGTCGTAACTACGGTAAACACTAGTCCTAGCGTAAAAGTAGTGTAGATAATCTTAAAATGGGGAATATTCATAGCTACCCTCAGTAATTATCAATATCTCATCAGATGTTACAGGCTCTTCCGTTAAAAACCGTGTACTGAATATCTTAGATTCAATTAATAAACTAAACATTTGTTTATGATTGGACCGGACGATATTAAACTGTACGATATCATAAACTACACGATAATAAACTATACGATAGTATACTGTACGATATTAAACTATACGATATTAATCTGTACGATATTAAACTATACGATATCGAACCGTGCGATATTAAACTATACGATATTAAACTTTTCGATGTTAAACTATACGATATTAAACTATACGATATTAAACTATACGATATTAAACTATACGATATTAAACTTTTCGATGTTAAACTATACGATATTAAACTATACGATATTAAACTATAAGATATTAAACTGTACGATATTAAACTATACGATATTAAACTATACGATATTCAACTGTATGATATTCAACTATACCAACCCCGAGATGCGTGCCCATCGCGTGACTAATGAATGCCATGTGTTTACCAGTTAATGACACTAGTTTGAAGTAGGTCACCACTATAGAATAGGCCATGACGAGTTGCCTGAAGTCTAAACAAGTTAGTTCCTTCTCTACTCCCACTTGTAGGACTATTATGTATGACAATAAGGTACAGAGCCAGGCAACGAGCAGACAGTAATAACAACGTGCAGCAATGTGAACGATGACGTCACCAATAAGCTGGCATATCAATATATATCGATTCTTGAATCGGGGGCATTGACTTATGCTGTGAACTTTAGTTTGTATCCGGGATTACTAGGCTTGAGAATTGACACATTATTACTGCCCTTAGTCAGCCAACTTTAGTTTGTATCCGGGATTACTAGGCTTGAGAATTGACACATTATTACTGCCCTTAGTCAGCCAACTTTAGTTTGTATCCGGGATTACTAGGCTTGAGAATTGACACATTATTACTGCCCTTAGTCAGCCAACTTTAGTTTGTATCCGGGATTACTAGGCTTGAGAATTGACACATTATTACTGCCCTTAGTCAGCCAACTTTAGTTTGTATCCGGGATTACTAGGCTTGAGAATTGACACATTATTACTGCCCTTAGTCAGCCAACTTTAGTTTGTATCCGGGATTACTAGGCTTGAGAATTGACACATTATTACTGCCCTTAGTCAGCCAACTTTAGTTTGTATCCGGGATTACTAGGCTTGAGAATTGACACATTATTACTGCCCTTAGTCAGCCAACTTTAGTTTGTATCCGGGATTACTAGGCTTGAGAATTGACACATTATTACTGCCCTTAGTCAGCCAACTTTAGTTTGTATCCGGGTTTACTAGGCTTGAGAATTGACACATTATTACTGCCCTTAGTCAGCCAACTTTAGTTTGTATCCGGGATTACTAGGCTTGAGAATTGACACATTATTACTGCCCTTAGTCAGCCAACTTTAGTTTGTATCCGGGATTACTAGGCTTGAGAATTGACACATTATTACTGCCCTTAGTCAGCCAACTTTAGTTTGTATCCGGGATTAGTAGGCTTGAGAATTGACACATTATTACTGCCCTTAGTCAGCCAACTTTAGTTTGTATCCGGGATTACTAGGCTTGAGAATTGACACATTATTACTGCCCTTAGTCAGCCAACTTTAGTTTGTATCCGGGATTACTAGGCTTGAGAATTGACACATTATTACTGCCCTTAGTCAGCCAACTTTAGTTTGTATCCGGGATTACTAGGCTTGAGAATTGACACATTATTACTGCCCTTAGTCAGCCAACTTTAGTTTGTATCCGGGATTACTAGGCTTGAGAATTGACACATTATTACTGCCCTTAGTCAGCCAACTTTAGTTTGTATCCGGGATTACTAGGCTTGAGAATTGACACATTATTACTGCCCTTAGTCAGCCAACTTTAGTTTGTATCCGGGATTACTAGGCTTGAGAATTGACACATTATTACTGCCCTTAGTCAGCCAACTTTAGTTTGTATCCGGGATTACTAGGCTTGAGAATTGACACATTATTACTGCCCTTAATCAGCCATCTCTCGAAGACTGATGAAAACATTTACCAAAGGGCACTAAAACATGTCCTGATTAAGGACAGTTCTAAATGGCACTAAAACATGTCCTGATTAAGGACAGTTCTAAAGGGCACTAAACATGTCCTGATTAAGGACAGTTCCAAAAGGCACTAAAACATGTCATGATTAAGGACACTTCCGAAGGGCACTAAAATATGTCATTTTCATGGATGGTGCCATTGACATCAAAAGATAATAGGTTTCTCACGTGACTAAAATAATTTTAACATTAACGCTACCAAAGCGTGAACCTAACATAAACTTTATAAATCTAAATCCTATTGGTGACATGTCAAGTTAGAAATACAGATAAAACAGAATGGTTAGTTTTAGCTAAGATCTTTTGTTACAAGTTAATTTGTTAACGATTTTAAAAAGATCCAAAGATTAAAATGTTTATAGCTGGCGTCGTGACATTTGAAATTCCCCGCACAATAGACGAATGCAGGGCATTGATTTTTGTGTCTTCATTTTTACACCAACAAGAAGAAAATATTCTTTGTCCCTTCTCTACTTGACAAAACATATGTTATCTAACAACTATACTTTACTTTACAGCCGTTATTTCTTAGAGGTCGAGGGGTTAAACAAATTTAAGTGAGAATAGAAGATATGAGGACTTTGAGATATAGAAGATATGAGGACTGTGAGATATAGAAGATATGAGGACTGTGAGATATAGAAGATATGAGGACTGTGGGATATAGAAGATATGAGGACTGTGAGATATAGAAGATATGAGGACTGTGAGATATAGAAGATATGAGGTGTGTGAGATATAGAAGATATGAGGACTGTGAGATATAGAAGATATGAGGACTGTGAGATATAGAAGATATGAGGACTGTGAGATATAGAAGATATGAGGTGTGTGAGATATAGAAGATATGAGGACTGTGAGATATAGAAGATATGAGGACTGTGAGATATAGAAGATATGAGGACTGTGAGATATAGAAGATATGAGGACTGTGAGATATAGAAGATATGAGGACTGTGAGATATAGAAGATATGAGGACTGTGAGATATAGAAGATATGAGGACTGTGAGATATAGAAGATATGAGGACTGTGAGATATAGAAGATATGAGGACTGTGAGATATAGAAGATATGAGGACTGTGAGATATAGAAGATATGAGGACTGTGAGATATAGAAGATATGAGGACTGTGAGATATAGAAGATATGAGGACTGTGAGATATAGAAGATATGAGGACTGTGAGATATAGAAGATATGAGGACTGTGAGATATAGAAGATATGAGGACTGTGAGATATAGAAGATATGAGGACTGTGAGATATAGAAGATATGAGGACTGTGAGATTGAGATATAGAAGATATGAGGACTGTGAGATATAGAAGATATGAGGACTGTGAGATATAGAAGATATGAGGACTGTGAGATATAGAAGATATGAGGACTGTGAGATATAGAAGATATGAGGACTGTGAGATATAGAAGATATGAGGACTGTGAGATATAGAAGATATGAGGACTGTGAGATATAGAAGATATGAGGACTGTGAGATATAGAAGATATGAGGACTGTGAGATATAGAAGATATGAGGACTGTGAGATATAGAAGATATGAGGACTGTGAGATATAGAAGATATGAGGACTGTGAGATATAGAAGATATGAGGACTGTGAGATATAGAAGATATGAGGACTGTGAGATATAGAAGATATGAGGACTGTGAGATATAGAAGATATGAGGACTGTGAGATATAGAAGATATGAGGACTGTGAGATATAGAAGATATGAGGACTGTGAGATATAGAAGATATGAGGACTGTGAGATATAGAAGATATGAGGACTGTGAGATATAGAAGATATGAGGACTGTGAGATATAGAAGATATGAGGACTGTGAGATATAGAAGATATGAGGACTGTGAGATATAGAAGATATGAGGACTGTGAGATATAGAAGATATGAGGACTGTGAGATATAGAAGATATGAGGACTGTGAGATATAGAAGATATGAGGACTGTGAGATATAGAAGATATGAGGACTGTGAGATATAGAAGATATGAGGACTGTGAGATATAGAAGATATGAGGACTGTGAGATATAGAAGATATGAGGTGTGTGAGATATAGAAGATATGAGGACTGTGAGATATAGAAGATATGAGGACTGTGAGATATAGAAGATATGAGGACTGTGAGATATAGAAGATATGAGGTGTGTGAGATATAGAAGATATGAGGACTGTGAGATATAGAAGATATGAGGACTGTGAGATATAGAAGATATGAGGACTGTGAGATATAGAAGATATGAGGACTGTGAGATATAGAAGATATGAGGACTGTGAGATATAGAAGATATGAGGACTGTGAGATATAGAAGATATGAGGACTGTGAGATATAGAAGATATGAGGACTGTGAGATATAGAAGATATGAGGACTGTGAGATATAGAAGATATGAGGTGTGTGAGATATAGAAGATATGAGGACTGTGAGATATAGAAGATATGAGGACTGTGAGATATAGAAGATATGAGGACTGTGAGATATAGAAGATATGAGGACTGTGAGATATAGAAGATATGAGGACTGTGAGATATAGAAGATATGAGGACTGTGAGATATAGAAGATATGAGGACTGTGAGATATAGAAGATATGAGGAGTGTGAGATATAGAAGATATGAGGACTGTGAGATATAGAAGATATGAGGACTGTGAGATATAGAAGATATGAGGACTGTGAGATATAGAAGATATGAGGACTGTGAGATATAGAAGATATGAGGACTGTGAGATATAGAAGATATGAGGACTGTGAGATATAGAAGATATGAGGACTGTGAGATATAGAAGATATGAGGTGTGTGAGATATAGAAGATATGAGGACTGTGAGATATAGAAGATATGAGGACTGTGAGATATAGAAGATATGAGGACTGTGAGATATAGAAGATATGAGGACTGTGAGATATAGAAGATATGAGGACTGTGAGATATAGAAGATATGAGGACTGTGAGATATAGAAGATATGAGGTGTGTGAGATATAGAAGATATGAGGACTGTGAGATATAGAAGATATGAGGACTGTGAGATATAGAAGATATGAGGACTGTGGGATATAGAAGATATGAGGACTGTGAGATATAGAAGATATGAGGACTGTGAGATATAGAAGATATGAGGACTGTGGGATATAGAAGATATGAGGACTGTGAGATATAGAAGATATGAGGACTGTGAGATATAGAAGATATGAGGACTGTGAGATATAGAAGATATGAGGACTGTGAGATATAGAAGATATGAGGACTGTGAGATATAGAAGATATGAGGACTGTGAGATATAGAAGATATGAGGACTGTGAGATATAGAAGATATGAGGACTGTGAGATATAGAAGATATGAGGTGTGTGAGATATAGAAGATATGAGGACTGTGAGATATAGAAGATATGAGGACTGTGAGATATAGAAGATATGAGGACTGTGAGATATAGAAGATATGAGGACTGTGAGATATAGAAGATATGAGGACTGTGAGATATAGAAGATATGAGGTGTGTGAGATATAGAAGATATGAGGACTGTGAGATATAGAAGATATGAGGACTGTGAGATATAGAAGATATGAGGACTGTGAGATATAGAAGATATGAGGTGTGTGAGATATAGAAGATATGAGGACTGTGAGATATAGAAGATATGAGGACTGTGAGATATAGAAGATATGAGGACTGTGAGATATAGAAGATATGAGGACTGTGAGATATAGAAGATATGAGGACTGTGAGATATAGAAGATATGAGGACTGTGAGATATAGAAGATATGAGGACTGTGAGATATAGAAGATATGAGGTGTGTGAGATATAGAAGATATGAGGACTGTGAGATATAGAAGATATGAGGACTGTGAGATATAGAAGATATGAGGACTGTGAGATATAGAAGATATGAGGACTGTGAGATATAGAAGATATGAGGACTGTGAGATATAGAAGATATGAGGACTGTGAGATATAGAAGATATGAGGACTGTGAGATATAGAAGATATGAGGTGTGTGAGATATAGAAGATATGAGGACTGTGAGATATAGAAGATATGAGGACTGTGAGATATAGAAGATATGAGGACTGTGAGATATAGAAGATATGAGGACTGTGAGATATAGAAGATATGAGGTGTGAGATATAGAAGATATGAGGACTGTGAGATATAGAAGATATGAGGTGTGTGAGATATAGAAGATATGAGGACTGTGAGATATAGAAGATATGAGGACTGTGAGATATAGAAGATATGAGGACTGTGAGATATAGAAGATATGAGGACTGTGAGATATAGAAGATATGAGGACTGTGAGATATAGAAGATATGAGGACTGTGGGATATAGAAGATATGAGGACTGTGAGATATAGAAGATATGAGGACTGTGAGATATAGAAGATATGAGGACTGTGAGATATAGAAGATATGAGGACTGTGAGATATAGAAGATATGAGGACTGTGAGATATAGAAGATATGAGGACTGTGAGATATAGAAGATATGAGGACTGTGAGATATAGAAGATATGAGGACTGTGAGATATAGAAGATATGAGGTGTGTGAGATATAGAAGATATGAGGACTGTGAGATATAGAAGATATGAGGACTGTGAGATATAGAAGATATGAGGACTGTGAGATATAGAAGATATGAGGACTGTGAGATATAGAAGATATGAGGACTGTGAGATATAGAAGATATGAGGACTGTGAGATATAGAAGATATGAGGTGTGTGAGATATAGAAGATATGAGGACTTTGAGATATAGAAGATATGAGGTGTGTGAGATATAGAAGATATGAGGACTGTGAGATATAGAAGATATGAGGACTGTGAGATATAGAAGATATGAGGACTGTGAGATATAGAAGATATGAGGACTGTGAGATATAGAAGATATGAGGACTGTGGGATATAGAAGATATGAGGACTGTGGGATATAGAAGATATGAGGACTGTGAGATATAGAAGATATGAGGACTGTGAGATATAGAAGATATGAGGACTGTGAGATATAGAAGATATGAGGACTGTGAGATATAGAAGATATGAGGACTGTGAGATATAGAAGATATGAGGTGTGTGAGATATAGAAGATATGAGGACTGTGAGATATAGAAGATATGAGGACTGTGAGATATAGAAGATATGAGGTGTGTGAGATATAGAAGATATGAGTTGTGTGAGATATAGAAGATATGAGGTGTGTGAGATATAGAAGATATGAGGACTGTGAGATATAGAAGATATGAGGACTGTGAGATATAGAAGATATGAGGTGTGTGAGATATAGAAGATATGAGTTGTGTGAGATATAGAAGATATGAGGTGTGTGAGATATAGAAGATATGAGGACTGTGAGATATAGAAGATATGAGGTGTGTGAGATATAGAAGATATGAGGTGTGTGAGATATAGAAGATATGAGGACTGTGAGATATAGAAGATATGAGGTGTGTGAGATATAGAAGATATGAGTTGTGTGCTTATTGATATCCCGAATATCACACATTAAGTTCAAGGGCCTTAACCCCTCCTTCCCCTTTTACAAGGTGTCACTATTGATGTGAAGGTGAAGGTTTTAATGCCTGGAATTTGCCTTGACATGTCAATATCACAATTAAATAATGTTATAGAATCTAGAGACAGCGACTGGTGACTAGTGACTGGTGACTGGTGGCATAGGAAAGTTCGTGTGTCGTGGGTACAAGGAGCTGAACATGTTGTACAACACAGACACCAGAACGAGGCTACACAAACAAATCCCCGTGCAGTGGAGTATGTAGAGTTATTGTTAACCAAGAGGCAGATCGCAGACCAAAAGTTTTTCAGAGCCCACACTCACAAAATAAAAGTTCTGCAGAAATCATTGTCTATCTCTCCCCCCTCCCCCAGTGTAAAGAAAAAAATACAGTTTGGAGCAAACCCCCCACACACACACACAAACTTTGTACACCGTTTTTTCTATTTAAAGTGGAGTATCGCACGAATGGTAAGTCGGGGTAAGAAAATAAATTCTATCAACATTGAGGAGATAGGCATACGATAAAAGGGAGAAATACATACAGAAAGAGAGAGAAAGAATGTTTGTGTATTTAAGTTAGCGAGGAAGCGAGTGAGAGAGATATATGGAGAGACGAGAGGGAGAGAGAGAGATATATAGAGAGAGAGGAGAGGGAGAGAGAGATATATATAGAGAGAGGAGAGAGATATATATATAGAGAGAGGAGAGGGAGAGAGATATATATAGAGAGAGGAGAGGGAGAGAGAGATATATATAGAGAGAGGAGAGGGAGAGAGAGATATATAGAGAGAGGAGAGGGAGAGAGAGATATATAGAGGGAGGAGAGGGAGAGAGAGATATATATAGAGAGAGGAGAGGGAGATATATATATATAGAGAGAGAGGAGAGGGAGAGAGATATATAGAGAGAGGAGAGGGAGAGAGATATATATAGAGAGAGAAGAGGGAGAGAGAGACATATAGAGGGAGGAGAGGGAGAGAGAGATATATAGAGAGAGGAGAGGGAGATATATATATAGAGAGAGAGAGGAGAGGGAGAGATATATATATGCCCAACAATCCCAAATATCTAGCCGTACTGCCCAATAATCCCAAATATCTAGCCGTACTGCCCAATAATCCCAAATATCTAGCCGTACTGCCCAATAATCCCAAATATCTAGCCGTACTGCCCAACAATCCCAAATATCTAGCCGTACTGCCCAATAATCCGAAATATCTAGCCGTACTGCCCAACAATCCCAAATATCTAGCCGTACTGCCCAATAATCCCAAATATCTAGCCGTACTGCCCAACAATCCCAAATATCTAGCCGTACTGCCCAACAATCCCAAATATCTAGCCGTACTGCCCAACAATCACAAATATCTAGCCGTACTGCCCAAAAATCCCAAATATCTAGCCGTACTGCCCAATAATCCCAAATATCTAGCCGTACTGAACGATAATCCCAAATATCTAGCCGTAATAACAATTGGATTCATTACTTAATGTTAACAGCTAAGAAACTTGCTCAACAACATTCTTTTTTACGAGAAACAAAGTATAGGTAAAATAATAAAAAATAATTAATTGCACATAAATTCGAATACTAAACTCGACGCTGTATTCAACGGTTGCCGCCAAACTCCACGCTGTATTCAACGGTTGCCGCCAAACTCCACGCTGTATTCAACGGTTGCCGCCAAACTCCACGCTGTATTCAACGGTTGCCGTTAGGCATTTCAGGGAATACGAGAAGAATATTATAATGTACATTGAATTTATCAACATTTTAATCAATAATACATAATATTTATCAATATGATGAACTTGTTAACTCTTCTTCATCAATATTTTTTTTAACGGAAATGTTAAAATTCTATCTTACAAGCTTTGCAACCTTTCAGGTCAGGACGAAGTATAATTCCATTATTTTAAAATTCATTGTTACATTTTATGAAGCTCAGTACTATGTAAACCATTTAGCAAGGGGTTCGAGAAAAGTCAAATAGAATTCAGTATATTAATTTATTGACTCGAATTCAAATAGACATGTTGCATTATGGGGAGAAACTGTTGGGAAGCACCTGAATATGTCCTATAATTGACAACATGCAAGTACATCACCAGATTAGAAATTGTATACACGCTCCAGATAAATTTTTGAAAGACTGAGAATACTTAGATGAACAACACCATCCGAGTGGGAGCATTAACATTATGTTATATAACCGGTAGGTAATAGAATGGTCTCTCAGTTTCAGAGTAGTAATCAGTCAGGAGCTCGTGACTTAAAATATACAAAGGTATTTGGTGATTAAAATATCTTATGCGGTGGTCGAGTGGCAGCGCACTGGACTGTCGTACCGATGGTCACGGGTTCGAATCCGTGTGAAGGCAAGGGTTTGTTCCCGGGGCCTAGGGCATCCCTGAGTCACCCCGCTCCGAATGGGTACCTAACACTACATGTAGTTAGGCGGCTGGGTAATGCGTGGAACCCACAAAGCCGTGGCCTGTGATTGCTGCATCACTTGCCAACAGATCATCTGTCATGGTCTGTGGACGCAACTATCTTCTGCATAGAAGGAGCGTCTGTATAGATAAGATAAGATAAAATCGAGGCAGATCCCGTGTCGCGGGTTCGAGCCGAGGTACTGGCAAGGCCCCTGGGGCATTGTGCTGGACTGGCCACACATTCCCCTGCTCGTTAGTGGTGGCTAAAAACTTGTGATCGCTACATCACTTGCCCCATAGTCCGTTATGGACTGGAAAGGGGGTCATTTCACCCTCGAATTTAGTTGCAATTTTCTCCCTCGATAATAAATGCTTGAGTGCTGGTACTTAAATTGGTGTTTATAGAATGTTGCATTCATACACTTAAAAATATATCTTTCAACATAGACCATAGTGTTTCAAGTGATTTTATTATTTTATATTTGATAAAATCATTACCAAATAACTTGTATTTCCAATTTTTAAAATTATGTCTGGTTTACACTTTTACTTTCCTTTTTATTTTATTT
Source organism: Ampullaceana balthica (assembly GCA_944989445.1). Lineage (NCBI taxonomy): Eukaryota > Metazoa > Mollusca > Gastropoda > Lymnaeidae > Ampullaceana > Ampullaceana balthica. The sequence continues at coordinate 105,004 of CALYLW010000298.1, read as the reverse complement.
TCTTTATTGATTAACTGTGTAACAGCCCAGTTGAGATTATCCCACACCACTGCCCCAAAAATCTACTTCAAGTTCATCAATCCACTGAAGCAATCCACTGTACCCATCCACTGTACCCATCCACTGTACCCATCCACTGTACCCATGCACTGTACCCATCGACTGTACCCATCCACTGTATCCATCCACTGTACCCATCCACTGTACCCATCCACTGTACCCATCCACTGTACCCATCCACTGTACCCATCCACTGTACCCATCCACTGTACCCATCCACTGTACCCATCGACTGTACCCATCTACTGTACCCATCTACTGTACCCATCTACTGTACCCATCTACTGTACCCATCCACTGTACCCATCCACTGTACCTATCGACTGTACCCATCACTGCCCCAAAAATCTACTTCAAGTTCATCAATCCACTGAAGCAATCCACTGTACCCATCCACTGTACCCATCCACTGTACCCATCCACTGTACCCATGCACTGTACCCATCGACTGTACCCATCCACTGTATCCATCCACTGTACCCATCCACTGTACCCATCCACTGTACCCATCCACTGTACCCATCTACTGTACCCATCCACTGTACCCATCTACTGTACCCATCCACTGTACCCATCCACTGTACCCATCCACTGTACCCATCCACTGTACCCATCGACCCATTAAGGAACTTCTACGACTGACCCTTGACCTCCAGTTTTATTAGTATCGGCTGATCGCGAATCAATGTTTAATATTTCACGAGTGTGCAAGGGGGATAATTTAAGTTGACACCAGAGTTACCGGTAGCATATTAAAACACTTCCCTTCCGGCCCTCGTACATTCCAATCTAGTGCAAATAACGACATTTTATTAGGCATTAGCAGTGGCGGATTTATGTTTGTCTGCGTGGGGGGGGGGCAGGAGAATTTCAGGGGGCGCCGCAATTTTTTTTATTCATTCGCTTAGTGCAAATATTTCTAGGTGCTGAAATAAATTTCATTTGTCTAAATTGCTGGTTCTGCAATGAAGATTAGAAATTTGATATGAGATTCACTCTTATTGCTATTTTTATGTTGAAAAAAACATGTCTGCTCACTTTAAATGTGTGATTTACTCTAATCTTTTTCTGCCTCAGGCGACAAAGAAGTTTTAATAAATATAAATAAAATGGAAGAAATAGGTAACATAACTGTAGATGAGATAGGTATACATTCACTCCTAAAAAACTTAAAAATAAACAAAGCTACTGGCCCAGATGATTTGCCTGCAAGGTTATTAAAAGAACTAAGCAATGAACTGTCCCCAATCCTTGTAGTTCTCTTTCAAGCCTCTCTAAACCAGGGTAAAGTGCCCCAGGATTGGAAATTAGCTAACGTAACTCCACTCTTTAAGAAAGGGGATAAATCAGACCCTGGTAATTACAGGCCTGTATCACTTACTAGTATCACCTGTAAATTACTAGAACACATAATATATAGTAGAATAGTTAACCACCTTGACAAATATAATGCCCTATGCCCACATCAACACGGCTTTAGAAAAAACAGATCATGTGAAACACAATTAATAGGTTTAATAGATGAACTATCAAAAGGCTTGGACAAAAATGATCAAATAGATACAATATTACTAGACTTCTCAAAAGCATTTGACAAAGTTCACCACCTTAGTTTACTTAAAAAAACTTAACTACTTTGGAATCTCAGGTTCCTTACATCACTGGATCCAAGACTTCCTTTTGGGCAGGGAGCAAACTGTAATAATTAATGGATCTAAATCTGCACCAATAAAGGTTAACTCAGGAGTTCCACAAGGAACTGTGCTAGGTCCCTTACTCTTTTTAATTTATATAAATGATTTACCCAACAACATCTCAACAGGTACAAAAGTTAGGTTATTTGCTGATGATTGTATAATCTATAGAACAATTAAATCAGAACAAGATAGCAAAATTTTACAAAAAGACTTAGATGAATTGATAAAATGGGAAACTAACTGGAGTATGTCTTTCCATCCCAGAAAAGTGTCAACTGTTAAGAGTAACAAAGAAAAAGAAACAAATAAATTCAAAATATTACATTCATGGAAAAGAACTGACCCAAACTAAAGATGCAAAATACTTAGGAGTCTTAATAAATGAGAAACTATCATGGAATCCCCATGTCAATGAAGTTATTAAAAAATCAAACAAAACCTTAGGCTTTATAAAAAGGAACTTTAACAAATGTAATAGAGATATAAAACTAAAATGCTACCTCACTTTGGTGAGACCTGTACTAGAATATGCATCTTCTGTATGGGACCCATCCACCAAAGAAAACATTGATAAACTAGAACAAATTCAAAAAAGAGCTGCCAGATTCATTACTGGAGAATATTCGAAACTGACAAGAATAACACCATTAGTTAAATCATTAAACCTTGAAACACTAGAGGATAGAAGAACCAAGAGCAAAGTAGTAATCATACATAAAGCAATTAATTCTAATTTAGAAATACAACACAAAGATAACTTAATACAACCCTCAGATAGACATAAGGATAAAAACACCTTTCTTATTCCGTATGCAAGAACAAACACATACAAGTTTTCCTTCTTCCCGTCCGGAATTCGGGCGTGGAATGGGTTGCCTGAAGAATCCAGGAAAACCAACACTTTATCAACATTTAAATCTCTAATAAAAATGCAGGACTAAACACAAACCATAGATAAGCGTAGGACGCAATAATCTTCTGTATAGAAGGAGCGTCTGTAAACAGATAAGATAAGATAATACGTTTTCATCTTAAGAGACTGCTGCAGTCTTAAATATGAAATCTAAGATGTGTTGTTTATGTTACATACATTTTCAGAGTTGCCCTGTGGCAACTTGCTAGACAAAAAGTAACATCTAGTCTTATGTAGACATGGTTAATCAATTGAATTTATGAAAAGGGTAGTTAATTTGGGAACTATTTGTGACAAAATCTAAATTTCTCATAATCCTTTGTGTTCACTACAATTGCTGAATATCATAGCAGACTTAACATAGAAAACTCAGCATAATATGTTTATAGTCTTAGGGCTATATAAAACATCTAAAATGTTTTGATAATGAGGTAGTATTTGATTAATTTTTTAAATAGTTTATAGGCCTCCAATAGTTTGTTGCACTATCTGCAAGATGACTCATCAGTTTGTTCAGCTTGCCATAAATAGCAATGACAGTAACTCAAACAAATAACTAAGTGTTAAATAATATATGCTGTGCTCTGATCATTCAAAGTACATTATTTAATATTATTTTTGTTTACATTAAAGCATTGCAATGAATCTCTTCAATATACAAACCATTTCTTTATATTCAGGAGAGTAATAGGTCACAAATGCAAACAAAATATATAATGTATTTTAAAAAATGTTAATAATTAATAAAAGGCCTAAATAATTAAAGAAATCATTTATCATATATATATTATATGGATATATCATATGTAGGATAAAAAGATGACAGTAAATTATGAACTTAGTTCCAAAGAGAACAACTTATTTTTTTTTCTAATAAAATTTTAAGAGCTACTGTTTTTAGTTCTTGTAATAGTTTTCTATCTGAAAGAATGAAATGAGAATTTTAGCTGGCAAAATAGTTTAAGAGCAGGTAATCTGATGCTACAAATAATGAAAAACACAGAGACTTTGGTGGAGCGGATTGTTCAGGATTAGTAACACACACACACAAAGAGTGCCAATAATATTATACTTATAAATAAACTAAAACAATTTACTTCAGAATTTAAAAGAATAATTTTTCATTGGAAGTTTGAGCATCAAACTTTGGGAAAATCAATTAACTTTACACAATGATTTTAAGTTCCTTAAATAAACATTTAAAACTCTATCAAGAATGCAGGACGAAACACAAACCATGGATAAGCATAGGACGCAATATTCTTCTGTATAGAAAGAGCGTCTGTAACAGATAAGATAAGATAAGATAAGAAAGAGCCGTGAGCCCTATATAAATTGCTTTCTACGGGATTTCATTGAAGCAAAACGATTTATCGTTGATTCAAAGTCAACGTTCTCAGCTAGATCACGTTCAATTGAAATTAATGCCAATCCAGACAGACGTTCGTTTGTCATTTTTGAGCGCAAATAATTTTTGATGAGTTTCAATCTACTGAAACTTCTTTCAGCAGTAGCACTGCTAACAGGAAGAGTCAAGTAAATTTTATAAAGTATTGACAAATTAGGGAGACCTGATGCCATTTGTTTTTCAGTCAAGAATAGCTGAACCTTTTTAACTAGTAGTTCACTGGATAATGATACATGCATTTGATGCATACAAATCTTTGAAGGTATCATATTCTACGATTGCTTCTTCAAGGTTAATGTCGTGTTTGTAAATTTTGCATAAATTTTGAAAATAATTTTTATTTTCTTCCGACATTTGTGGTGGATCAATACAATAGAAATAAGTAACTGTGCTCCAAAAGTCATTAAATTTATCATCTATTTGTGTTACAAGTGTATCCATGATAGTGAAGTACGTTTCAGATTTAAAGAGTGTAGTTGGATCATCAGCCATTTTATCTCTGCTAAGTTCGCCTGCCATGCTTTTCTTTTTTGCAATTCGCTTTTCTTTAAATTCTGTTTTAACATCTAGTTTGGAACAATTTTCGTTAATAAATGATTTGACATCTACATTCAAAATTTCAAAAGCTTCATCGCTTCTCATTTCAACAAACTTATTTCTTCCAACATCGATCAATTGTTTTGCAAAGGCGTTGCAAGTAGTTTGATGACACGAAGATAAATTTTGTACAAATAGCATCAGAAAAACAGAAGAATATTTTGTTATTAAAACAGAAAGTCCCATAGCTTCTGCTCTGACATTTCCTTTATATTCTGTTGATTCCCCTGAATCAAGTGTAGCTATAATATAGTCAACAACTGCATGAACTGCATGCTTACGGCTTGCACATCTTGTATCAGAAAGTCGTTTCAGACTGTTGATTCATATTGAGATTTCTGGTGTTTTTTAAGAGTATGTAGACGTGGTAAACTAGACGTAAGGAATGCATACAACCTTAAAGCTGTGCCAAAAAAACAACTGTACATCACTGTTTACAGACACTGCTTCCATAGTAGCCAAATTCAAAACATGGGCACAACAATTGGGTGAAAGTTTCTTTATTTGAGTTTGAAGGCCACTCTTAATCCAGAGTATGCCTGTCCTCGACAGAGTGTGAAATCAATGTTTCGCTTTTGTAGTTCCGTTAAAATCTTCTCAGCAAATGCGGGAACATTTTTTTTAAAGTCCCATAACCGGTGGTCGTACGGGGTCCTAATGTTTCCATTAGAACTTACTAGGGGCGGGGCTTGGTAGACCTTGGTGGGCGCCCCATCTCCCTTCCAGGTCAGCGGAGGACTTTCTTAGCGTTAGTCATTCCATTTTTATTGTGGCTTTAACGTGGGCTAGATCCCACGCCCCTCAGCTTGTGGGGCGAGCGCACTATTCACTTCGCTATCCATAAAAGCCTATAAATCTTTCCACAACATGTCCTGATTTTAAAAAAAAATTAACGTAAAGAAACTGACATCTGATCAATTCTAGATATATCAATGGTTGAATCAATAATTAAAGAAAAGAATTGTGCAGACTTAACTTCATTATCAATTGTCGCCGATAATTCAGATGCGAGTGATTGATTTAAACCAGATATTACAGTTTCATCATTTGAAATACGATATTTAGCAAGCAGTTTGGTGTTGATTAGAAGTTTCGTGTTTAGCAATCTTTTTTTCTGCTCTAGTGACACCTTTTTAGTGTTCATCGAGGGCGTCTTTAGGGGGCGCCATTTTAGACCCAACAGGGGCGCGGGGGGGGCAAGCCGCCCCCCCTGCCCTATAGCTAAATCCGCCACTGGGCATTAGGCGTGCAGCATTATTAATAACTTTGGCAGTGCAGAAGGGCTTCTCATGGAAATTATATAACTAAAACAATCAATGTGACTCAAGTTTAATGTAATATTCTGCAAGAATGTAAGAACAATCATCGGGCTCTATAGCGTGGCCCGGAAACCAGTTGTTGATGATTCATTATTTAGTCAGTTAAAAGAGCTATCGCCTAAGTCAATCCAGTTATAAGTCAAGCCAATAAGTCAAATCTGTAAGCCAAGTAGATGTAAGTCAAGTCTATAAGTCGAAAGTCAATCCAGCTGTAAATCAAACCAATAAGTCAAATATTTAAGTCAATCCAGTTATAAGTCAATTCTATAAGTAAGTCTTGTTATTATTAATCCAGTCGATCCAGCTATAAGTCAAAGCTCTATGTAAGAGTAGTCCAAACATGTTAATGAGTGTACTTAGAAGAAAATGGAAAATACATTCTAGGTCACTTAATCGTTTCAGTTGGTACAATAAGTCTCAACATTTTGAATCTTAACATTTGTTTCGTTAACTTACCGAATGTAGAGGAGACATGTTGCTGAAAGGTTCAACTTTTGCTCCGCCCCTCATTCTACTTTCAGCGCCCTCACCTTGCAATGCGCCCTCACCTTGCAATGCGCCCTCCCCAACAAATATCTCAAGTGCACTGTCGCGCAATGTCTAGACGGCACAGCAGATAAATTCCTGATTGTTATTAATCATGACATCACAGCTGGTCTTCCCACTGTTTTCTTAAACAGAATAATCTCCCCTTGTTATAAGAGCAGTATATCCTGGAGCAAGACGGAGATTAAAATAACATTTTGTAGCATTGAGGTCATGGAATAGATGTCCTAGAAATCTGATGACAATGGGAGAAAAAATTGTCTTTGTGCAGCAGTTTAGCCAGCTGAATGAAATAAAAATTACTGGGAAATTCTTCGAATTCTCCTCATTTTATTAAAGAGCAAGCTTATATAATAACGTTAAAGACAGCTAGTTGTTTTTAAATTTGTTTAAATTGTTGAAATTATAACGTTGCATAATAATCAACCGGACACACACTCTATTGATAGTATATGGCGACTTAATTTGCCACATGAGGGGCCATCCATATAGTACGTACGCGGGGAGGGGGGGTCTTAAATTTATGGCATTTTGCGTATGCATGCGTACGGAGGGGGGGTCTCGACTGAATGTGTACGTAAGCACAACAAATTTAATTTGCATAATACTAAGCATAGTAACGTAAACCGCTCTGGCTGCAAACGGAATTCGAGACCGACTGAGTCAAGACTGATATGCAATAATGTTATATAATTTATTGCAAACGAAATTGTGAACTTTTAATTGCTTGGAAGTAATTAACATTTGATTCAGACCAAACGTTTACACATCATTAAAATATATCCGTCGGGTTTATATTTACATTTCTTGAAATTAGATGAAGTTTCTCTTTCGCCCACCGGTGCCTTAGCCGTTATAAACACACAACGGGACGGCGATTTCACGCACCTAGGGGAAAGCGTGTCCCTGTCCCGTCTACATATTTGTGACGATGTGTGACTTGTGGGGGGGGGGTGTTAGAGAAATGTGACGTCACGCCAAAACGAGCAACTTTAAATAAAAGTTCCACTTAAATATTTTATTTGTTACATGGTGTTTTACATGACTTCACACGTGTTACGATATTATAATGCAGGCCTACACTAAATAAATACTTAAATGACAAAAAAGTGATTTTAAACATGATCTTTTTCAAATAAAATACAGCTGTTATGGGGGGGGGGCGAAAAGTTTTGTGACGTCATCTTGGAGGGGGTGGTCTAAGATTTTGTGACGAGGCTTTACGAGGGGGGGGAGGGGTAATGAAAAATTTGCCAAAATCGCGTGACGTCATTTATGGACAGCCCCTTCTCGGGGCCGTCCGTAAATAACATTCTCACCTAGAGGGGGGACGGGATCGACCATTTGTGACGAAGGGGAGGGGTAGTATAAGAAATGTCACGTCACATCAAAACGCGTAACTTAAAATAAAAGTTGTACTTAAAAATGTGTCTGTTTACAATTTATTTAATGACGTTTTACATGGGCTTCGCGCGTGTTACGATATTAAAGTGCAGCCTTACACTAAATACATACTTAAACTTAAATGACAAAAGTGATTTGAAACATGCTAATTTTCAAATTTAAAAAATGTTTTTTTTTGGGGGGAATGTGCATTTTTGTGACGTAATATTGGAAAAGAGGGGGGGCGGTCTAACTTTTAGTGAAGACGCGTGTCGTTGGGGGGGGGGTTAAAATCGGTTAAAATCGCGGGACGTCATTAATGGACGGTTCCAAAGCTTTGACAAAAAAAAATCCGCATTTTGAAATATTTTAGTGCGCAATTTGATGTGCGTCACATTACTTAAACACCCCCCTCCCACTCGTCACAAATGCGTGACCCCCTCCCCACCCCACCCTCTTTTTAGGCGTCTGATGTCATTTATGGGCGGCTTCAAAGAGTAAAACCAATATCTTCTGACTCCGGCTTACTTAATTTTTTTTCAAAAGGTGGGGGGGGGGAGGTGAGCGAATTTGTACGTACGCATGGGGGGGGGGATGGTCCCAAAAATGTACGGGATGCAACGGGGGGGGGAAGCAGGGGGATAAAAAAATACGAATTTTGTGCGTACGTAATATATGGATGGCCCCTGAGACAGTCCTAAAGCGTTATAGGTTATACGATATTATACTATATCACAAGTCTCACAAGTCAATAGTCTTTAATATAATAACCTGAATGAGATTATAAAAAATGGAAGATAATTGAAGGATTGATCCCATTTTTCATTATTAACATCTTTTTTTGTAATCTTATAGCTTCCCGTTGATATAGGACGCCAATTTATGTGATGAATTACAGTTTGTTAGGAATTAGGACTCCAAAATTACACTTATTCTATGTCTATGTTCTCAGCATTTGTAAAATAATAAAACGGTTGCAGCCATAATACGTCAAAATTACATTTTGGTGCTAGAAAAAACTTATTACGCCAATTGCATCTACTTTGATCATAAACAATATAATAGCCCAAGTCACTCACTCACTTAATGGATGGATCCGTAACGCTATGACGTCATTGTTTGAGCTTATGTTTTAATACAAGGTGTGCATCAGGAGGTGTGCAAAATTATTATAAATTAAGGATTATTTTTGAAATAGTACAACGGTCCATAGCAGTTAAATAAGCGTGTGGTGTTTCTCGTCATAAAAAAAATATTATTATATGACGTCATTGTTTTAGCTTATATTTTAATTTTGGAAAAGAGAACGATGTAAAAAGAGGATTTGAGGATTTACTATAAAATACTTTGTGTACATTTCAGGAAATTTAATATTTCGTATTTATCAAAGAAGTTACTTGGGCTTTTGAAAAAAGTGAGCGCCGTAGGCGCCCTACAACCCCTAGTTACTAAATGACATGAGATCTAGAAAATAATTTTTTGTGTGGACATGATATTGTTTTAGATATGTCTATCTGTTTGTTGATTTGATATTGCTATAAATATGTCTATATCATATTGATAATCTTCTAATTCGATAATGTAAGGAAAAGAAAAAAACTATAAGAATGTAATTAATTTATAAAATATATTTAAAAATCTACTTACAATAAAATATATTTAAATACATGTATTTTTTTTTCTCAGTGGCACTTGTCTCTGTGAGTAGCTATTTGTGATAAATTATATTATCATTCTCTACGGAAAAATGGAGAATAAATCACTTATTCGATAAGAGGAAGTCCTGTGTGGAAGACGATACGAATGTTGTGTGTAGGATCAGAACTGATAGGAACAACTTGACTATAGGACCACTCTGAAAAGTTTGCTTTCTATCCGATACCTATACCTTTAACTAAACTTTGGTCCAGTACTTGGTAATCTCTACTGACTGACACCTGAAGGATCTTTTTAGGTGCGGGTGTCTTTGATTGCGACTTGCTTCAAATATAGTAAATATAAAGAATATGAGAGAGATGAGGGGGAAGTGTGAAGGTGGTGAATAGAGAATCAAAAACATATTTGTTCCGCTGACACTGAAGCTCATGTTTTATATCTGTTCGCATTCAACAAAAACACTTGAGTAACCAATTGAAATATAAATTTAATTCTTGACAGCACACCCATTCAAAATTTCTGGTTTTACTTTTGAAAATTTCACCAATTTACAATTTCACCAATTTACAATTTCACCAATTTACAATTTCACCAATTTACAATTTCACCAATTTACAATTTCACCAATTTACAATTTCACCAATTTACAATTTCACCAATTTACAATTTCACCAATTTACAATTTCGCCAATTTACAATTTCACCAATTTACAATTTCACCAATTTACAATTTCACCAATTTACAATTTCACCAATTTACAATTTCACCAATTTACAATTTCACCAATTTACAATTTCACCAATTTACAATTTCACCAATTCGTCTGAAAATTTCAAGAAATAAGAAGACCACCCCATGCTTACTTTATTTTTATTGAAACAATATTTTAAAATAACATTGTACTTTAAAGTTGGATTAAAACAATGCTTTGTTACTTTGGTCAAAGTTTTACACGTCAAAAACATCAAACCATGTTTCTTTTTATTACATTATAAAACTGCAAAAATCATTAAGAAAATGTAATTCCCATATAGATAAATAATTCAACTCTAGCTCAACATTGTCTATAACTATAATCATATTTCATTCAAGTACTAGCACTTCTTAATTACTCAATTATTAGAATAAAATTCATAACTCGTTTGTTTACTTTTATTTTCATTCAGTCAAAATTGATTTTTAGCGCTATTACCCTATGGGACAAATTGCGTTTATACATTTGAAAAGTCTGTCCTTTATGAATGTCTGTTCGAGCTTGCGCAAGCAACTACTCCTGAATCAAACCAGATAGAGGCTTCGGGTCTTTTGCAAATATGTTAAGGAGTAGGGCTGTCAATTTTGTTGAAAAATGCTGCCCGGGTACCCGTCCAAATTTTGAACGGGTACCCGGGTTACCTGTTCGAAACACCTCAAATTTTCGCGTTCATGCCCGCTATTAACATTATACTTCTACTTCTTTGTTTATTATGAGAAAGCAATGCAAATTTAGATGCAATGAATCAACGATGTAAAATTGATGACATTGAAATACTACATAAGTATAGTGGTGTAAAAACAATGAGTATAGGGGTGCCGAAATGATTTATTGGCGGGGGAGGGGAGGTAATGATTTTCTCCTGTTGTCAAACATTTTACCGACGCTCTTATCAATAAACGATGTATTTACAGTAAATTTACTGTATTACAATATTACATTGATATTGTTTACATAAACATCCGTTTGCCTTCTTTAGGATTGTAGTCTAATAGGATACAGAAGACAGATATTCTTGAAATGTTTTCCCGCACCGCCATGCGATAAGGGAGCTAATCCCACTGGACAGATTTTTTTTTGTCGTTGCTTTTGCCAAAGTTTTATACCGAGACGTCTGTCTTTTTGACAAATTTTGTCAAACAACAACACATTTTAAAACCTTTACAATAAAAAATATCTTACAACTCTTAGCTCTTCATTTTATCGATAATTGGTACATTTATTTTATCGAGTAAGGGACATTTTTAAATCATAACTTAGCCTCCGCAAATGAGATCTGAGCAATATCTTCAAACATGTCACCATTAGAGCAGTTATTACTACAATTACAGTAGTTACAAGCTACATTAACTTGAATCGTGCCGCCAGCTCTTCTAACAAAATTGTTAAACTTACATCTAAAAATTAAAAGTTAAGAAACATGTTTTAGGGACCTAACATGAATTTAATATTTAGTTATGTAACACGTGGATCTGCCAGGCTTAGCTACTCTTAAAATAACCAGCATAGAATTCCCGATAATAACTGCGCAAACCGAGAGTGCCACAAGCGCTATATATAGGGTGTAAGAGCCGGTTAAGTAACGTGATACAAATTTTGATCAAAATGTGTACATGTGTACCGACCCTTATAAACCACGGTGTAAATGCGATGGTGATCTAATGGTGATGTTGCTAGTTTTTCATTAGTCTTATAAATATAAAATGTGATAATAAAGCAGTGGCGTAGCTAGTACTTTTGCCGCCCGGGGCGGTCTCCAATTTGCCGCCCTTTTTATGGGCCGTCCATAAATGACGTCACGCACCTGGAGGAAAAAAGAGGGGGGGGGTCACAAAATTTGTGCGATGTGTGACGAGGGGGGTGTTTAAAAATGTGACGTCACATCAAAACATGCAAACTTAAATAAAAGTTTCACTTAAATACTTGATTACTGACACTTTAATGACGTTTTACATGACTTCACGCGTGCTACGATATTATAGTGCAGTCTTACACTATAAACATACTTAAATGTCAAAACATTTTATTTTGTATTTAAAGATAAATGATTTTTTTGTTTACAAACAAAGAAGTTGTATACATTAGTAGGTAAACATATTTATAAATTTACTTTACCAACTTTCATGGTAGAACAATCGTGTGTTATGCTAGCAAAATGTCAAATTATTTGTAATATCTTGTTCTATGGATAATACTGCAAGATTGTGTAGTCTTAGGGGCCGTCCATAAAGTACGTCCCGCTCCAGATGGGGGGAGGGGGTGTAAGAAAGTGTGACAGTTTGTGACAGGGGGAGGGGGGTCCGGTCATGTGTGACGTCACGCTGTTTTATATTAAATTTTGATTATAAAATCAGCACTTTGGTTCGAAAGTGTGACGTACTTTAGGGGGGGGGGTTCAAGATGTGTGACAGTTTGTGACATGGGGGAGGGGGGAGTTAAAAATGGTCAAAAATAGCGTGACGTACTTTATGGACGGCCCCTTAAGTCCCTTATTGTGAAACGATGATACTTTTTTTTTATCAACTTCAGTTTGGAAGAGCTCCTTTCACAACTAGCGACACTCATAGCAATTGTTGAAATAATTCTTAGCAAAATTACAATGTAGAATTTTCCAATCTATACTGTTGAATAAATTTTAATAGGTCAAGGGGTCTTTCCCCCTGTTTTTCTAACGTAATGCCTCTCCTTGTATTGTAAGTACAGCTATAAAAACCTGGATCCTTTTTCTTTCCATATTGAAATTTTCTTTATCGATGTCAAAAACAGTACATTTATTTGATGTTCAAATTCTTCATTTAGTATGTTACATGGTATCATATGGTATTATACACAAATATTTTCTTTCAATGATATGCACCTGATCAAAGCGTTCTTTTATTTTCTTTTATAATTCTATCCATTGATAAAAAACAATTGTTCTTCTTTTGTGTCGAAGTATGACGAGAGGGGTAGGGGGTAAAATCGGCCAAAATCTCCTGACGTCATTTATGGAGGGCCCCCAACCCCCAACATTCAAAGACGTAAGAATTAAATTTTGATCAGATTCTTCAAACTTATTCATCTAGATTAATTAGCTTGTTTTTCGTATTTTCCGTTGAAAAAAGGGGCTATCCATAAAGTACATCAAGCTATTTTGGACAATTTTTACCTCCCCCCTGTCACAAACTGTCACAAATCTAGGCCACCCCCCCCCCTAAAGTACGTCACACTTTCAAACACAAATTTTGTTTTTAATTAACAAAAAAATTAAAATTTAATATAAAACAGCGTAACGTCACACATGGCCGGACACCCCCTCCCCCCTGTCACAAACTGTCACACTTTCTTACACCCCCTCCCCCTCTGGAGCGTGACGTACTTTATGGACGGCCCCAAAGGCATTTTACCATGATTTATAATAAGGCTAACTACCTGATTTATACACACTATTTATTATTTATAAACCCGTAACGTGGCAAATGTAAAACATAATGTTCTGACTTGACTGGAATTAGGCAAATACTATGATGGAATGATGAAAAATTAAGATAAAATGTAATTTGATAGCCAGTTTGTCATGAAGTGACTCAACGATAATTGCAAAAGAGGGAGGTAAGGTAAGTGTGATCATAGCTTTTGCATCTCTTTTTTGGTTAGCTAGTGTTATCTTGTAATGCTATTATAATGTAATTCAGGCTTAGGCTGCTAAAAATATTTTTTTCTAAATTTTAAAAACAAAAAAAAACAAAACAAAAACAAAAAACAATGAATATGAAAACAATTTTACTCAATGAGTCTCATCTAAAACCGACGAAAAACTAATTGTGAACCAATAAATTATTATTTTAAAATATTTGAAGCGTTTAATATAGTAAACAAATATAATTATTTTAAAAATTAATTAATTTTTTTTTAAAAACTTGTTGGGGGCATTAAAAACTAAAATGCTAATAAATTTTAATTATAATTAAGGATGTTTTCCGGGTAAACTTTTACTTTGACATTGAAAAACGAAAACAAGTATGGCGACTACCAGGAAAACGTCTCGTTTAAAATTAACGCAGCATAATCAAAACGAAAGCAACTCTCCTTCTCCAGTTTCAAAAAGAAGAAAGACTAATAGTGTACGTTATATAAGTGTCTTTAAAGGGTAATCCTGCAGATTTTACACGTATATTATAATTTATTATTTCACAGCGAAATTTAATTTTCTCTTGAGAACTTTCGTTTTTAATTTATTAAATGCATAATTATATGTTGTATTTCAGCTATTACAGCGCTAATTTGTAAGTCTTTCTAATTTCTAAGCCATTTTTTCGGCTCTCAACAGTAAATAGTCTGATGATGATGCAACCATTTTTTTAATTATCAAACTACATGCCGGATTGTCCGATAAGATGCCAAATGGAAATTTCTCACTTACAAACAAAGAAAATAAGAATCAAACATCTAGTAACGAAATAAGAAAAAGAAATTGTCTTTAAAATATTTATTTATCTTCTAAGAACATTAAAATAGATGAATAATACTTTTAAAAAAATATCTTCAGTCAGTAAATTTATTTTAGCATGGGTCGAGCCAGGTAAAAAACATCTGGCAGCAGTTCGCTAGGTAAACAAAATGGACGAATCGTGACCACATTATGTATTATATAGAGCCGAAAAAATGCATTTGAAATTAAAAAGACTCACAAATTAGCACTGTAATATCTGAAATACGACACATAATAATGCATTTAATAAATTAAAAATGTAAGTTCTCATGAGAAAATTAAATTTCGCTTTGAAATAATAAATTATAATATACGTGTAAAATCTGCAGGATTACCCTTTAAAGTATCCCAAGTTAGCCTTTCCCAATTAATAATACTTATCGTCGAATGTGATGTGATTCATGGAATGAAACCGGCTTGACGACGACTTACGTCTTACGACCATCCATTCAAATAATAATATAAATTATTATAAATTCATCATATTATTCAATGGCCCATATAGAATATAGTATAGATAGGGTAATCCCTTATTTCGGCGCATTAAAATTTTTTAGAGCAAAATAAATAAAATAACTCAATTTTACTAATTTAAACACCTAAGTCAGCAATAAAAAAAGTATTTAAAGCATTGTGTCAGGGCTAGGTACACCGCGGTTAAAAATAGATACATAAAAGTTAATAGAAAATGATACCTTACCCATAATTAAGCATATAGGCCCTATGTGAATAAATTACTCATTAGCTAAAAGTTGTAAACTAGTCTATTTAAAATATCTATATATATATTTTATGTTACATTTTATTTTTTTTATTTATTTTATTATAGTTTTTGGTGAGGGGGGGGTAATCAAATGTTGACGTAATTTTTTTAGGGCTGTCTATGACTATGGAAGTTTTACAAGGGCGAGGAGGGAGGTAAAAATCGCCAGTAATTTGTTGACATAGACATAGATAATGAACAGCCCCTTAGCCTTAGCGCTTTCACCACTGCCACCACTCTGGTATTGCTTGCAAATACTCAAATTTCAAAACTATTTAGATTTAAAAGGGGATTATAGAATTTCCATTCAACGCAAAATTTATTTTTCTACAAAATGATACTCTACCATCTTCGACTCTTCATTATCCCCCCTCCCCCTATCTTTCTTCATTCAACGGGAACGAGGAACTTCACTATTTCTCTTTCAGGCTGTGGAAACTGACATAATTATCAACAAGTATAATTTTAACAAATACATTTTAAAGTTAAAATTAAATACTAGTCTACCTGTACAAATTATAACCTGTGCGTGTAGGCTATCTTATTTGTCAGTCCAGTGAAAAAATGTCTTAAAATAACGTCACACGATTTTTGACGATTTTTCACCCCCCTCGTCACACGTCGTCATACAAACTTTGCCCCCCCCCCATTTTTTTCAATATGACGTCACAGAGCTGTTGCCCCAAAAAAAAACAACAAACAAACAAAAAAAACAACTTATTTTCAATTTGTTAATGAAACAAATTAAAATCACTTTTTTCGCCCCTAACGTATAAGTATAACATTTGAATATTATGTAATTATTAATATCTTTGAATGAATACACATTTTAAAAATAAAAATTGAAATTAATTTGTCTTTTCTTTTGGTGTGTATGTGTAGGGGGGGGGGTATTTACCTATACTATATTATTATAATGGGGGAGTGGGTCGGGTGGAAAACAACGTGTTCTCTACTTTTTGTTTTTTAAAGTTAGCTAGTCAATGAGACAAACAGATACTCTAATACTAATACAATCCTTTTGTTTAACATAGGGGTCATACTCATAGCGATGGGTGATAGAAACACCTTTCCGTAGCAGTATGCAAGTACAAACTCATAACGATTTTCGTTCCCGTCTCGAATTTGGGTATGGGTCGCTTAAACTATCTACGAAATCCAACATACAATCAATTTTTTAAATTTAAAACTCTAACAAAATTGAAATACTTAACATAAATCCATTAAATATTAAAGCATGCATTGGCGTACCCCCCGTAAGACTGTGTAGAAATAGGAGAGTCTGTAACACAAAAGATAAGTCAGGCCTTTTTTTTTGGGGGGGGTGAATGCTTCATTGATACTTGGATTTGCACGTAGTATAAAACAATTTTTGCGAGCACCCTCATTGTGGTTTTAAAATAAAAATAATTTAAAAAAAAATTCCATCACAGAGATTCGATCCCGCCACCACCAACGTAACTACTACTTCACTGCGCTTTACCATTCGTCTGGAACTGCTCATGAAATATGTTGGTTTTAAAACTTATTACTAATTATCCTGGAATGGTGACCAAAATAGTTTTTTTAAACATTCAGTAACCGTTAAAAATTGCATAAATACATTGATTATTTAAGGTCTACTGTTTATAAGCATAGGGATTACACACTTTTAGCCTAAATATAGTGAAATCATCTCAATTTTTAGCCGCGGTGTACCTAGGCCAAAGCCAATGGTTTAGCTAGGTACACCCTGGCGGTGTTACAGGCCAAGGACTATGGTTTAGCTGGGTTCACCGCCGCTGTGTCCGTAGACACTTCGTTTAATGATTTACAATCAATTAGTTTTTCGTGTGTTTTGTTGTTGAGTTTAAAGGGGTTTTTAACTTAGAAAAAGTTTTTAAAAGCAGACTTCCAACAACAACAATGGCGCCGTTAGTCACAGAAGATAGTGAAATATACAAATTTTTATTTCATAAAAATCGTAAAATAGTAATTTTATTTCAACAAAAAATAATGTTTTAATTTTAAAATAGATTTCATAATGATAATAATAATTAATGAAGTACGTTTGAAAAAATGTTTTTTTGATGACTTGAAATATGAAATGCGCTGAAATAAGGGATTACCATAATATAGTATGCAAGATCAAGAAATCAAGTCAGAATTGTCAGTGAGTGTGACAGTTTCATTTGAGTGACTGAACTGAAAAGTCTAAATGCCAAAGTTACTTAATCATGAATCTGTAAATGTGACACTTGACATGATAATATTAATATCGGATCCAGGCTAAATATACTAATATAATAGCATTATCAGGCCTCCATCTTTATTGCTATGGCACATGACAAAGGTTGTGGCCGAAAAAGAAGTAGTCCTAAAGGTAGGCTAACTAAATGGGAGGTAGGCTAACTAAATGAAATGGGAGGGAGACGTTTTAAAAAAAGATTATTTAGTTACTTACAGAAAAAGAGAGCAAATGTCACTTAATGTGGCAGCCACAAAAATAATGAGACACTGATTGAAAAAAGGAAAGCGTTATCCCCTGAATTCTGTGAATGACTCTCGACGTTGATGGGAGAATTCAGTGAACTATTCTCAAAGTTAATTTTGAGCATTATCATATCATGTACAAGTAAATTCATGTTGATTATAATAATTATATCTGACCTGAATAAGTATAAGAAAACAGTACCAGCCTTATTGTTTTTCATATTGATTTTAAGTTATATTTTAGAATCTGTTTCAGACCACTGAGCTATTTTTATCTAGCTCAATGGTATAAGTATAGTCCATTGCGTTTTGGATATATGATATAGGCCAATATTTATATCATATATATATATATATATATATATATATAATATATCATATATATATGATATGATATATATATAAATTATAGGATAGGCTATTAGTACTATTATTAGTAGTAGTGATAGTAATCTAGGCTTTAGGCATAGCCAAACTAGGCAGCCGCCTAGGACCTCCGATTAGTTTCATCATTAATGGGGGCCTCGCACAAGAATTTTTCCATATTTATTATTTTATTTTTCTATTACATTTTATTTAGGGCCACCAAATTCACTTCGCCAAGGGCCTCCAATTCTTTTAGGCCAGTTCTGCAGCCTGCAGTAATATAGGTTTACAGTACATTACGTATTACTGGAGAATATAGGACAATATATATTTATTTATAATATAGGATAGGGTATTAGTACTATTATTAGTAGTAGTGTTAGCAGTATCGGCAGTATATGTCAATTGCGTAGCTACCAAGTTAACCAAGGTTGCGTCGCAGTGGGATTGAACGTGAATCATTTAAATATTATGCAATAACAAAAGGTTTAAAATAGAATTATTTTTTTTAATTAAAAAGAAAAATTTAAAAAATATTCCGCATCTAAAAATCGAACCCTGTAAAAAAAAATTAATTAAAATAAAAATTTCCACAAGCGAAAATCGAACCCTGTACAACAACGTCAACTGTCCTTCACTCTACCATGCAGCCACGAAGATGCAAGTTGAGCTTTTTAAAGCATAGAGACCCTCGGTCCGAATAGCCACAGAATTCTGGGGATAAAGTTGAAAATTATTCGCAGGATTCTGGGGATAACCACTCCGTTGAAAAAAAGCTCTTGTAAATCATGCGCTGTTTAATTTTATCACTCGTTGTTAAATGTATAGATAGTAAAATAGTACCATCTTTAAAAAAAAACTCCTCACTTCTGATAAAAAAATTTTTTTTTCGAAAAATTGCGGAGGGGTGACTCCTTCTCAAACCCGACCCCTAATTTTCATTTATTTAATTATTTTCTTTAAAGGTCAATAAGGCATTTAGACGTCCGGAAGTATTATGTATTTTATTAATTTTTTTAGTTTACTTCCTGTTTCAAAGTTGACAGCTTTCAATTATTTAAAAATTTACCTCTGGGCTACAAAGTTACTTTAGACTATGCTTTTCCTGAAGTTGTGCTTATAGGTCCTCAAATTATATAAATATGAAATATTTAAGATATAACAATTCCCAGTAACTCTAAAATTGACGTTTCAGACAAAATAAAATTGTGCGTGTCTATTTTGATTTAACAATAGCTCAATTATGTAGCTGAAGGGTACATTTTAAATAATTGAGAATGATGAATTAAATTGATCCCAGTCTTAAGCATTGTTCCATTGGGGTGAACTATACATCTTTAAATGATGAGTAATGAATTTTGTCATCTTTTTTACTTTAGCTGCTCATGGTCTCAGTATTTTCTTTTCCTGATAATGTACTCTTTCATTTAGTTTTTATCTATCTGCTTAATTTTATTTTAAAGTTTTAAAGAAAATATAAAATTTAAAGGAACAATTCTGTATAATTTTATTTCAAATTTACTGAATTGATGATTGAGTAGTCATTTTTCTTTTATAACTACAGTCGAACCCGGTTAAGTCGACAGCCTTGGGGTATGAATAATGGCGTCGAGATAACTGATGATCGAGTTAAACGAAAACCAATATGGTGGTGAAATATTAACGTGTGCTTGAAATTTCTTTATGTACATGATGTGCATTAATTAGTGATGGGACGATTAATCGGAATCATATCGGAATATCAGGACCATAATATTTCTTCACTCTTTCCTAAGGTTGTTAAGACCGTTTGTTTTTAAGGTTTTTAAGGACCGTTTAAATATTACCAGGGTTCCCACTCAGTCGCAAAAAAGTCCGGAATTCTTAAAAAAAATTTTCTCGGTCTTGAAAGTCGGGAAATGGTCAGGAAAAGTTATGACTAGTCTGGAATTTTTATATATATATATTTTTTTTTATGCCGAAAAAAATGACTTTGACTACGTCTCTGTGGTCATGTTTCGATTCCATTATAAAAAAAAAGTTACCAGTTTATAATTGTCTGCGCATGCGTTAAAACTAAGGTCAAAATTTTCACCTCGCCTTGTTGCATGGCGCGTGTGGCGTGGCATGTCACTATTGTCACAGCCGCTCGCATTTGCAATATCCATCGAATCAGCGAATTAAAAAAAACCAAACATATCTATATGGTAATTTTAAGTTAAATGCTTTTGACGTACAGGATATCTGTCACTATCAGACCGCTCTCGAATTTCCTCAGTCAATCAAACTTGTAATATAAATAAAACTATTGCGGCCTTGACCGTTGATCACAGCACGCTGTGTGTTAGACCTCGGCCGGCAACTAAGTCTAAGCGAATTTTTAGGAAAATCATTCCTTATCAGTTTAGACCGCTAACACGATTTACGGGCACCTCGGGTGAATATATCTAATTCTTACATGGATCGAAAGTGAAAGAAGATAATAACATCCGGTAATTTTTATTGAAATCTCGTAGAATCACGCAATAGCCAGAAGTCTAGAAGAAAGCAAGATGTCAACACTGTTTTGAACTACAAATGCCAAAGTGCATTGCTAGGCGAACATTCGAGGATCTAGCTAACCAACGTTAAGCTGCAAAATTGGCCCTCTTTTGTGCTCGAGGTATTAGGTTTCGGCGACTTAAAAAAATCGAGTGGTCGCGTTAACCGAGCTCGAGTTAAATGGGTTCGACTGTAGTAACTATTGCGGCCTTGACTGTTGATCACAGCACGCTGTGTGTTAGACCTCGGCAAACTTAGCGAATTTAAAAAAAAATAATTCCTTATCAGAATTCGACCTACAACAGTGATGACGTGTATATTATATATATACTGGAATATTAAGAAAATGATTTGATTTCACTGGCCAACAGACGTGGATCGAGCTAACCAACGTTAAGTTGCAAATTTGGCCCTCTTTTGTGATCGAGGTATTAGGTTTCGGCAACTTAAAAGAATCGAATTAACCGATGAGAAAATGCTAAGACAAAGAGAGAATTTGGCGGTTCCAATAAAAAACGTCGACTTATTAGGGTTGGCGATTTAACCGGACTCGAGTTAAGTGGGTTCGACTGTAGAACCTAAATTGAAAAAGGTAATAAAAATTATTTCTTTATGACGTAAGACCTGCCAAATGATAAAAATGCTCTTTTATGATGTGAATGATCACTTGATTAATATTTTGTTATTTGATTTCATCAGCCTCTGGTTGTGGTGCCTCTTAGTCATGCTCTTGTCCCAGTGGAGACTGAAAACTTCATATTACCAGAAGATGCTGAGCTGGCGGAGGAAGTTGTTGTAACAGAGGATGTCATAGCCACCATAGAAGACACACAAGCTACGTTAGATGGTTTGACCGAGACTTTATCACTGGTTCAAACAACAGTCTCAGCACCAGGTGGTCAGTTGGTTTCTGAAGACACCACAGATTCCGATAGAACAAGTTCAACTTTTGTTTTTAAAGATCCTAATTTTGTTGTAAGTTTATAATACTTTTTTATAATCCATTCTAATTACATTTCAAATTAAAAAAATATATTTGTTTTGGATAAAAGAGTTAGGTTCGTATTTTATTTATGAATTAAGTAGCTTTTTCTTGTGGTCAATAAATTTACTAATCAAGAGTAATAAGACCTCTCAAAATGGAAATTATACAGGTTAACACATTTAATCTTGATGAAAATCAAACTAAATTTTATAATACAATTAATTTGATAACATTTGATATGCGTTTATTTTTAAAATGCTAATTAATACAAGTATTATGATAAAATATTTTTTTATGATATAAAATCACACCAAGACTATTCTTATAAAAACTGTGTAAAATATTAAGTTTTACCTTACAGCATTCGAGCAAAGGCACAGGTGGAAACAAAAGAATAAGAGTCTGGAAAAACCTCAAACAAATAGTGGCAGCTGAGAGAGCTTTGCCCTGGGGACCGAATGATGTAACCTGTAAGTATATATTATATAGATACTGACATTAATTGTTATTATTGATGTAACCTGTAAGTATATAGATACTGACATTAATTGTTATTATTGATGTAACCTGTAAGTATATATTATATAGATACTGACATTAATTGTTATTATTGATGTCACCTGTAAGTATATAGATACTGACATTAATTGTTATTATTGATGTAACCTGTAAGTATATATTATATAGATACTGACATTAATTGTTATTATTGATGTAACCTGTAAGTATATTGATACTGACATTAATTGTTGTTATTGATGTAACCTGTAAGTATATTATATAGATACTGACATTAATTGTTATTATTGATGTAACCTGTAAGTATATATTATATAGATACTGACATTAATTGTTATTAATGATGTAACCTGTAAGTATATAGATACTGACATTAATTGTTATTATTGATGTCACCTGTAAGTATATAGATACTGACATTAATTGTTATTAATGATGTAACCTGTAAGTATATAGATACTGACATTAATTGTTATTATTGATGTAACCTGTAAGTATATATTATATAGATACTGACATTAATTGTTATTATTGATGTAACCTGTAAGTATATAGATACTGACATTAATTGTTATTATTGATGTAACCTGTAAGTATATAGATACTGACATTAATTGTTATTATTGATGTAACCTGTAAGTATATAGATACTGACATTAATTGTTATTATTGATGTAACCTGTAAGTATATTGATACTGACATTAATTGTTATTATTGATGTAACCTGTAAGTATATTGATACTGACATTAATTGTTATTATTGATGTAACCTGTAAGTATATTGATACTGACATTAATTGTTATTATTGATGTAACCTGTAAGTATATAGATACTGACATTAATTGTTATTATTATTAATATCCTGGAAGTCTTTATAAAACATGTTGTTACCTTTATACAATGTTTTTAAAATGATACTTATTAATAGCTGAGCTATTGTTTAGAGAGTAAAACAAGACATTGTTTACCATAGCAGGGTCCTTGCCCAAGTTGTTATATCTTTGACATTGTTTACCATAGCAGGGTCCTTGCCCAAGTTGTTATATCTTTGACATTGTTTACCATAGCAGGGTCCTTGCCCAAGTTGTTATATCTTTGACATTGTTTACCATAGCAGGGTCCTTGCCCAAGTTGTTATATCTTTGACATTGTTTACCATAGCAGGGTCCTTGCCCAAGTTGTTATATCTTTGACATTGTTTACCATAGCAGGGTCCTTGCCCAAGTTGTTATATCTTTGACATTGTTTACCATAGCAGGGTCCTTGCCCAAGTTGTTATATCTTTGACATTGTTTACCATAGCAGGGTCCTTGCCCAAGTTGTTATATCTTTTACATGAACCCAAACCAACCTTTTCCTTATTCTCATTTCATTGTTTGAAATAACATAAGGTAAAAAAATATAAATATAATGGTTACTTTATTCATGAATTGAATGACCTTGACAAAGAGATTTATGCCTAATATCAAGTGCCCTATTTAAATAATAAAATTGTTACTGTGTTTAAAATTGTATTTAATGTTCTTCACAGATGGTTCAATTGATGCTCCACCTTCCTTCAGGCCAGCTAAAAAGTTCTCAGATATTTCAGGACTGGAGGTAACTATGAGATGGATAAATAAATCTGAATTTAAAATTAAAAAAATGGTGAAATAAATAAAAAGGTTAAAAGATGTTTCAGTGTTATAAAAATGAGTTATAAAAAAAATAAAATTATATTTATGTTTGTTGTTTTACATAGCTAGCAGATAATACTGACGTGCAATAATGTTAAAAGTAAAAGCCACCTTAACTAATATATACTTTCTTATAATATCCATTGCCATATGACAATACCTGGGTGGAAAGGTGTTGCTTGTTAAACTAATGGAACATGTAAAAACTTGAGCGCACTCAAAAAAAAATAAGTTGGAAGGGACTTAATTCAAATGGATGTTTTTAACAGCTCATAAGTTTTTGTTTTAATTTTATTTTAGATAATTTATTTATAATTTCCAGGCTAAATACACAGATCCACAAACTAAGATGCGCTTTTCCAACTCAGATGAATACAGGAGACTAAAGTTATTGCCAAGTGATATCATAACAGGATGTCTACAGCTGAGAAAAGCAAACACTCTTATACCTTGAATATTTACCTCCCTTTATTTTTGTTTCAATTCAATAAATGTTAATGCAAAGACTACAAAAGTGTTTTTTATATTAAAGCTGTTTCAAATGTTTGATGGTTTGGATTTAATATAATTTCTAATTCACTGATTTTCTAGACTTAAAAATACATTCATTTTTAGTAATAATATCATAACTTCCTTAGTATTCTGGTAAATTTTTGCAATAAATTCACTTAACAAACTTACGCTGGCTTTAGTCACCTTTTAATTTCACTTAACAAATCTATGCTGGCTTTAATGACCATTTAAACGAAATGAAAAGTAATGTTAGAAAAGTGATAAAGACATTCTAGACCATTGGTTCTTATCCTTTTAGGGTCCATGCACCCCTTCAGATGCCAAAAAAAGTTCATGCACCCCCTCTTGCATAAAATGCATAATAAACTATTATTTTAGGAACACAACAGTTTTGACAATAGGCAACAACAGGGAATTTAGTGAGAGATCTGCTGCTGCTTATGATCAATCAGCGATTTAAATCTGGGGACTGTTTTGGACAAAGCAACTCTCATGTCATCATCTGCATTCAACTTATTCCTTGCCTTGGTTTTAATTGTCAAAAGTGTAGAGAATCCTGCTTCACAGAGATAGGTTGTGGCAAATGGAAGGAGAGTCAGTACTGTCCTCTTGGCTAGTTGTGGGTAGGAATCTAGCTGGGCGCACCAAAATTCAATCGAGGTATTGCAACTGAAGTCACTCCTCAGTACTTCTCTGGTTCTCAAATCAATCAGGTCATCTTTAGCAAGGTCACTGTCATCAATGTTGTCCAAGTCACAGAAAAGGATTGCGAATCCAAAAGTCTTTCCTAGCAATTTCTTGACAGAAATACCCATTAAAGGACCTTTGCAATGTTGAAAGGTGCTCTGAAATTTACCCTTTGATGTTGTTAGGCAGTGATCTGTCAGTGCTTCCTTCTGAAGCTGATATTACAACTTCATCCAAGAGTGGAAAGTATCGAAGTACCTATCAAAAAGGTTGTATATGGGCGACCTTAGACGCGGCATGCCTTGCTTATGGTTTACATTTTCAGATTATCAGTTTTTCTTTCTTTTTTTTTATTTAAAAAAATCTCTCTCTGAATCGTTCATGAACCCCCTGGAACCTGCTCATGCACCCCTTGGGAGTGCATGCACCACTGGTTAAGAACCCCTGTTATAGGCCAATGCTCATCTGCAGTAATGCATAAATCTTGTACTGTTAACCATGATCAAAAGACAATGTCAAGCACAAGTGAACAGATTAATAGAAGACAGTACGCTAAAAGGACTGGTGTGAATAATTTACAGTCTATACAAGTGAACAGATTAATACAAAACAGTATGCTAAAAGGACTGGTGTGAATAATTTACAGTCTATACAAGTGAACAGATTAATACAAAACAGAATGCTAAAAGGACTGGTGTGAATAATTTACAGTCTATATTGAAACAAACTGCATGATTTTCTATGGTTTCTCTAAAACTTGAATTATTTTATTTCAGCTGTTCTTTTTATGCATGTCACTAAAATTGTTGGAGGCCTTTAAAAGAATTAATTACGTAGATAGGATGTGGCAAAAATTACGTAAATTAGGTTGTCAATGATTTGTAAAGTAAATAAGAAACTATATTAAAAATTTTCCTTCAAAACTTAACTAAAACAAAAAAGAAAATTACTTGATACATTTTCATTATTACTGTAAATAAACTTAAGTTTTAATAAAATGGTACAAACTAACATACCAAGTTATACCTACAAGTGCTTTATATAAAGAAGACTATTTGACATTACTAGTAAGTTAGTTTGGAAAAGTTACTTGGACACAAGTGCTTTATATAAATAAGACTATTTGACATTACTAGTAAGTTAGTTTGGAAAAGTTACTTGGACACTTAGTGTTGGTAGTTGTCTCCTCAAACGAAGCTGAACTCAAATCTGTATTTGATCATCATATTCAGCTGTGTTATGTATTTAAGGGGAGCTGGAGTAAAACTCATGAGAACATAGAAATTTGTTGCATGTTTCAAATGCTATGTGGAAATTAAAGTATGAACAAGAAACCTGTCATTTCATTTTTAACTTCTTTAAAATTAAACAAACTTTATTTGCTAAACTTTCAACTATAACATTAATTCAAGTATGCTCATATTTTATTAAATGATCTTAGATCAAGACTGAAGACCAGACAATCTACAAATTATTTTTACACCTAATAAAGTCAGGATTTTTACAGTACGCTTGTAGCAGAATATAAAATAGGAAATTAAAAAAAAATTTCTCCCTCTTTTCCAAGCTTTTTCCAATCTTATGTTTTGTCATTGTCCTATCAGATTTTTATCTAGGGGGAATAACAATAATATCTGGAAAAATAAAATGTTTTCATAATATGTTCCCATGGAATGTTAACGTAAATTCAGTTCCAGCGAATTTACTTATTAAATGACGTCACGCGATTTTGGCCGATGTTTGACCCCTCCCCCGCGTCACGCGTCGTCACAAAAAGTTCGACCCCCCCCCCTCTAAAAATATGTAACAAACCTTTGACCCCACCTCCAAAGAAAAAAATCAAACCTTATTTTCTATTTGAAAATAAGTATGTTTCAAATAACTCTTATTGTCTTTTAAGTATTTATTATTTACGAGCAACAAAGCCCGTCCAACGTGGCATGTTGTAACTCCCCTCCAACAGCCGTCTCGACCGGCATTACATGTGCATCGCGTCAAAAATACTATTCATTATAGTTAAAATAAATAACTCGTAAAAACAGAGCTTTTTGCTATAAATCCAAACGCACATAACTCAAAATAAAGTCTTGGAAGAAATACTGCACAAAAAATAACTCGTTTTGAACGTCCGCGTAAATGACGTAAACGTGTTCAATATGATTGGCTGTAGGAGTCATATGTGTTTGAGGGACCAATCGCTATAGATGACCGGACAGAAAAGACAGAAACTTGCAATTTATTATATAGGATTTAGTGAAGGTCTACATTGTAATATCGTAACCCGCGTGAAGCATTTTCTAAAAAAACGTTTAACCGGCTTTCAGAAAACGAGCTTGTTAACATCCTTAGATTATATTGTATTTTAATGCATACAAATGAAACATTGACTATTAATCATCACGGTTAACGTCTTTGTTTAGAAAAAAATTATTTAGAAATAATATTTTTTTAAATGTATTTTTAAAAAATCCCTCAACTGACATAAGAAAGAGGTCGGCGAACAGGGGTAAATTACCTCATCTGGGGTCAAAAGGGAATTCTTGGGGGTAATGCAGACTCATTTGGGACATATAACATCCACTACAATCCACTAGATATATTAAAATACGTCATGTGTACGTGTACGCTTGGAACATATGACCATTATTGAACCGGTTCCTTCCAGAAAATGCATGTTTTTAAAATTTGACAACTATGTAGATTTCTTACCTACGTACTATACGAAGACACCTAAATCCACCCTACTTTAATTTATATTGACACGAGTGACAATAATCTTAATCTACATGACTTGACTGTATCAAGTATCCTTTCTGTGATATTTAAAATTAATGCCTTAAAAACTGAGCTAAGAAGAAAAGTTGTTTTGTGCTCCTCTCGAATTGCGATGTCAAGAACTTGATGCATTCAATAAAGTTAATGAATTCTTGACTAATTTTAAATAGGGTCATTTATCATTATATCTAGAATGGCCAAGGGCGTTTGACCAAAAACCAATCAAACTTAAAACGTTTATAATTCTATCAAATAGACCCCCCTCCATCCTCTCTTTTTAAAGAAGAAGGATATTCCGTGTCGTTTTGACTTAAAATATCTACACATAATCATATTCATTTCATTTTTAGACACTTGTCATGCTTGTAAACTCACCAGTAGCATTTTGGGGGGGGGGCTAACGAACCTCTCGCCAAATCCCCGAAATTGAGCAGGACCTAGAGTCTGGGGGTTGGGGGTAACGCACACATAAACTTGTATATTTTGGGGGTAACGGGCAAAAAAGTTCGCCCACTCTAGCTGTGAGAGAACCAAACGGAGCTGCTGTTACATCACAAATGCTTTGATGTCAACATCAAACGACGCAGGATAACAATTTCATACGTTATCTTGTGTCTTGATAGCTTACGCCAACCAGCGTCTGATGGCCTACCGACCGGCACATTGAGAAGCACTAATTTAAAATTAAATTTAAAAAAAAAGTCATTAAATCAATTGTAAGAGACCAAATATTTCAGTGGATGTTTTATTTCAAGTTACCCTTTTGATGTGACGTCACATTTCTTCAACCCCCTCCCTCCCCTCGCCACGCATCGTCACAAAAGTGTGACCCCCCTCCCCTCCTAGGTGCGTGACGTCATTTATGGTCGGCCCCTTATCTTTTCAACAAAATCAAACTAAGTGCTTTAAACTAAGGATTCAAATTTTTGAAATCTGGCTGGAGCCGGATTTGTAAAAAAGGCCGGATTCATCGGAGCCGGAGCTATATATATATATATTAGGGCTGCGGAAATTAACGATTAATTTCTCGATTAATCTTTAAAAATTTTCACATTAATTTCACGATTAATCGACCCACCACTTATAAATATACTGGAAGTGGAAGTCAAAAAAGTAAAATATTTCGGCCGATAAATATAAACTAATTTCCGGACGATTACACGAACATTTTGGTTTTAAACTATTGACTGACATGAATGTTCAAAATGTTGATAGGGGCCATCCATAAAGTGCGTCTCGCTTCAGAGGGGGGATGGGTGTAAGAAAGTGTGACACTTTGTGACAGGGGGAGGAGGGATCCGACCATTTGTGATGTCACGGTGTTTTATATTAAATTTTAATTATTTTGTTAATAAAAAAAAACATTTTTATTCGAAAGTGTGACGTACTTTAAGGGGGGGGGGTCCATGATTTGTGACAGTTTGTGGCAGGGGGAGGGGAGGAGTTAAAAATGGTCAAAAATAGCGCGACGTACTTTATGGACGACCCCATAAGGGTTATTGTGTCTATAGAGATAAATCGTTTGCCTACCATGCCATGTTCCCTCTAAGTCTAAGCTTCGTTGGTCCTTATGCAAAGTTAAAAAAAACAAACTCGTGTGCAAAGCTGCACAACGTCCATTTTGTGTGGAATATTTTACAATATTTGCTGCGCGGGAATTCTAAACTCCTGCGTGGGGTCGATCAAATATCTGCGCAGCCGCGCTGCTTAAAGGGAACATTGCTACCATGGTTCTAACACTTCGCTTACATATCGCCTGCAAACCAAACATCCACTACAGTATCAGAAACTTCAGCTGAGACAATCTAAAGCTATGTGAACGAATGCATAGCTCGGCTGATTATATTGTCAATAAGACCCGCTCATCACTTGAACCAAATAATGTCAATTGTCAATATACTTGTCTGTTTGCGTTGTTGGTTAAAAGATGTCATATAAAGAAGACATTCCAGTGTTATTTCGATTTTTTCGATTTTCGACAATTACGTATAATAAATGTTACTTATGACACCATAAATTATAACTTTTGACTTTAATCGAAATTAACGATTAATTAATCTTAATTATTTAATTACGTAATTATTTATAATCTTGACTTAAAGGTATCCATGCTTATTTCTTCGCTAATAATGTATCCCCGCAGTTATTGATAATATGTGGAAAAGTTCTGTAATCTGCCCCGATAAAGATGTTGTTTATATTGACAGCTACAATACGACATCATCCCATTCTGGTCACCTTTAACCGGTTGTTTTGGTGGCTGCTGGACGTCACAGCCAAAATCATCCACTTTGTTGACCATCACAACATACTATGTATAAGACTCAGGAAGCTAACAGAATGTTGGGTAATTGGCATTCTAAGTATCGACGTTTATTTGCATACTAACAGGGTCGTTAATGCGTGAACTTGGTCTATATGGCATCGCTTTAAAAAGGAAAAAAATAAGTTATGTTATATGTGTTTGTGTGAGTGTGTGCGATTTTTTTTATTGGCTGGGGGATGGGGTGTGTTCGTTCCGGTACAAAGACACCTTTTAGCTATAACATCCAGGGGACATAACTTTTAAAGAAATATGATCTTCATCTTCTCATAAAGTGTAATTATCTCCCCGCTAGCAGGACTCACCAAAAAGGAACTCTGCACATAATTACATTTCCCCCATCTCTCACGCGACAGTTCCCATGGGGCAGGCACGGAGGCCAGGCTCGTGTTTGCTGGACATCGTGTGGGACACAGATGTTGGTCAACTCAGCTCAGACAGGAGTCTCTTGACCCACGCGGCGTGGGCGTGCATATCGACGTTTTAGTCTTCCAGCTCCACCCCAGTTATCGTCCAGTCACTGGCCAGCTGACCCATGGTCACTCATTTCCTCTCCCATCAAATTATCATTTCATCAAACTTTGTGTTTTTCACCATGATCACATTCATTTCCATACGTTTTAGTAAGGACAAATAACCTATTAGTGATTTTGTACATTGCATCAAAAGAGTTGATACTAACAGAAATAAAATTGTTTACATTTTCCCCCCAGAAGTAAATAATATCTAAGAACACATTCCCCCTAACAGATATGTGACAAGATGACTTGAGTGACACAAGAAAATCAAGCTAAACTCACATTTTAAGCCAGTTTGAAACATTGTACTTAACTTATGAAAACACCACTTGCGTTTTCTATACATTAAAGAAAATTATATTGATCATGTCATCTTATAAACAGGAGCGTGACCCAGATGTCATCTTATAAACAAGAGCATGGCCCAGATGTCATCTTATAAACATGAGCATGGCCCAGATGTCATCTTATAAACAGGAGCATGACCCACATGTCATCTTATAAACAGGAGCATGACCCAGATGTCATCTTATAAACAGGAGCATGACCCACATGTCATCTTATAAACAGGAGCATTGCCCAGATGTCATCTTATAAACAGGAACATGACCCAGATGTCATCTTATAAACAGGAGCTTGACCCACATGTCATTTTATAAACAGGAGCTTTGCCCAGATGTCATCTTATAAACAGGAGCATGACCCAGATGTCATCTTATAAACAGGAGCAGGACCAAGATGTCATCTTATAAACAGGAGCATGACCCACAAGTCATCTTATAAACAGGAGCATGACCCAGATGTCATCTTATAAACAGGAGCATTGTCCAGATGTCATCTTATAAACAGGAGCATGACCCAGATGTCATCTTATAAACAGGAGCATGGCCACATGTCATCTTATAAATAGGAGCATGGTCACATGTCATCTTATAAACAGGAGCATGGCCCACATGTCATCTTACAAACAGGAGTATTGCCCAGATGTCATCTTTTAAACAGGAGCATGGCCCACATGTCATCTTATGAACAGTAGCTTGGCCACATGTCATCTTATAAACATAAGAATGGCCACATGTCATCTTATAAACAGGAGCATGGCCACATGTCATTTTATAAACAGGAGCATGGCCAGATGTCATCTTAAAAACAGAAGCATGACCCACATGTCATCTTATGAACAGGAGCATTGTCACATGTCATCTTATAAACAGGAGCAGGGCCACATGTCATCTTATAAACAGGAGCAGGGCCACATGTCATCTTATAAAAAGGAGCACGGCCCAGATGTCATCTTATAAACAGGAGCATGACCCACATGTCATCTTATAAACGGGAATTTGGCCCACATGTCATCTTATAAACAGGAGCATGGCCCTCATGTCATCTTATAAACAGGAGCATGGCCCACATGTCATCTTATAAACAGGAGCATTGCCCACATGTCATCTTATAAACAGGAGCATTGCCCACATGTTATCTTATAAACATGGGCATGACCCACATGTCATCTTATAAACAGGAGCATGGCCCAGATGCCATCTTATAAACAGGAGCATGGCCCACATGTCATCTTATGAAGAGGAGCATGGCCACATGTTATCTTATAAACAGGAGCATGGCCCACATGTCATCTTATGAAGAGGAGCATGACCACATGTCATTTTATAAATAGGAACATGGCCCAGATGTCATCTTATAAACAGGAGCATGACCCAGATGTCATATTATAAACAGGAGCACGGCCCAGATGCCATCTTATAAACAGGAGCATGGCCACATGTCATCTTATAAACAGGAGCATGGCCAAATGTCATCTTATAAACAGGAGCATTGCCCAGTTCTGACGTCCACTGACTCAGAAATTTATGTGAATGTTGGCAGTAGAAAAATTGTTCCTGGTTCGGAAACGCATACTTCTTTTTATTAAAAAAAAATATATTTATATATTTCCCATGGGACGACAGACTTTGATGTCTTAGATCCATTTTTAGTCTAAGAAAAAGAAATGGGATAATAGATAAAAGAAATGGGATAATAGATAAAAGAAATGGGATAATAGATAAAAGAAATGGGATAATAGATAAAAGAAATGGGATAATAGATAAAAGAAATGGGATAATAGATACAAGAAATGGGATAATAGATAAAATAAATGGGATAATAGATAAAAGAAATGGGATAATAGATACAAGAAATGGGATAATAGATACAAGAAATGGGATAATAGATACAAGAAATGGGATAATAGATAAAATAAATGGGATAATAGATAAAAGAAATGGGATAATAGATAAAAGAAATGGGATAATAGATAAAAGAAATGGG
The DNA here is from genome assembly GCA_944989445.1 of Ampullaceana balthica. Lineage (NCBI taxonomy): Eukaryota > Metazoa > Mollusca > Gastropoda > Lymnaeidae > Ampullaceana > Ampullaceana balthica. The sequence goes on along the minus strand of CALYLW010000298.1, from coordinate 71,752 downwards.
ATAATAGATAAAAGAAATGGGATAATAGATAAAAGAAATGGGATAATAGATAAAAGAAATGGGATAATAGATAAAAGCTGACCTTCAAAGGTTCTTAAAATTCTGCTCTCTTAAATATTGAGACAATCAAAAGTCTTATTCACTTTAACTTCCATACTCATTCTATTATACTCTTTGAAATAAACCAACAAAATTTCACACATTTCTTTTTTTTTCTTTAATCATCTCAGTCTATGATTAATTGTTTTTGCTCCAAAAATTTCAGTTTCATTGGAAACTCTGAAAAACTTGTATTTTTATTTATAATTTTAAAAAAATGAAAAAAATAAATAAATGAAAGTTTCCCTATATGGAATTTTATTGTGATAATAAATTTAACCCAGCGTTTTGCGCATTGCCCCTTTTTCGTTTTGCTCGAATTATGTGTGCAATAATTGAAAGAATCGATTATTTGAGCAGTCCACCATTGCGACAGTTAAATGGTGTTTATCAAGTCCAGCCGGAATTTGGTCCATTCATTCAGTCGAAGGATGTTCCCGCCTCAGACGACCTCAATTATCTGGCTTTCAATGGGTTTAGTAAGCTGATCCCCTAAATATGCAAATTTCACGTAGTGATTTAGACAGCGGGCCATGATAAGACCGATTAGTTGACGAGCCACCACAGAAGCGCTCCACTTGGGCTCTTCGAACACACAAATCAATACGTTACGATCACAGCGCGGCCACATTACGCGTAACGTTGCATCAGGATGGAGAAAAATGCTGGCATAGAAAATAAAGCAAAATTCAGACTGGCCGGCCCGTGTGGCGTTTCGTTTCACGAGATTCTAGCGTTTCCAACGACGTGCGCAAGACGAGTGAGTTAGCAATTATTTTATGAAACTACTCACTCAATTTTAACATTCTTTTTGATATTATGGCGACTCATTCTTAGTGTTCAGCCGCAGGTCTTTAGAGAATTAAAATAGGTCACGACCTTGTTTGCTCGAATTTTTTTTAAAGACTTACAATAATAATTTTACTCAAATATTACATACGAGCAACAAAGCCCGTCCAAGGACGTTCCGCCACCGTTCGGTGGCATGTTGTAACTCCCCTCCAACAGCCGTCTCGACCGGCATTACATGTGCATCACGTTAAAAATACTATCCATTATAGTTAAAATAAATAACTCGTAAAAACAGAGCTTTTGAATATACATCCCAACGCCCATAATTCAAAATAAAGTCTTGTAAGAAATACTGCACCAAAAATAACTCGTTTTGAACGTCCGCGTAAACGTGTTCAATATGATTGGCTGTAGGAGTCATATGTGTTTGAGGGACCAATCGCTATCGATGACCACACGGAACATAGCCTTTTATTATATAGGATTATTCATTGTCTCTAGGCTTAGAAATGATTTCTCAATGATCATTTGTTAGAATAATCAAAGCGCTTGATTTATACAATAAGGTAGGGAGCACAACTCTGTTTTACTTTCATTCTCCTATTTACTTCCCATGGAAGTAGTAAAGTAAAACAAAATTAGAAAATGAAGTGGAAACATGGGCAAAAGCAATTTATTTTTTAAATTAAAAAATTTTTTTTTATTAAACATTGAAAAAAATGACGAAACAATTTTTATTCGTTTTGGATACAAGATTTTATTAGAAAAAATTCCACCTGAATCAGCAACAGAGTGACTGACCTATGACCTTAATCCCGCACTGAGAGTCAACATGCATCTAGAACAAACCAATACATCATCGTTATGGGTACGCGTTAACTATAGATTCGGTTGACATTGAAAAATCGCACCATTAGATGATGAATTAAATAGCTAAAAAGAAATAAAAATATTGTTATTTTAAAGTTCTTCTCTGATTTAGTTCTCATCTGGACCTTATATCGTACGTCTAGATCTTTTAATACGTATGTAGACCTTATAAATATAGATAATGCATAAACCTTATAGTTTCTGTTTAGATGCAACAGTCTCAAAATTACAACTTTAACTTGTTTTATATTTCTTTGATTTTTTTCCCCGTGCACTTCTAAACTTTTCCCCAGGACTCTACACTTGTAAATATTGCTGCTGCCAGTGGCGTCACAAGGGGGTGATTTGTTAGGTGCGGGCCGCACTAGGTGACACCAACCCTAGTCACGCCTCTGGCTACTGCTACTGCATTGAACTTGTTTCATAAATTTAATTTTGACACCTGAATGGTTACAAAAGTTACATTTCTTGTAGTTCTTACATTTGATGCCATTAGAGTTATTTCCCCGCACCAATTTTCTTTTCAGGCTAAAAAATTGATAAAGGGGAAATAATATCGATCTGTTATGACTAAATCGATTTAATACTGAACAGTGCATATAACAGAATGAAATAACTTATAACTATTTGAATTCAGAAAAATTCTCACGACATGAACAAATCAACCTGACACATCGTCACGATGGCAGGAGTGCAGCAGCGTTCCGGTCCCATGGCTGTCAACGTTGTGAGCGGGTGATGAGAGGAAAAGATTCCGACAATAGCGTGGGCGTGTGCACGAATGAGAGTAAAATACATGTGAACTTCACCGGAAGGTATGCAATTAGCCCTCGATAACTGCTCGGTATTAAACGGCGATCATTCCCTCTCGCAATTCTTATTCCAAAGCTCTTTATTGATCTCAACGTGCTCTGATATTTTTCCTTCAGTTACTTTCATTTTCAACGCCCGCTTCCGGCATACGTTGCAACCCTAATACTAAAGACATAAAAATAAAATAAAATAAATAAATATAAATTAAAATAATTAAAATTATATAATAATAATAATATTAAATTAATTAAATTGATAATTTATATAGAACTGTATCGCAGTAAGGAACTGGGCTCACATAAGTAATAACATACATATACGTAATAAATTAGCATTCATACCGTAATAGCCACATTAACTACAATACATAACACAAAAGCTACGTTAATCATTAAAAGAATTATTGTTTCATTAATTTTGAAAATAAATATATTCCATATATACATATACATATGGAATGGATTGGGTTTTGATTTAATACACGTTTAAAAAACGTATGGTCCCAACGTAACATTTCTCTACTCAAGCTCACTTATCAACGTACCTTATAGCAGTGCTTCTCAAACTTTTTCGTATGACAGACCGGCAGGACTTTTTCCCATTGCACCATGGACTGGTATACTATTTTCCCGTACTGACGTGATTTCCACTGTACTGACGTGATTTCCCATGTACTGACGTGATTTCCACTGTACTGACGTGATAGCAAATTGAGCCCCTACATGGCCTAAAGCCCTACAAGGCTGAGCATACATGCGACGGGTTTTATGCTACATGTCATAGAACAATTTTGAAAAAGATTAAACTTAAGCTTAATTCTCATTTACGATCGTCTTCATTTTGTATAAAATGTGTTGATAATGGCAGCCATCTTTTTTGTTTCAACTGTTTTTAATTTGACAGTGTGTAATTAGTTTATAACCTGAATGACGTCAGTTGTTATTAAAAGGGACACAAGTTAAATATAGAAAGTCAGGTATATCTAGTTGTTATTAAAAGGGACACAAGTTAAATATAGAAAGTCAGGTATATCTAGTTGTTATTAAAAGGGACACAAGTCAAATATAGAAAGTCAGGTATATCTAGTTGTTATTAAAAGGGACACAAGTTAAATATAGAAAGTCAGGTATATCTAGTTGTTATTAAAAGGGACACAAGTTAAATATAGAAAGTCAGGTATATCTAGTTGTTATTAAAAGGGACACAAGTTAAATATAGAAAGTCAGGTATATCTAGTTGTTATTAAAAGGGACACAAGTTAAATATAGAAAGTCATGTATATCTAGTTGTTATTAAAAGGGACACAAGTTAAATATAGAAAGTCAGGTATATCTAGTTGTTATTAAAAGGGACACAAGTTAAATATAGAAAGTCATGTATATCTAGTTGTTATTAAAAGGAACACAAGTTAAATATAGAAAGTCAGGTATATCTAGTTGTTATTAAAAGGGACACAAGTTAAATATAGAAAGTCAGGTATATCTAGTTGTTATTAAAAGGGACACAAGTTAAATATAGAAAGTCAGGTATATCTAGTTGTTATTAAAAGGGACACAAGTTAAATATAGAAAGTCAGGTATATCTAGTTGTTATTAAAAGGGACACAAGTTAAATATAGAAAGTCAGGTATATCTAGTTGTTATTAAAAGGGACACAAGTTAAATATAGAAAGTCATGTATATCTAGTTGTTATTAAAAGGGACACAAGTTAAATATAGAAAGTCATGTATATCTAGTTGTTATTAAAAGGGACACAAGTTAAATATAGAAAGTCATGTATATCTAGTTGTTATTAAAAGGGACACAAGTTAAATATAGAAAGTCATGTATATCTAGTTGTTATTAAAAGGGACACAAGTTAAATATAGAAAGTCATGTATATCTAGTTGTTGTTAAAAGGGACACAAGTTAAATATAGAAAGTCATGTATATCTAGTTGTTATTAAAAGGGACACAAGTTAAATATAGAAAGTCATGTATATCTAGTTGTTATTAAAAGGGACACAAGTTAAATATAGAAAGTCATGTATATCTAGTTGTTATTAAAAGGGACACAAGTTAAATATAGAAAGTCATGTATATCTAGTTGTTATTAAAAGGGACACAAGTTAAGTATAGAAAGTCAGGTATATCTAGTTGTTATTAAAAGGGACACAAGTTAAATATAGAAAGTCATGTATATCTAGTTGTTATTAAAAGGGACACAAGTTAAATATAGAAAGTCAGGTATATCTAGTTGTTATTAAAAGGGACACAAGTTAAATATAGAAAGTCATGTATATCTAGTTGTTATTAAAAGGGACACAAGTTAAATATAGAAAGTCAGGTATATCTAGTTGTTATTAAAAGGGACACAAGTTAAATATAGAAAGTCATGTATATCTAGTTGTTATTAAAAGGGACACAAGTTAAATATAGAAAGTCAGGTATATCTAGTTGTTATTAAAAGGGACACAAGTTAAATATAGAAAGTCATGTATATCTAGTTGTTATTAAAAGGGACACAAGTTAAATATAGAAAGTCAGGTATATCTAGTTGTTATTAAAAGGGACACAAGTTAAATATAGAAAGTCAGGTATATCTAGTTGTTATTAAAAGGGACACAAGTTAAATATAGAAAGTCAGGTATATCTAGTTGTTATTAAAAGGGACACAAGTTAAATATAGAAAGTCATGTATATCTAGTTGTTATTAAAAGGGACACAAGTTAAATATAGAAAGTCATGTATATCTAGTTGTTATTAAAAGGGACACAAGTTAAATATAGAAAGTCAAGTATATCTCGTTGTTATTAAAAGGGACACAAGTTAAATATAGAAAGTCAGGTATATCTAGTTGTTATTAAAAGGGACACAAGTTAAATATAGAAAGTCATGTATATCTAGTTGTTATTAAAAGGGACACAAGTTAAATATAGAAAGTCAGGTATATCTAGTTGTTATTAAAAGGGACACAAGTTAAATATAGAAAGTCATGTATATCTAGTTGTTATTAAAAGGGACACAAGTTAAATATAGAAAGTCAGGTATATCTAGTTGTTATTAAAAGGGACACAAGTTAAATATAGAAAGTCAGGTATATCTAGTTGTTATTAAAAGGGACACAAGTTAAATATAGAAAGTCATGTATATCTAGTTGTTATTAAAAGGGACACAAGTTAAATATAGAAAGTCATGTATATCTAGTTGTTATTAAAAGGGACACAAGTTAAATATAGAAAGTCAGGTATATCTAGTTGTTATTAAAAGGGACACAAGTTAAATATAGAAAGTCATATATATCTAGTTGTTATTAAAAGGGACACAAGTTAAATATAGAAAGTCATGTATATCTAGTTGTTATTAAAAGGGACACAAGTTAAATATAGAAAGTCATGTATATCTAGTTGTTATTAAAAGGGACACAAGTTAAATATAGAAAGTCATGTATATCTAGTTGTTATTAAAAGGGACACAAGTTAAATATAGAAAGTCAGGTATATCTAGTTGTTATTAAAAGGGACACAAGTTAAATATAGAAAGTCATGTATATCTAGTTGTTATTAAAAGGGACACAAGTTAAATATAGAAAGTCAGGTATATCTAGTTGTTATTAAAAGGGACACAAGTTAAATATAGAAAGTCATGTATATCTAGTTGTTATTAAAAGGGACACAAGTTAAATATAGAAAGTCAGGTATATCTAGTTGTTATTAAAAGGGACACAAGTTAAATATAGAAAGTCATGTATATCTAGTTGTTATTAAAAGGGACACAAGTTAAATATAGAAAGTCAGGTATATCTAGTTGTTATTAAAAGGGACACAAGTTAAATATAGAAAGTCATGTATATCTAGTTGTTATTAAAAGGGACACAAGTTAAATATAGAAAGTCAGGTATATCTAGTTGTTATTAAAAGGGACACACGTTAAATATAGAAAGTCATGTATATCTAGTTGTTATTAAAAGGGACACAAGTTAAATATAGAAAGTCAGGTATATCTAGTTGTTATTAAAAGGGACACAAGTTAAATATAGAAAGTCATGTATATCTAGTTGTTATTAAAAGGGACACAAGTTAAATATAGAAAGTCAGGTATATCTAGTTGTTATTAAAAGGGACACAAGTTAAATATAGAAAGTCATGTATATCTAGTTGTTATTAAAAGGGACACAAGTTAAATATAGAAAGTCATGTATATCTAGTTGTTATTAAAAGGGACACAAGTTAAATATAGAAAGTCATGTATATCTAGTTGTTATTAAAAGGGACACAAGTTAAATATAGAAAGTCATGTATATCTAGTTGTTATTAAAAGGGACACAAGTTAAATATAGAAAGTCAAGTATATCTCGTTGTTATTAAAAGGGACACAAGTTAAATATAGAAAGTCATGTATATCTAGTTGTTATTAAAAGGGACACAAGTTAAATATAGAAAGTCAGGTATATCTAGTTGTTATTAAAAGGGACACAAGTTACATATAGAAAGTCAGGTATATCTAGTTGTTATTAAAAGGGACACAAGTTAAATATAGAAAGTCAGGTATATCTAGTTGTTATTAAAAGGGACACAAGTTAAATATAGAAAGTCAGGTATATCTAGTTGTTATTAAAAGGGACACAAGTTAAATATAGAAAGTCAGGTATATTTATTTTTTATTTTTTAAAAGTAACCATAAGAAGTACATGTGTAAGTTTACGCTCAAAGTTTAACTAAAACTAATGGCTCAGGTGAGCCTGCTTATTTGTTGCAAGTTTATCAAGTCTTGACTTGAATAAGGACAATGCTACTCGCAATGGAGAACAAAAATCGATAATGCTCATGTACTTTGTCTTAATAATGCTCATTGTTGAAAAACCAGTCCCACAAAGGTAAGATGAAGGAAAGGGAAGAAGAGCGTTGAGGGCTATTTCGGCAAGTGAATGCAAGAGAGGTCAAAGTTCCGAAATAAATTTTTAAACCTTCACCCGCAGCTAACTCCAGCAAATTATCTTCCAGTTAAGGACAAGTCGACCTTCAAAGCAATAAATGGATTGCTTTTCCATCCATTACCTTTCCGTGGGTCATCTTCTCTTGGAAAGTAGAACTCAAAACTGTCAAATAATTGTGTCAAGTGCTCAAAGATGACTTTTTGTAAAGATGGAACATCAAGCTAATTGTGAGACATATCGGAACAATCTGCTGACACTCGACTCTTCCATCCTGCTAGCTTTCTTTTCTGTCCAACAACCTTGTCTGCCATTTAAATAATGACGCCATCCTTCCTTGCATGTATGGAGATATTGATCTCATTAAAAATGGCTAAAATATCAGCCAACTTAGTCAACTTGGCTGTCCAATTTACATTACGAAATTGTTGAGACCAACCTGGCTTTTTCTCCTGTAGAAACTGGTCGAGCTCTCTTCGCAATTCAAAAACTCATGACAGTACTTGCCTCGAGACAACCAACGCACGTCATCATGCAGTAAGAGCTGTTTGTGTTCCGCACCTATTTCGTCACATAATACAGCAAATATCTTGAATGTAAATTATATGTCTTGACATAGTTCACAATTTTTACAACTTCGCTGACCACGTTGTTTAGTTCTGTTGACATTTGCTGGTGGCTAAACCTTCACGGTCAATAAAACAGAGGGTTAACTTGCACTCTGGTACTAATTCATTAATTTTGTTTACAACTACTCGTGAACGCCGCCAAGTCATGGACGCTGAGCCATCCGTACACACATCAACACAATATTTAAATTCTATCTGACATTTGCCAACAATGTAATCGTGAATGGCCTTGACTATTTCAGAACTAGTTGTATTGTGGTAATGAAGTAGAAAAGAAATACTCTTTCTTCAAGTCATCCTTATAATATAATACATTGCTATCAAACGACACGCACTGACACTGTTATACATTCTCTTATTGGTTCTTAAACTTAAGGAAAACTTATTCTGTAGACCGGCGCCTGATGGTCCACGGACTGGCACCGGTCCGCTGACCACCTCTTTGAGAAGCACTGTCTTGTAGTACGTCTTTAAATCACAGTTCCCGTTGAAGGCCTGGAACTAGTTACATTGAGGACTTGAATATGATGAGGAGTTACGGTTCTTTGCACTTTCAAATAAAACAGAAGTATCAGCAGGAGAAAAAAAACCTAAAGCCCCTCCCCCCTCCCCGCCATTTCTAAACTTAGACGCGTCATTTATATTTCATACAGAAAACCTTAGCAGCAGATTCACCCCTCCCCCTCCCCCACCCACACGTTTTTTGTATTGGTACACATGTCCCAGTTAAGGCTGATATTAACATTAGAATTGAAACAAACCAGAATACAAGAAAGAAAAGAACCAGCAATTCTTCACCCGAGACGAATGAGGTCAAAGGTCAACTCTGCCCCAATCGATCTCCCACCCCAGCTCATTTGTTGGACGGCCACAGATTGAAGGGAGAGAAGCAGTTAGTGATTCACTCTCCCGTAGAACCTTAATCACAGTTACTTGCTCTTCATAGATTAAACATCTTTCCACCCACGCTTGTGTTCATCAACATATTATATCCAAAGATGTTAAACACTTGATATATACCATATAAAATATGTGCTGAATTATACCATATAAAATATGTGCTGAATTATACCATATAAAATATGTGCTGAATTATACCATATAAAATGTATAAAATATGTGCTGAATTATACCATATAAAATGTATAAAATATGTGCTGAATTATACCATATAAAATATGTGCTGAATTATACCATATAAAATGTATAAAATATGTGCTGAATTATACCATATAAAATGTATAAAATATGTGCTGAATTATACCATATAAAATGTATAAAATATGTGCTGAATTATACCATATAAAATGTATAAAATATGTGCTGAATTATACCATATAAAATGTATAAAATATGTGCTGAATTATACCATATAAAATGTATAAAATATGTGCTGAATTATACCATATAAAATGTATAAAATATGTGCTGAATTATACCATATAAAATGTATAAAATATGTGCTGAATTATACCATATAAAATGTATAAAATATGTGCTGAATTATACCATATAAAATGTATAAAATATGTGCTGAATTATACCATATAAAATGTATAAAATATGTGCTGAATTATACCATATAAAATGTATAAAATATGTGCTGAATTATACCATATAAAATGTATAAAATATGTGCTGAATTATACCATATAAAATGTATAAAATATGTGCTGAATTATACCATATAAAATGTATAAAATATGTGCTGAATTATACCATATAAACTGAAATATTTGCTGAAATAACCTAGAGTAATTTGCCCTTTAAAAAATTTCAGTCTTTAGTTTACGGCTGCCGTCCAAATGATAGAAGAGCTAAAGAAGTTTTTAAAAAGATTTACCAATCCTTATATTTGTATTCAATCGTTTTCAGGAACTCTAAAATCAAAGTTTTAAAACATGGGAACTTAATTGTAAAATTAAAAAAATTATTTCGAAAGAAAAAAAATACGTACATCAAGGTTAGAAAAAAAAAGAGGTTCATTTAAAAGAACTAACACTGAAAAACTTTGAAATTTTTTTGTAAATAAGGATTAAAAAGCCATCTACATTAATTTTTGAACCCTTTGCTCTCTTACGTAATTAAAACTAGCAATTGGTTAAGGATTAAGGCTGCGCTGCTTGATATGTTAAATGTTACATCCGCCTATTAAAGAATAGGACGCAAAAATCTTCGGTATAGAAGGAGCGTCTGTATTTAATAAGATAAGAGTTGAAACAACGAAAGAAATTTTGAAAAGTACCATCACATTGTGGAGACAGATGTGCTGTAGTGTGTTGCGATGTGCTGTAGTGTGTTGCGATGTGTTGTAGGGTGTTGTGTTGTGTTGTAGTGTGATGTGTTGTGTTGTAGTATGATGTGTTGTGTTGTGTCATAGTGTGTTGTGTTGTAGTGTGATGTGTTGTGTTGTAGTGTTATGTGATGTGTGGTGTTGTAGAGTGATATGTTGTGTTGTAGTGTTATGTGATGTGTGGTGTTGTAGAGTGATATGTTGTGTTGTAGTGTTATGTGATGTGTGGTGTTGTAGAGTGATATGTTGTGTTGTAGTGTTATGTGATGTGTGGTGTTGTAGAGTGATATGTTGTGTTGTAGTGTTATGTGATGTGTGGTGTTGTAGAGTGATATGTTGTGTTGTAGTGTTATGTGATGTGTGGTGTTGTAGAGTGATATGTTGTGTTGTAGTATGATGTGTTGTGTAGTGTCATAATGTGTTGTGTTGTAGAGTGATATGTTGTGTTGTAGTATGATGTGTTGTGTTGTGTCATATTGTGTTGTGTTGTAGAGTGATATGTTGTGTTGTAGTATGATGTGTTGTGTTGTGTCATAATGTGTTGTGTTGTAGAGTGATATGTTGTGTTGTAGTATGATGTGTTGTGTTGTGTCATAATGTGTTGTGTTGTAGTGTTATGTGATGTGTGGTGTTGTAGAGTGATATGTTGTGTTGTATGTAATGTGATGTGTTATATTGTGTTGTAGTGTGTTATGTTGTGTTGTAGTGTTATGTGTTGTGTTGTAGTGTTATGTGATATGTTGTGTTTGGGCCTGTCAACGGGTCCCCGTTGCCGAGCAATTACCCGGAGTAAAATTGCACCCGGGTACCCGTGAAAATGTTACTGCAATGTCTATAGTCTATACCAACGGTGGTCGAGCTGCGGCTCTTCTGTGTTCATATTTCGGCTCGCGAATAATTTATCAAATAAAACTGTTCGTTTGAAATTTATACTGTGAAAAACATGTTTAACATGAAAACGCTTTTAAAAGAAATAACTGTCAAATGGAAATAAAACACGGTCCCGACAAACTACGATGTATTTTGATACACATTTTAGTCTTGGAACATGAAACAAAATACATTTAAAACAAGAAGGTTTTGGTTCTTAGAATTGTTTCAGTATGGATAATAGCACAACGCCGATAACTAGGAAGGGCAGGAAATGACAGAAACGACCCTGGCTTTGGATTTGAAATACGCCGCACATCTTTGTTAGCGATTGGGACGAGCCAATGTTGTTTATCTAATCACACACACACACACTCCCTCCTTTCTCCACTCCTATTCCCACAGGGAAAAAAACCAAAAACACTTGCTATATTCTTGGATTTTAAGGAAATGCTGGGGGATGTGTCCACTCAGTAAGGGCAAGTCCCGGAAAGTTTGGTTAATTACAACAGGTGTCAGCTATGAACTAGAAAAAACCCCGACATGTCATCATACAATTAGCGCCATTTATCTTTATAAGACTTTGTAGCCCGGGTACCCGTTCGAATTTTGGACTGGTACCCGGACAGCTTTTTTCAACAATATTGTCAGCCTCGAATCAATACACGCCAGTTTTGACCCATCTGTTCTTATACCTCCACTTGAAGATAATATTATATATGTGACAGACATTGACAAGTGTTTCCTACAAGGCAATATTATATGTGTGACATACATAAACAAGTCTTTCTTACAAGGCAATATTATATATGTGACAGACATAGACAAGTGTTTCCTGCAAGGCAATATTATGTGTGACAGACATTGACAAGTATTTCCTACAAGGCAATATTTTATGTGTGACAGACATAGACAAGTGTTTCCTACAAGGCAATATTATATGTGTGACAAACATAGACAAGTCTTTCTTACAAGGCAATAATATACGTGTGACAGACATAGAAAAGTGTTTCCTACAAGGCAATATTATGTATGTGACAGACCTTGACAAGTGTAATCCTACAAGGCAATATTATGTGTGTGACAGACCTTGACAAGTGGTTCCTACAAGGCAATATTATATGTGTGACAGACCTTGAGAAGTGTTTCCTACAAGGCAATATTATATGTGTGCCAGACCTAGACAAGTGTTTCCTACAAGGCAAGTATACGCAATGCCCGTCACTAGTGTATCATATGGTAGACAATGGATTTTACCTGCAAATTTACACTAAGATATTTAAAGATGACCTTGAGAATGTTTCTCCCTAAAATATCACACTCGGGACATCAATAAACTTCTAAATTTCGATAGATATCTAAATATTTAACAATAGAATGAAAATATAAGTTTAGCTTGCAACAATGTAAATGTATTAATAATCGCATCATATCTAAGCAAAAACGGAGAAGAAAAAAAATTGGACATCTTCATAATTATCATTAGAATTACAACGATTTCATATGAATTTAAATGAATAGATGGGTAAGGGTAAGTGAGTTGGTGTTTGGTGTTGATTGCTCAAATTAATTCAGATGGATGAGATAGGCGAAATACATTATGTTATCATACTTGATTTTAATTAATTTAAAAAAAAACAAAATTTCGTACAAATATGGAGACTTAATTAGCATTAAACGGAGACTTAATTAGCATTAAACGGAGACTTAATTAGCATTAAACGGAGACTTAATTAGCATTAAACGCAGGTCAAATTAGAATTATTTACTAGACTATGATTGCTGTAATTGTTTGTTAAATTATGTGTCAAATTATTTCCTATATTATTTTTAGGTTATTTTAATATAAATTTTATATCACTTTTGAAATTATTAGTTATATAATTTATTTATTTTGTCACTTATATAGCGCAGAACTGTAGCTTACGGCTAAGTTCATTTTGATTTACAAACCATTTGCAACAACTTGAAAAAACACAGAGCACTCTCACTTTTCCTAAACATAGTTACACACAGAACACAATTTTATTTGTTAGTTTATTTTGTTTGTTATTTTATTTTTTATTTAATTGCTTTTGTGTTTGTTATATTATTATTTTTTTATTATTATTTATTTTATATAGCCTATATCGAAAACTGATATAGACTGTCCCAAAGTTGGTCGTCAAAATCTTGTTGAAAAAATCCGACAATTTATGACTTGACAATGACAATGCAAGGTGTTTTCCCCGCGTCGATGGAACACAATATTTCTTCGATTACATCTCCTCGCTATATTAAGAACAAACTCACACAAATCAAGGATTTCAGTGTCAGATTGAATCGAACCCATGCACGTCACTGATTGGCTACAGGGAGTTGGCAAACACGAAATCAAACATCGAGTGTTCCTATCGATCTTGTCGAGTTCTGTGCAGGTTGGCAAGAAAATGGTAGACCATTTTTAACGTTTACTTGGCCAATGTTCCAACAGCAGTCTCACCGTAGACCTTAGAATGTCGGCACTGCACCTAATCAATCTTGATGGAGTTGATTTTTTTTTATGTGTGAGTCTTTAGCTGTTTTTTTTTAAAACTCAGCAATGAGGCCCGAACGACCTATAAAAATGTTGAATTGAAAAGAAGAGTGGTAAAAACAGTGCGGGCCTAATTGTGTTGACTCTGTGCAAACTGATGCATGCTGGGTATGTAAACCCAAAGGGCCAATAAAATCATGCAATTCTTTTTTCCAGCTGACATAAAAATTTTGGATTTAAGATATTACAAAACTGGCAGTTATCAGGGATTCTCGTGGCTTTAGAGCAATCGGCCCCAATAGTTGCTCCCGCTTTAAGAAATGGAGTGCAATTACAATTTATTTAAACACTTAACAAAATTATTATGATTTAAAAATATGTAGGTGTGGACGAGGTCTGGGCGAGGTGTGGACGAGGTCTGGGCGAGGTGTGGACGAGGTGTGGACTAGGTGTGGACGAGGTGTGGACGAGGTGTAGACGAGGTGTGGACGAGGTGTGGACGAGGTGTAGACGAGGTGTGGACGAGGTGTGGACGAGGTGTGGACGAGGTGTGGACGAGTTGTGGACGAGGTGTAGACGAGGTGTAGACGAGGTGTGGACGAGGTGTGGACTAGGTGTGGACGAGGTGTGGACTAGGTGTGGACGAGGTCTGGGCGAGGTGTGGACGAGGTCTGGGCGAGGTGTGGACGAGGTGTGGACGAGGTGTGGACTAGGTGTGGACGAGGTGTGGACGAGGTGTGGACGAGGTGTAGACGAGGTGTGGACGAGGTGTGGACGAGGTGTAGACGAGGTGTGTACGAGGTGTGGACGAGGTGTGGACGAGGTGTGGACGAGTTGTGGACGAGGTGTGGACGAGGTGTAGACGAGGTGTGGACGAGGTGTGGGCGAGGTGTGGACGAGGTGTGGACGAGGTGTGGACGAGGTGTGGGCGATGTGTGGACGAGGTGTGGATGAGGTGTGGACGAGGTGTGGACGAGGTGGGGACGAGGGGAGACGAGGTGTGGGCGAGGTGTGGACGAGGTGGGGACGAGGTGTGGACGAGGTTTGGACGAGGTTATACAACAGTGTTGAACAACTTCAATTTAAACAATTGAATGAGTTTAATTGTCTTGAAGTAAAATAACATTTGAAGAATTGTTTTATTTGTAGAGAAGAATATTTCGAAAAAATCAACAACAATACGAACTCCAGTTTGTTTCACTGGGTACGAAAAAATTCTCCAATCATTTTGGTTTTAGAGTATTTAATGTTGCTACGTGGCATAGTGTACATCTGTTTTAACCCCTACAAGAGAGAACTAGAAATAGCTCGTGCAATTACAAGAACATAATCCAGATTTGATTTGATTGACACGGCGGCCTGACATTAAGGCGTCCTGCTGGCCAGAGGCATGTAAGATGTTATGCCAACTGGACTTTACTGCCAAATCTGGTTACTTAAGATGGGATTAGTGGTTCACAGTTTTATTGATCTACAGTCCTGAAAACCTTGTTTAGGTGTCGAAACTTCTCAAGTCCGTTTGAAGTCATTATTTCTGATAAACTGATATTTCACAAACATTCATATAGCATCACTATTTTACTGGATACAATCTAGCCAAGAAATTCCAAGAGTATCAAGATGAACTTTGTTTCACATGTCATTTGTTCATAGTTTCTGAGTAACTTAAGTTTTTTAAGATATAAACTTTTAGTCCACACTTTTAGTTTATTTTAGCTATAAATCTTTCACACAAAAAAAAACTATATATATAATTTACCGAAATCTTTTTATCGCTTTAAAAATTAGAGTACATTTGCATTTTATTGTAGGTTGTAAATTTTTAGCTCAATTTCCCTTGGTAAAATTGCATTTATATATTTGAAATGTTTTTGAACAGCAACTCCTCGTAAATCATACCAGATACAGGGTTTGGGTCTTTGCAAATATGTTAAGGTGGTCCCAAGGATGTGCACGAGCAACAAAAAAAAACACAGAAAAAAACCCCGAAAAGGTCTACTGGATTTCCTGGAAAAAAAACAACCAAAAATAAATTATTTTGTCAATTTTCTCGCCAACCATAACATCTATCGGGTTGAAACAAACGCCAAATGATAGCTAATAATATTTAGAACAATGTTGGACAAGGAATTTTTGAAAAATATCTTTTCGTTCGACTCCCGTAATTTTCGCAGCAATTTGTAGATAGCAATTGTTTTGTTTAGTTTCAGAATTAATGATTTTAAATGACTTTTAATGTAATCTAGAATGATAGTTAATGGGTTTTTTCCGCTTTGTGAATGTTAATGTTAGACTGTTGCGCGGTGCGCATTATATAGACACATTATTGGTGTGACGCAGCGTGAGAGGATATGACGTCATAGAGAAAATATTTCATTCAATTTCTTAAATTTCATTAATAAACTTTTTTTTTCTGTTATGAATTATTAAAATTATGTGTGATCGTTAATACTTGCTGAACACTATTTAGTGACTTGTCTCGAAAATTGTTTTGGACAAATTGTTGGAAATAGCGTTTAAATACTCATTCCAGTTGTTATTACTTGCTTTTGCTTACATCTGCTGATGTTGTTCCGCATTCATTTACACTCAAGGCTTGTTAAACAACACATTTTTAAACGTTAACTTTTCAAACGCTTTAAACTTCAAAGACTATTCGAAGCCAACATCTCTCAGCAATAACTCATTTCAGCGGCAGCAAGTTACACGACCAAGATGGACGTCGGCTAATTTGAGATTTCACATCTCAGGAAACATTATCACTGTCGATGTGAGCTCGAGAATCATTACTTTAACTTGCAAGATTAACTTGTGCTGTCTACATAGGTCACTTGAAAGATTCGTCCTGCAGTTCCGATGCACTTCCAACTTCTCTCTCCATCTCTCTGACTTCAGTTTTCGATCAAACGGACTCTAACTCTAACCAAAGTGGACAAGCGCTGGGCCCTCTGAGGCCGCTCGTTCTGTTGGCTTTCAATCAAGCCATTAAGGGTTCTTGTTCTTCAGATCTCCAGTTAGCACGTGGCCCAGGGCTCCCAAGGCGATGTGTTGAGGCTTGTCGAAGACAACACGTCCTTATGTTTTCAGTAACTGGTTGTAAAGGGAGACAAGGGTTGTTTGCTAGGGCTGCACTGATTTTGTTTTTCTTTCGTTTCTTTTTACCGTTATTTTTAAACCCGTTGTTGGATAGTTATACAACTTAAGTTTAACTTTTTGATGAATTTAACGGATTTTGTCTGACATCAATACCGGATCGTTATAAACAGTATTAGTTTTGTTATTTCTTTAGTTTTCACGATTTTAAACATATTTTTGGTCTTCTTAACATATTTTTCTTGCTCACCTAGAGATTGCATTGCTACGAGTGAACTTTAAATAAAATGGAGTCTTCTCTTTGCCATTGTTTGTTTTGGGATAAACTTGGACTCAAGTAGAGGATTGAGAACCTTTCAACTAGTTATGGACAATTAACGTGTTCAAGGGAATATAAACATGTATTTAAACTAGAAATGGTCTTATTTTGGTTTATTTATCATTTTATTTCTTGCATTTTGTTCTAAAGAAATAATATTTTTCCATATATTAGGGAACGACATTTTGTATTATCTGAATTTGGTGTCAAATTGATAATCGTTTTGAAGAAGGTATTTGAATTGAACCCTTGACTTAGTGCCTATTTGATAAGTCTTCCCTATTTCTAAAACATTTTAAAAAGATTATCCATTAAAGAATCATAGAACAGAGAGGTTTCTTTAGCGTTTAACTCACAGGCACAAGTTATTTTTAGTCAAAGTTTTTTGTAAACTCCGGAACTCATCATGTTCATCATAAGAATGCAACCAAATGTTGGCTGTTTTCACAAAGTAGCCCTTGCCCCCTCTTAGTTACACCATGGCATTAAAATGTTCGGGGAGAAAGGTTCTATACAAAGTTATTTGTGATTTTAGTATTTCACTTGCATCGTTTTTATTTTAAAAAATCAAAAGAAGTATCCCAAGCAGAGGCGTCACTAGGGCTGGTGTCACCAGGGGTGGTAGCTCATGGTGTCAGCCCCTCACGACTTACCTCATAGAACTCCTCCGAGTTTTCCATTGCCAAATAACGGGAACATACATAATTTTTCATTTTGGTGTCACCCCCCTGATGGTGTCTCCCGGGGCGGTCCGCCCCCACCGCACCCCCTAGTGACGCCACTGATCCCAAGCAGGCTGCAGATTGAGCCCCAATAATATCTTTTCATCTAAGAATATTTGATAATAACATAATTGCACTGTACAAAAATTACAAATTTGTTAAAAAGCAACATTTTGATGAAGAATTATTTATTGAAATTCTAAATTTAGTTTAAAATAAAATTGAAAACATTTGATAACTTGGATGAACGTGATGAGATTTTATGAGTGTATTTATGGCAAACTCAATGTTTGTGAGTAGCAACCGCAAACCCCACGAGCAGCAATGTCTTCTGTGTGAATACGTCAACAATTATATCATTCTTCATTTTTCAAATAATGTTCAGTAAATAATCTCTCATTGAAGGTATTCCTTTCTATTTTATTAACTAATGACACAATCTAGTTATCCATGCAAACTTTCGCTAAGATTTTTTTGAGATTAAATGATTTCGATAAAGGACACAATGTACTGAAAATATATTTGGTACAGCTTGTTTTACGTATGCCACAAAGTCAAGGGTATTGCTTTAACTTCAAAAAATATTTTTAATACAGCAAATAACGTTTTACCTTTCGCATCTGTTTCCAAACATTTAGCCATTTTAAACGTTTAGTTCAAATTTTCACCTAGACTGTGTTGTCGGCATTGTGTCTTCGGCTCACACATTGCTGGATTTACCTATTTACTAAGCAAGCTATAGCTTAGCACTCCCGCCTTCTTGGGGGCCCCCAGATTTTTTTCATATTCGGCACTGGGACAGAATATTTGGACTTCAAAAGGGCCCACTTATGTCAAATAGCTTAGGGCCCCATCAAGTCTAAATTTCAGCCCTAGGCTAACTCATTCTCGTATGTGTTGTAAGAAACCACTGTTAATAATTATTAACGTTTTCAATGGAATTCTACGGTAAAGCCCTGTTGAAAAAAATATTTGATGATATGATACAATTTAGATAAATATAACTTCCCCACAAAAATACACAACCTTGCAACCTTTTAAGATTCAAGATAAAAACTTGTATTTTTCTGACCTACTTAGGCTATATGAATTCCACATTTCTTACGCATCAAGCTTGACCTTTCAATAAACCAAGTATTTTGATTGGTTATTGGTGTGGAAGTTACCGTAGTTCTACTACCTTTTCTAGGTAAAGCAACATTGTATCAATGAATGATAGCACCTGAGATGTAATTTTATTAGTGGAAACTATTTTATTCATTGTTATTTATTAAAACTTTCCCATAATAATAAAAATTGATCACAGTTTTATTATTTCATATTAAATCTTGCACGGACCCCCTGACGTTGTTCAGGGACCCCCAAAATCAATTTTAATTTTCCACGGACCTCCTGCATGGTACCGGGGACCCCTAGCCCCGGTATGGACCACTTTGGGAACCACTGGCCTACATGAAAAAACCATATTGATCAAGACGAGTAAAATATTACTGTACATATGATCAGAAGAAACATCTTTGTGTCCAGCACAGGGAGAAACAAATCACAATCGAGGCGCTACCACACCCACTTGAAGATCACAAGGACGCTAATCTCCACCGAGCCTGGTTGGACCAAGGGAATAAGGCTGTGCCGCATGTTACACTTTTAGCGCTGTAAACAAGGGAAGTGATGATGGAGCAAGAAGGGAAGGGATTTCTGACATTCCCTGTTTCAAACCACATGATGAATATTCCGTGATTTTTTTTTGCTCTGAAATCTTCATAAACACATTGTCAGTCCTACAGACTTTATTTACCAGAGCATCGTCCAACGTCTACTATTAATAATAATAGCCAAGTGTTAATTCAGTGAAAACTTTAAAAACCTATATTAAATAATTCGACTTTCGAATAATCTTCAAATTTTCCATCTTCCCGTCTGGAGTTTGGGTGTGGAATGGGTTGCCTGAAGAATCCAGGAAAACCAACACTTTATCAACATTTAAATCTCTAATAAAAATTCAGGACTAAACACTAACCATAGATAAGCGTAGGACGCAATAATCTTCTGTATAGAAGGAGAGTCTGTAAACAGATAAGGTAAGATAAGATAAGATCTATTTTATCAGTCGAAAGTTAATGCCACACTTTCATTTCATTTAAAATGCTTCAATAAATAAATATTTTGTTTACAAAAATTAACAAAATAATCAGATTTTCCGTAAGTTCTTACTTTATTTTTTTTTCTTTTCTGTTTTTTTTAAAATAACAAATTTCAGAATTTCAAATATAAAATTATATTTAATCTTTAACAACTTCAGAATTAAAAAAATTAATTTCATTTCTTAATCTAAATGCTAACTTTTCTATCTCCACTCAATATAAAATATCATTTAATTTCATCTATTAACCTGAAAGCTAAATTTCCGATCCTCACTCAATATAAAATTATTATTTCCAAGAACCTGAGGTCAAGGCCGTAAAATGATTTCCTCATTTCACGTCAGTGATTGAAAGATAGAAACGCAAACAAAGCCGCCTAGCCTACGAGCTCGAAAAACCAAACCTATGATATATTTCTTTATTTGAAGGCCACCCAAAGCTTCGTAAAACAGAAAGAAAAAGAGAAATAAGGAAACGAAAATGAGAAAGGGATTGTCTAAAAGCCCTAAGGAGTCGGTCGTAAGAGTGCGGGGTGGGGAAGGGGTGGGGTGGGGCACCAGGAGTCAAGTTTGTGGGGACGGGGGCATTTCCGACGATCAGTGAGCTTAGTGATCTCTTGCTCTTGTTTTGTCTTTCCGGTGTGCAGTTTTGAATCGTGCCCGCAGCTTTCAATTATGTTCCCAGGCAGAGTTCGAAAAACAGAACAAGAGAGATTAAAAAAAAACAACAAGCTTAAACAAAATGTTTTTAAAATCAAAGCTCATGATCTTAGGGTATATTGTATTTAAATTAAAATGTACAATCAGGAATGCTTGATTTTGATAAATGTAAACTCAATTTTTGTCAATAATTTATTACTTTACCCACTAACTTACTAAATAACTTTACCCACCAACTTACTAAATAACTTTACCCACCAACTTACCCACCAACTTACCCACCAACTTACCCATCAACTTACCCACCAACTTACCCACCAACTTACCCACCAACTTACTAAATAACTTTACCCACCAACTTACCCACCAACTTACCCACCAACTTACCCATCAACTTACCCACCAACTTAGCCACCACCTTACCCACCAACTTACCCACCAACTTACCCACCACCTTACACACCAACTTACCCACCAACTTACCCATCAACTTACCCACCAACTTACCCACCACCTTACCCACCAACTTACTAAATAACTTTACTCATCAACCTACCCACCAACTTACTAAATAACCAAAAAATCAAAATGCAAGTTACAAATGAGTGTATTAGAAAATGCTAAAATTTAATCGTGCCGCGCCACGATTAATCTTTAAAAAAAATTATTTCTTTATAACACTGTAAAAAGTGATTCTATTATTTAAAAAAGTAGCATTTTCAAATCTACATTAAATTTTTTAAATTTCTAAATGATTGAAATGTGAAACACGGCAGTGATGTTCTGTTCCTATATTCTGGTTTTGCGAGATTTAACCCCTTCAAGCCGATTATAAACCCAAAACATCTATGTTCTCCTATCGTATTAAATGTAAAAAGTGATGACGAAGACGGTTCGCAGTCAGCTCTGAATGTGAATGAGACATTGTTTATCAAGAAATTTCTGGGAGCTAGCTCCGAAACATTTTTACGTACTCATCTAGATATCCTTGCTCCATCATTTCTGAAACAAAATGCGTTTGGATAAGTGTTCGAGCATAACTACTAGTTCTGCTTAAACCTCCATCCAGTCGATCTGTCACTTTCTCACAGTTAGTTCAACAAATCCCCAGTCAGTTAGTGCAACAAATCCCCAGTCAGTTAGTGCAACAAATCCCCAGTCAAGTAGTGCAACAAATCCCCAGTCAGTTAGTGCAACAAATCCCCAGTCAGTTAGTGCAATAAATCCCCAGTCAGTTAGTGCAACAAATCCCCAGTCAGTTAGTGCAACAAATCCCCAGTCAGTTAGTGCAACAAATCCCCAGTCAGTTAGTGCAACAAATCCCCAGTCAGTTAGTGCAACAAATCCCCAGTCAGTTAGTGCAACAAATCCCCAGTCAGTTAGTGCAACAAATCCCCAGTCAGTTAGTGCAACAAATCCCTAGTCAGTTAGTGCAACAAATTCCCAGTCAGTTAGTGCAACAAATCCCCAGTCAGTTAGTGCAACAAATCCCCAGTCAAGTAGTGCAACAAATCCCCAGTCAGTTAGTGCAACAAATCCCTAGTCAGTTAGTGCAACAAATCCCCAGTCAGTTAGTGCAACAAATCCCCAGTCAGTTAGTGCAACAAATCCCCAGTCAGTTAGTGCAACAAATCCCTAGTCAGTTAGTGCAACAAATCCCCAGTCAGTAAGTGCAACAAATCCCCAGTCAGTTAGTGCAACAAATCCCCAGTCAGTTAGTGCAACAAATCCCCAGTCAGTTAGTGCAACAAATCCCCAGTCAGTTAGTGCAACAAATCCCCAGTCAGTTAGTGCAACAAATCCCCAGTCAGTTAGTGCAACAAATCCCCAGTCAGTTAGTGCAACAAATCCCCAGTCAGTTAGTGCAACAAATCCCCAGTCAGTTAGTGCAACAAATCCCCAGTCAGTTAGTGCAACAAATCCCCAGTCAGTTAGTGCAACAAATCCCCAGTCAGTTAGTGCAACAAATCCCCAGTCAGTTAGTGCAACAAATCCCCAGTCAGTTAGTGCAACAAATCCCCAGTCAGTTAGTGCAACAAATCCCCAGTCAGTTAGTGCAACAAATCCCCAGTCAGTTAGTGCAACAAAACCCCAGTCAGTTAGTGCAACAAATCCCCAGTCAGTTAGTGCAACAAATCCCCAGTCAGTTAGTGCAACAAAT
This sequence comes from Ampullaceana balthica, assembly GCA_944989445.1. NCBI lineage: Eukaryota > Metazoa > Mollusca > Gastropoda > Lymnaeidae > Ampullaceana > Ampullaceana balthica. Next base: position 48,861 of record CALYLW010000298.1, on the reverse strand, counting down.
CCCCAGTCAGTTAGTGCAACAAATCCCCAGTCAGTTAGTGCAACAAATCCCCAGTCAGTTAGTGCAACAAATCCCCAGTCAGTTAGTGCAACAAATCCCCAGTCAGTTAGTGCAACAAAATCCCAGTCAGTTAGTGCAACAAATCCCCAGTCAGTTAGTGCAACAAATCCCCAGTCAGTTAGTGCAACAAATCCCCAGTCAGTTAGTGCAACAAATCCCCAGTCAGTTAGTGCAACAAATCCCCAGTCAGTTAGTGCAACAAATCCCCAGTCAGCTAGTGCAACAAATCCCCAGTCAGTTAGTGCAACAAATCCCCAGTCAGTTAGTGCAACAAATCCCCAGTCAGTGCTCTTTTTTTCCTATTGACTATTGAAAGTGTATTTTTTCAGATTCCTGCCCTCCCTATCTTACTGAATTTCTCTCTATTCACCCTCTGCTCAAATGCTCTTCTACAGAGACACGTATTCTTTCTCTTCCCAAGACCCGCACTAAAACATTTGGTGAAAGTTCTTTCTCTTTTTGTGCTCCGCAACAGAATTCTCTCCCATTACACACTCGTAACATTCCTACTAGTCAGGACATAACAGATTTATTTTATTTACCGAAAATTCAACATTTCTTTGAAGATCAACTTAAGTTATGTGTCCAGTGTCCAGTGTCCAGTCATTGTCATGTATTTTATTTAGTTATATAGATATGATATGAATGTTTCAAATTGAATGTACATTTGCCATTAGTTATATTGTCTGAAACGTTGTGAGCCTAGTCCTAGGGTCAGATATCGAGCTATATAAGTTCTCATATTATTATAATTATTACTGCCTCACATCAGCACAAAACTTGTTTGACTTTTATTTTAATTAGGTTGTTGGGATTTTTAATCTCATGAATAACTTTATCATCTTTTTAAAAAGATTATCTTTGTGTCTCTGGGAGATCTCTTCTCTTGGGACACGGCGATTAACAGGAGATGTTCGTTTTAAGGCTATACTGCATGTGTGCTTGTGTGTGTGTTTGCGAGTGTGTTTGTTGAAAGAAAGTTTTGGGGGGGGGTGGCGTGGTCAGTCAATATCGATCTGTTCGTAGACCTGTTTATTTTCATACAAGAAAAAGCTTGCTCACTGATGGATGTGAAAGCAAGTAGTGACAAAAGTTTAGCAGCAAATTTTTTTAAGTGTGGAAAAGCTGCTGCTGGCAAACATCCATAAAACTCAAGCAGAAGAACTGACTTGAACTTCTTTTAGGCCATAACCAGTTTCTGCACTAAACGGCGAAATGAGGATATTAAAGAGTGGTTTATGGTTCTTGAAGTCTTGGAACCTCCTTTCAAATTCCACAGCCAAGGCATCCAACTGAGCCTTGTACTTGTCAGCAATTTCACCAGAGATGTAGTTTTCTGTTTCAGCAAAGAGAAATGGCACATCCAGTTTTTACCCGCTTGCCTGGATAACAGGGAATGTTTTTCCTGAAATGATTTAACATTCACATACATTTCATGTGGAAACAAACCATCGCCCTGAAGTTTGACATTCAGTTAATTAAACTTTTCCATAATGTCAATGGAAAACATGAAGTCTGACTTACACTCTTCATTAACAATAGTAGTAGCAAAGTCACAAGCGAAACCATTGATCTCCAGTAACATAACTATTTCTTCGTTGAGATCCTACACTCGCCTCAATATCTTGCCCAGGCTCAGCTAGTGGACACTGCTGGGGTAGATAATATCATACTATCCAGTTTCCAAATGTTCAAGCAGTGCCTTGAACTGTCTGTGGTTAAGTGTCGTGGCTCTTATAAGGTTTATCACACTGACAACTGAGAGAATGACATGCTTGATATTCAACGCAGTTTTACACAGACTTTACTGATAGATGACACTCTGGAGAGGTAAGAAAGTATGGTCAAGATGCTCTTATTTAATTTTAATTTTTCTTCAACTATACCAGACCTACTTTTTTCCTGTCAAAACACGCGCTACATCAGTTATTACTCTTGCAATCTTATACCACACCAGTTGAGTTCTTTCAACACAGTTCTTAACAGAATTGAATAAATCCTGGCTTGTAGTTGTGTCTTTAAGTGGCTAAACACTAAGTAATTCTTCGTTAAGCTCAAAACCAGTGTTTATTCCCCGTATAAATAAATACCAACAATTGTGCTGTGTCCTGTACATCGGTACTTTCATCCAACGCAAGAGAGTATCACAAAAAGTTTTTGCTTGCATCTCGAAGCTGGTGCATCAAATTGTCACTTATTTTTCAAAACGCCTGACTACAATTTCTCTTTGCTTGCTGCACCTGAAAAGCATTCCTAATGGACATTCTGTAAGAAAAATGTTTGTTCCTTTTTACGATCTTATGGTACAGGACCTAACTGGCTTCGATTTTTTCTTGTATTTTACTTGTTTGAAGAAAACAGTTTGAAAGTTTCTTTAAATTATGAACCAACTCCCGTCATTTACATTTTTTCTCTTTTTTCCCCCGTTAAATTGTCAATCCAAAATGTTTTATTTGGTGGTGTTTTTCTTAAGATGCACTCCTTAAAGACACCTCACACACTCACGGCACAGCAAGCAGACTGCTTTGCTTTCAAAACTCGTGAGGCAATATTTAGCGGTCCATTCGTGACGCAATATTTAGCGGTCCATTAATGAGGCAATATTTAGCGGTCCATTCGTCATTAAAAATACCGCATCTGTCCCCAAACAGTCTTTTTTGGGGGGCAAAACTCATGGTTAAATCTTCGTCTACTTTTGGGCAGAACTCATGGTTAAATCTTCGTCTATTTTTGGCAGAACTCATGGTTAAATCTTCGTCTATTTTTGGCAGAACTCATGGTTAAATCTTCGTCTATTTTCGGCAGAACTCATGGTTAAATCTTGGTCTATTTTTGGCAGAACTCATGGTTAAATGTTCGTCTATTTTTGGCAGAACTCATGGTTAAATCTTCGTCTATTTTTGGCAGAACTCATGGTTAAATCTTCGTCTATTTTTGGCAAAACTCATGGTTAAATCTTCGTCTATTTTTGGCAAAACTCATGGTTAAATCTTCGTCTATTTTTGGCAAAACTCATGGTTAAATCTTCGTCTATTTTTGGCAGAACTCATGGTTTAATTTTCGTCTATTTTTGGCAGTACTCGTGGTTAAATCTTCGTCTATTTTTGGCAGTACTCGTGGTTAAATCTTCGTCTATTTTTGGCAGAACTCATGGTTTAATTTTCGTCTATTTTTGGCAGTACTCGTGGTTAAATCTTCGTCTATTTTTGGCAGTACTCGTGGTTAAATCTTCGTCTATTTTTGGCAGTACTCGTGGTTAAATTTTCGTCTATTCTCTTTTAAATTACAATTTTTAACAAAATCATTCAAATGTAAAGCGTAAACAAAAGCCGCTTCCAGTTGAGCTGAATGCAGTTTCAAATAGGGATGTTAACAATTCATGACTAATTTTAATAACTAATCTATTCCGTAGCCATAACACCGATTTAATATACAAAGATTCGAATCAAATACTTGGAATAACATTTTAAAAAACGAATTGAAAATTCTAAACAAAGAAAATTAACATCGACAACAGATCTCAACATGTACATGCCTACGGGCCGCACAACATACTCTGACGGGCCGCGGTTTGCCCTCTCCTGCTATAGGCATTGAACACATAATGGGCTTGGGCCCTTAATTTACTGTTTTTAAATGTAAACTTATAAAATATTAATTTATTTATTCGATCGACATGAAACTTTGGGATTTTTTTTTGGTACTTCTTTTTTTTGACTTCTTTCAATTACTGTTATACAGAGCTCGTTGAAACGCCTCAAAATTATATTCAGCAAATTAGTTCGCAACATTCGGTGATATTTGAATTAAGGGAATTGTTATTTAAAGGAAAGAAATTAAGTGGAAACACTTTACGATTTATAAAGTACGGACACCGTGCACGTAAACGTTGATAGCTAAAATTATATAAACTTCTATAAATGCACAAATAATAAGATATAAGCCTTTGTTAATTAAGACGTTTAATAAAAGAAAATGTTAAAGATAAACATAATTTATTTCAGATTCTTTCTTATAATTTTACTAACAAGTTTTTATGTCAACTAAATTATCTATAAAATTTCATTAGACATTGAGAAAAAAAAATTGCAACTCTAAGTAATCAAATTATTTTCCTTGAATTTAATATTTAATAATCAAATTATTTCGTTTGATAATAAAAATTTGGTTTCGTTGTTTAAATAAATTAATAATATGTACTCTATAATTTGCATAATACGGAAAATCTATAGGCATATAGTTATTTATAGGTAAAACTTAGAATAGTGTATTGTTATAAATAATGAATTACTAAATGGTTGCGAAATGTTATACATTCTTAGTTGCTTAATATAAATGGTGGTAAATGACGTCATTAATTCTGAGCGAGTTTAATAATAAAAAAACGAAAGTCATGTATAAAATACATTTATCTTATCTTATCTATACAGACGCTCCTTCTATGCAACACGTAATTCAGTCCACAGACCATGACAGATGATCTGTTGGCAAGTGATGCAGCATTCACAGGCCACGGCTTTGTGGGTTCCACGCATTACCCAGCCGCCTAACTACATGTGTTGGGTACCCATTCGGAGCGGGGTGACTCAGGGACGCCCTAGGCCCCGGGAACAAACCCTTGCCTTCACACGGATTCGAACCCGTGACCATCGGTACGACAGTCCAGTGCGCTGCCACTCGACCACCGCGTCCCCCATTTAGTCCTATCACCAATGTATGTCAGAAACAAGATGATCAAATATAGAATAGCCTCTAAATATTGACGTATTTAGTAGTAAGAGAAATTAATATTAATTTCTATTTTGTCATAGTTGTCAATAATTACCGTATAATACTCGTTCGCAAGCCGACATTTTTTTGACAAAATCTAGGGGAAAAAGTTGGGGGATCGACTTACGAGAAGGTCATTAACGTATTTCTGCATGGATATTGAATAAAGGTGTTGTTATTGTAGATCATCAAGGTCCTTTTCTACATTCTACAAGATTCGACTGCTCTACCAGAAGCTATGATATATAATAAACATCTGCACTTACCTTATTTAATCATTTTATTTATTTTTGTGAACGTTTTAATAAATTGTTTTACAAATTTTGTTTTCAACAACGAATTTTAATTTACGCTCTATCGCCACTGTTTCCCAAATTTTTTTAAAAAATGCCTTTAACTCTTGCCCAACAAAGACCACAAAGACAAAGATAGGCAGTACAAAGTAAACAATCATAATGAACGATTTAGCTTGTAGTTTTAAAAAAATGTGTACCATTTTGTTTAAGCTGTCCTATTATTTTGGGAGGTCGGCTTGCGAACGGGTTATACACTTTTAATACTTTTTTTCTTCCACAAGTGGTAGGGGAGGGTCGGCTTATGAACGAACGGGCTATAGAATGAGTATATACGGTATGTTTATTTTCCGTCACCACTTCATTATTCTCTTAAAGCCATCGTCAAACCACTGGTCGTATGACATGTTAAACTGATTATTTATTATTAATTTGTAAACTATTTGAATCCATCTTTATCTCTCCTACCAATAAATCAGAGGCTCGCTCTCAGATTGACTCAACAGTTGTAGTAAATGATTCAGTGTTGTTTTAAATGGTGCTTTTTATAGCACATTCTGCAAATTATAAAATATTGACTTAATCAGCGAATAAGCCCTGCTTAATTTTATCCCAAGGGCCTATGGTTTGTTGACTTATTCTATTTACACGGACCAATGGTTGGCAAGGGCTAAATATACTATTTCCATATATCTATGGTTAAAAGGGCTTATTTAAACTATATATATGTTTAAAAGGGCTTATTTAAACTATATCTATGGTTAAAAGGGCTTATTTAAACTATGTCTATGGTTAAAAGGGCTTATTTAAACTATATATATGGTTAAAAGGGCTTTAAAAGGGCTTATTTAAACTATATCTATGGTTAAAATGGCTTATTTAAACTATATATATGGTTAAAAGGGCTTATTTAAACTATATCTATGGTTAAAAGGGCTTATTTAAACTATATCTATGGTTAAAAGGGCTTATTTAAACTATCTCTATGGTTAAAAGGGCTTATTTAAACTATATATATGGTTAAAAGGGCTTATTTAAACTATGTCTATGGTTAAAAGGGCTTATTTAAACTATATATATGGTTAAAAGGGCTTATTTAAACTAAGACCCCCTTTCCAGTCCATGACGGACTATGGGGCAAGTGATGTAGCGTTCACAAGTTTTTAGCCACCACTAACGAGCAGGGGAATGTGTGGCCAGCACAATGCTCCAGGGGGCCTTGCCAGTACCTGGGCTCGAACCCGCGTCTCGGGATTTGCCTCGGTATGATAGTTCAGTGCGCTACCACTGAGACCATCGCACCCCCAATGGTAAATAACAGTTCTAGATGTATTAATCTTGTATGTTATGTATATTAATGTTAAAGATTAACCGTCAATCACACTTTGTACAAGTCAATTAGAAAAACACTGATATCTACAAGTTATAACAACATTAGTTGTAATTTAAAAAATCGCAACAGACATTGAAGCATTGAGCCTTCACCAACATTTTTATCACAGACCTTACAGCCAGACCAAGTTCAGATAAAATATAATTACATTCAAAGCCAACGTTATCCCACGTTCATACCAACATATTCCATGTGCTCTATCTGACGTCACAGATATTCCGTTTTAAAGTCAAGTTAAACACAAGTTCGATAACCGAGTCATCAAATTTGCTGACGTAGTTTGATTAGTTACCTAGGAAGTTGGAGTGGAAAGGGGGATGGGGCAGAGGTTTCGTCCTCTTGGGATGGGATTGTTTCTCAATACAGGAAAGACGGAGGTCTAGTGGATGTTTAAGGGGAGAACAAATTCTGGCCCTAACACTGGAGGCTCTTGCCCCAGCTACGCACGCCCCCTTCCTCTATTAATCGATTTCGAGGCAAATATATAAGACATTGGTGATTGGTGATATAAACATATAAGCAGTGCAGGTAAATAGGTGATATAAACATATAAACAGTGCAAGTAAATAGATGATAGGCTGGATAGCGAAGTCAATAGTGCGCTCGCCTCACAAGCTGAGGGGCGTTGTATCGATTCCACGTTAAAGCACTATAAAAATGTTGATGAATGACTTACGCTAAGAAAGTCCTCCGCTGACCTGGAGAGGTATGGGCGCCGCCAGGTCTATCAAGCCCGAGAATGTTCTAATGGAAACATTAGAACCCTACGACCTCGAGGGACTAAAAAAAAACCCAAACCCCAAAAAAAAACCCCTTATAAGCACTGCAGGTAAATAGATGCCTATGAAGTATGGGGACGCGGCGGTCGAGTTGCAGCGCGCTCGACTGGCGTACCGATGATCACGAGTTCGAATCCATGTGAAGGCAAGGATTTGTTCCCGAGGCCTGGCATCCCTGAGCCACCCAGCTCCGAATGGGTACCTAACACTAGTTAGGCGGCTGGGTAATAATTTACTAGACTTTGCCTCAAGAACGTCAGTGTTTCGCAAGGGAGCGAGCTCATCCCACAGGGACCATTTATCCCAATTATCAGTTTGTATGTTTAAAAATAGACGTCTGTTTTACAAGTTATTACAAATAGACGTCTGTTTTACAAGTTATTACAAATAGACGTCTGTTTTACACGTTATTACAAATAGACGTCTGTTTTACACGTTATTACAAATAGACGTCTGTTTTACAAGTTATTACAAATAGACGTCTGTTTTACAAGTTATTACAAATAGACGTCTGTTTTACACGTTATTACAAATAGACGTCTGTTTTACACGTTATTACAAATAGACGTCTGTTTTACAAGTTATTAAAAATAAGATGCGGTGATTTGATTTAAATGAATTTTTAAACTGATGTAATTTTTTTAAAAAAATGTAAATTTTGTTTGACTCGCAGGTTAAAAAATGTTTTTACTCAATGAAAACATTCTGTCTCCTAAAAAATTATCTCAATGAATGTGCCTACTTTAAACAAAACAAAATATTTCAAATTACTTGTACCAAAGTATAACAATATAAAAGCCCAAGTCACTCACTCACTGTCTGTCTCCGTAACGCCCAAGTCACTCACTCACTGTCTGTCTCCGTAACGCCCAAGTCACTCACTCACTGTCTGTCTCCGTAACGCCCAAGTCACTCACTCACTGTCTGTCTCCGTAACGCCCAAGTCACTCACTCACTGTCTGTCTCCGTAACGCCCAAGTCACTCACTCACTGTCTGTCTCCGTAACGCCCAAGTCACTCACTCACTGTCTGTCTCCGTAACGCCCAAGTCACTCACTCACTGTCTGTCTCCGTAACGCCCAAGTCACTCACTCACTGTCTGTCTCCGTAACGCCCAAGTCACTCACTCACTGTCTGTCTCCGTAACGCACAAGTCACTCACTCACTGTCTGTCTCCGTAACGCCCAAGTCACTCACTCACTGTCTGTCTCCGTAACGCCCAAGTCACTCACTCACTGTCTGTCTCCGTAACGCACAAGTCACTCACTCACTGTCTGTCTCCGTAACGCCCAAGTCACTCACTCACTGTCTGTCTCCGTAACGCCCAAGTCACTCACTCACTGTCTGTCTCCGTAACGCCCAAGTCACTCACTCACTGTCTGTCTCCGTAACGCCCAAGTCACTCACTCACTGTCTGTCTCCGTAACGCCCAAGTCACTCACTCACTGTCTGTCTCCGTAACGCCCAAGTCACTCACTCACTGTCTGTCTCCGTAACGCCCAAGTCACTCACTCACTGTCTGTCTCCGTAACGCCCAAGTCACTCACTCACTGTCTGTCTCCGTAACGCCCAAGTCACTCACTCACTGTCTGTCTCCGTAACGCCCAAGTCACTCACTCACTGTCTGTCTCCGTAACGCCCAAGTCACTCACTCACTGTCTGTCTCCGTAACGCCCAAGTCACTCACTCACTGTCTGTCTCCGTAACGCCCAAGTCACTCACTCACTGTCTGTCTCCGTAACGCCCAAGTCACTCACTCACTGTCTGTCTCCGTAACGCCCAAGTCACTCACTCACTGTCTGTCTCCGTAACGCCCAGTCACTCACTCACTGTCTGTCTCCGTAACGCCCAAGTCACTCACTCACTGTCTGTCTCCGTAACGCCCAAGTCACTCACTCACTGTCTGTCTCCGTAACGCCCAAGTCACTCACTCACTGTCTGTCTCCGTAACGCCCAAGTCACTCACTCACTGTCTGTCTCCGTAACGCCCAAGTCACTCACTCACTGTCTGTCTCCGTAACGCCCAAGTCACTCACTCACTGTCTGTCTCCGTAACGCCCAAGTCACTCACTCACTGTCTGTCTTCGTAACGCCCAAGTCACTCACTCACTGTCTGTCTCCGTAACGCCCAAGTCACTCACTCACTGTCTGTCTCCGTAACGCCCAAGTCTCTCACTCACTGTCTGTCTCCGTAACGCCCAAGTCACTCACTCACTGTCTGTCTCCGTAACGCCCAAGTCACTCACTCACTGTCTGTCTCCGTAACGCCCAAGTCACTCACTCACTGTCTGTCTTCGTAACGCCCAAGTCACTCACTCACTGTCTGTCTCCGTAACGCCCAAGTCACTCACTCACTGTCTGTCTCCGTAACGCCCAAGTCACTCACTCACTGTCTGTCTCCGTAACGCCCAAGTCACTCACTCACTGTCTGTCTCCGTAACGCCCAAGTCACTCACTCACTGTCTGTCTCCGTAACGCCCAAGTCACTCACTCACTGTCTGTCTTCGTAACGCCCAAGTCACTCACTCACTGTCTGTCTCCGTAACGCCCAAGTCACTCACTCACTGTCTGTCTCCGTAACGCCCAAGTCACTCACTCACTGTCTGTCTCCGTAACGCCCAAGTCACTCACTCACTGTCTGTCTCCGTAACGCCCAAGTCACTCACTCACTGTCTGTCTCCGTAACGCCCAAGTCACTCACTCACTGTCTGTCTCCGTAACGCCCAAGTCACTCACTCACTGTCTGTCTCCGTAACGCCCAAGTCACTCACTCACTGTCTGTCTCCGTAACGCCCAAGTCACTCACTCACTGTCTGTCTCCGTAACGCCCAAGTCACTCACTCACTGTCTGTCTCCGTAACGCCCAAGTCACTCACTCACTGTCTGTCTCCGTAACGCCCAAGTCACTCACTCACTGTCTGTCTCCGTAACGCCCAAGTCACTCACTCACTGTCTGTCTCCGTAACGCCCAAGTCACTCACTCACTGTCTGTCTCCGTAACGCCCAAGTCACTCACTCACTGTCTGTCTCCGTAACGCCCAAGTCACTCACTCAATGGCTGTCTCCGTAACGCCCAAGTCACTCACTCACTGTCTGTCACCGTAACGCACAAGTCACTCACTCACTGTCTGTCTCCGTAACGCCCAAGTCACTCACTCACTGTCTGTCTCCGTAACGCCGAGGGACATAGTGCAACAGTCCAAAGCAGTCACCATATTTTTTTAAATGTAAAATATAGACGTAAAATCAAAATCATTTTGGTTTCGATATGAACAGAGCGTGTGGTGATGAACAGAGCGTGTGGTGATGAACAGAGCGTGTGGTGATGAACAGAGCGTGTGGTGATGAACAGAGCGTGTGGTGATGAACAGAGCGTGTGGTGATGAACAGAGCGTGTGGTGATGAACAGAGCGTGTGGTGATGAACAGAGCGTGTGGTGATGAACAGAGCGTGTGGTGATGAACAGAGCGTGTGGTGATGAACAGAGCGTGTGGTGATGAACAGAGCGTGTGGTGATGAACAGAGCGTGTGGTGATGAACAGAGCGTGTGGTGATGAACAGAGCGTGTGGTGATGAACAGAGCGTGTGGTGATGAACAGAGCGTGTGGTGATGAACAGAGCGTGTGGTGATGAACAGAGCGTGTGGTGATGAACAGAGCGTGTGGTGATGAACAGAGCGTGTGGTGATGAACAGAGCGTGTGGTGATGAACAGAGCGTGTGGTGATGAACAGAGCGTGTGGTGATGAACAGAGCGTGTGGTGATGAACAGAGCGTGTGGTGATGAACAGAGCGTGTGGTGATGAACAGAGCGTGTGGTGATGAACAGAGCGTGTGGTGATGAACAGAGCGTGTGGTGATGAACAGAGCGTGTGGTGATGAACAGAGCGTGTGGTGATGAACAGAGCGTGTGGTGATGAACATAGCGTGTGGTGATGAACAGAGCGTGTGGTGATGAACAGAGCGTGTGGTGATGAACAGAGCGTGTGGTGATGAACAGAGCGTGTGTTGATGAACAGAGCGTGTGGTGATGAACAGAGCGTGTGGTGATGAACAGAGCGTGTGGTGATGAACAGAGCGTGTGGTGATGAACAGAGCGTGTGGTGATGAACAGAGCGTGTGGTGTGGTGTGGTGTGGTGTTTCTCAACGTTAAATATTATATGACCTCAATTACCCAAACAATTATATATATATATTTACCCTCATTTATGTATGACTGACTCACTTTGGCCTAACGCTATAACTCTGCTCTTTTTTATAATTGAAAATATAGACTTAAAAATCATAATCATTTTGGTTTCCACATTAACATTAACCAAACAACGCACGAACCTTTGACGTCAGCATTTGTGTTGTAAACAGTGCTGACTGCGTCAAAGAGTTATTTTTTGGTGCAGTAATTTTGTGCGCTGCTTTCTAAAATTAGTTTAAAAATCGTGTGGGGATTAGCACTGTAAAAAATATATATAAATACTTTGTGTACATTTCAGGAATATTTAGTATTTATCATACAAGGATATGTTACTTGGGCTTTTGACCAAAACAAACGTTGGCGCCGTATGCGCCCTACAACCTCTATTATAAAATACTTTGTGTACATTTAAGGAAGTTTAATATTACGTATTTATCATACAAGGACAATTTAGTTGGGCTTTTGAAAGGCGCCCTAAAAAAAGTGGACGCAGCTGGCGCCACGGCGTCGCAGCACAACCTAGTAAACAATATAATAGCCCAAGTCACAGGTTGGTTTGAGTATGTATCCGTAACGTTATGACGTCATTTTTGAGCTTATATTTAAATATATATAAAAGGCGCGCATCAGGTGTGCAAAATAATTATAAATTGAAAAATTCTCGCCGTAAAAAAATATTATATGACGACATTATTTTAGCTTATATTTTAATTTTGGAAAAGAGAGCGATTTGAAAAAAAGAGGTTTTGAGGATTTATAATTATAAAATACTTTTTGTACATTTCAGGAAATTTAATATTTCGTATTTATCAAACAAGGATAAGTTACATAGGCTTTTGAAAAAAGAGGCTGCCTACGGCGCCCTACAACCACTAGTTTTAAAAATAATTATAAACCAAAGCTTTACAATTTTTTAATAACTTTCTCATCATTCCATACACATTACTAGAGTTTATTGCAAGACTGGATGTCCACTATTGGTCAGCACGAATGTTGTCACAGCACAAGCTCCAAGGGGAGACACAGCTCGTGTGTCAAGATGACATACCGATGCCATAAAATATATATCTGGATGGCTGCACATACATTTTGATGTCATCTCATTAATATGGTAAATTTATCAAATCTTCTCACTATCAGCCTAAAATTTACATTCCGGCATATGGAGCCGTCCATAAATGATTTTGGCAGATTTTTGACCCTCGTCACGCGTCGTCACAAAAAGTTAGACCCCACCCTCTAAAAATACGTCACAAAGCTTTGACCCCCCCTCCCTAAAAAACACCTTATTTTCTATTTCAAAATAAGTATGTTTCAAATCACTTTTATTGTCATTTAAGTATTTTATTTTTTATTTAGTGAAGGTCTACATTGTAATATCGTAACCCGCGTGAAGCATTTTTTTTAAAACGTTTAACCGGCTTTCAGAAAACGAACTGTGTTAACATCCTTAGATTATATTTTATTTTAATGCATACAGAATATACAAATTAAACATTGACTATTAATCATCACGTTTAATGTCTTTGTTTAGAAATTTTTTTATTAAAAAATAATATTTTTAAAATGTATTTTTCAATAACCCCTCAATTGACTGACGGGCATCCCGTAAGAAAGAGGTTGGTGAACAGGGGTAAATAACCTAATGTGGGGTCAAAGGGAATTCTAGGGGGTAATGCAGACTTATTTGGGACATATAACATCCACTACAATCCACTAGATATATTAAAATACGTCATGTGTACGTGTACGCTTGGAACATATGCCCATTATTGAACCGGTTCCTTCCAGAAAATGTATTTTTAAAAATTTAACAACTATTTAGATTTCTTACCTACGTACTATATGAAGACACATAAATCCACCCTACTTTCATTTATATTGACACGAGTGACAATAATCTTTATCCACATGACTTGACTGTATGAAGTATCCTTTCTGTGATATTTAAAAGTAATGCCTTAAAAACTGAGCTAAGAAGAAAAGTTGTTTTGTGCTCCTCTCGAATTGCGATGTCAAGAATTTGATGCATTCAATAAAGTTAATGAATACTTGACAACTTTTGAATGGGCTCATTCCTCATTATATCTAGAATGGCCAGGGGCGTTTGACAAAAAAAGTCATTAAATAAATTGTAAGCAAGCAAATATTTCATTGGAAGTTTTATTTAAAGTTACCCTTTGATGTGAAGTCACATTTCTTCAACCCCCCTCCCTCCCCCTCGTCACGCATCGTCACAAAAGTGTGACCCCCCTCCCCCTAGGTACGTGACGTCATTTATGGACGGCCCCTATGCAAAAAGATTGACAATTTGAAAAACTATAATTCAACAATGATCGTTTTACCTTCTTTATAAACCTTAGGTAGTCATAAACACGACTGGCAAATGAAGCAGGTCTTATTACATAAACTAGAGAGTACATTCATTCACAAAATGAAAAAAGCTAAAGACGAAATGGTCGCAGAAAGCCTTCACAAAGGTTAAACAAATATATATTATTTATAAACTTAGCCAACATATTGTATCCGAGATGTTGTATCTATGCGGATAATGAGCGAAATGGGGTGGACGCTTCATAAGCCATAAAGTTAATATAGTTGATGTGTTTAGGAAAGGGGAAGCATTAACATTGTTCAAACTACAAGCCTTTGCCTTGCCTAAACAACTCGACCACTTACTAAGGTCCGCTTCTCATTTAAGGGATGTAACAGCGCCCGTAAAGAAGTGAGAAAGTGCTTATTTTCAGTCAATGCTTTTAGCCCCCGAACCGTTGAACCTCGATTTCGATCTGGTGCGTGGAGCAACAGCGAGCGTGGACCGGGCAGGCCCTGACGCATTAGTTTCCTCAATTGGTGAGTTTTCTTCTTAGCGTCTTCTAACTTACGCTTCTAGCTATCGTAACTGTTGGGATTTTCATTTCAATTGGATATTCGTCGTAAAATTGAGAATTAGAGAAGAAAGAATATTCTGCGTATTGAATGTTTGAAGATAGTTAAACAACTGATATTATATTATTTTAAGCGTGAGTATTAAAAAAACTACTAATATTGGAGTGGTTAGTTTAAAATTTGTGAATAATTGTAAGAAAATTACCCTTTTAATCCATATTGTTAGTGTTATTATATTTTATATTTAACGTCTGCTATGAATAGTAATTGTATTTTAAATGTGTTTGCCTTACCAAAGTTTAAAAAGTCAAACCATTAAAATAATTCACCGTAGTTTTTCCACACGGAATTTGTTACTTGAAATAGCGTGAACATAGCACGTAGCAGGTGAGCTGATGTTTTTACCATCTTTATTTCTTTATAATAATTTCTGGTAACTACATGAAGTTGTTAGAAATAAGGCTGTGTACATTACAATACTCATTTCATGAATACAATGATGGAATGATCTCATTTTTTACGGCGGTTACTGAGCGCATTTATGACCTGTTTATTTTTCAATCTCTTAAAATATTCTCTAATGTAAGTCAAGGTAGTACGTGTTGCTGGTCATAATATACGTGTTTTGATTAAAACAACATTTCGCTTTGTAAATAAGACTATCCCGAGAATAATATCAGAATCTGACCATATAATCATTTCTTGTCTTGGTTGTTAATCAAATGATACATGAAATGATGACATTTTTTAAAAACATTTTGAGATTCATTAAATGAATAAGTGAATTAGTAAAACAAATCCATTTTGACTTTTGTTGTCATTTAGAGTAGATAAATTATGAAAGGAAATCTATGAGCGACATCTATCGGCAATATTGTGGTTGTAATATGTAGGGGAAAGTTAGTGCCGTGTGCAACAGTTAACTTCGCTTTCTGTGAAGCAATTGATGATTAGTGAACCAAAGACATTGCTAATGGTGGCTTTGTATATTATTATTTAGACTGCAGTTCGATTGATTTCAATTAAAGTAAGGTGCACTGAGGGGATTTGGGGGGGGGGATCGCTTGGCGTAAGTAGGTAGTCGTAAAACCACAGAGAAATTGATTTAAGTGGTACACGAACAACAAAATTACGGAGATATTTCAGATATAGAGTTATCGCCGAATGCAGGTATTGAAAGAGATAGTGCCGAATAGAGTTATAGACTGAAATAGTGCCGAATAAATGTATAGATCGATTGACGAATGAAAAGATTTACACAATAATTTGTGTATTAATCGTCCTTCTATGATTCTATTTGCATAATGTATTGACAATAATATGTTGCTTATGAAATAATTGATTTGTTTAACAGTAAAATCCGTTACAATTTGTCTTTCCAGTTACTTAACTCAAATTCCCGACCTCGCAGTATGTTGTCTTTTATCACGGAGCTGAGCCTTTCACTGTTATTTCCCTTTGTTGCACACGTTAGCTGAATCTTTCACCGTTATTTCCCCTTGTTGTACACGTTAGCTGATACTTTCACTGTTATTTTCCCTTTTTGTACACGTTAGCTGATACTTTCACCGTTATTTCCACTTGTTGTGCCGCTAGACTAGAGGACGTTAGCTGTGACTTCCCCTTGATCTACCACTAGAGATCACTAGGCCACCACAATCTGTTGTTTCATATCGGCTTATCTCCCTCCACCATCTGATGACGATGATCTAACACAAAGTCCAAGCAATGAATATCCCTTACACATTGTGCCATTAATGAAACACCCAGTAGGACATACCGTTTGAACTTGTTTGTAATATAAACATATTATTATTGACTTAACTTTTAAAAGGAGTTCTATAATGTAACTATAATTTTATGAGTTGTATTTATATCAACCAAACTGACTAAGATCCTTGTATAACTATGTGCAATAAATGGTAAAAATTAGGGCTGCGGAAATAAACGATTTATTTCTCGATTAATCGTTAAAAAAATTTTTACGATTAATTTTTTAACGATTAATCGACCTACCACGTATAAATGTACTGGAAGTCAAAAAGAAAAATATTTCATCCGATAAATATAAACTAATTTCCGGACGCTTACACGAACAATTTGGTTTTAAATTTATGACAGACGTGAATGTTCTAAATGCTGATAAAGGCCATTGCGTACATTGAGAGAAATCGTTTGCCTACAATGCAATGTTCCCTCTACTAACTCTAAGCTTCGTTGGTGCGTGTGCAAAGTTAAAAAAAACAACTCGTGGGCAAAGTTGCACAACGTCTATTTTTGTGCAATAGTTTACAAAATTTGCTGCGCGGTGATTCTAAACTCCTGCGTGGCGTCGGTCAAATATCAGCGCAGCTGGTTCTAACATTTCGCTTAAATATCTCCTGCAAACCAAACATCCACTTTAGTATCAGAAACTTCAGCTGAGACAATCTAAAGCTATGTGAACGATCGTTTAGCTCGGCTGGTTATATTGTCAATTAGACCCGCTCATCACTTATGGCATCACAAATAATGTCAACACACTTGTCTTTAGCGTAGTTGGTTAAAAGATGACATATAAAGGAGACACTCCAGTGTTAATTAGTTTTACAACAAGACCGTTGAATAAGTCTTACTTATGACGTCATAATTTTAATGTTTGGATTTAATCGAAATTAACTATTAATTAATCGTTAATTTTTCAAAAGTTAACGATTAAATTTAAATTAATCGTTAACAGCACTAGAAAAAAATTAATAAGCGTGGAAGATTTGTGAAACTGGAACTGTGCGTGTCTGTGGGTCTTTTTTTCTGTGTGTGTCTGTGTGTGTCTTGGTGTTGTCAATGATGGTAATAAAAATTAAAATTAAATAAAATAAAACCACAATTGATCAATCCTATATGAAAAGCCGTAAGCCGTGCCGCTGTTGGTTTCTACTGTTACGTGTAAGGCTTGTGGAGAGCCGTAAGCCGTGCCGCTGTTGGTTTCTACTGTTACGAGTAAGGCTTGTGGAGAGCCGTAAGCCGTGCCGCTGTTGGGTTCTACTGTTACGTGTAAGGCTTGTGGAGAGCCGTAAGCCGTGCCGCTGTTGGTTTCTACTGTTACGAGTAAGGCTTGTGAAGAGCCGTAAGCCGTGCCGCTGTTGGTATCTACTGTTACGAGTAAGGCTTGTGAAGAGCCGTAAGCCGTGCCGCTGTTGGTTTCTACTGTTACGAGTAAGGCTTGTGAAGAGCCGTAAGCCGTGCCGCTGTTGGTTTCTACTGTTACGAGTAAGGCTTGTGGAGAGCCGTAAGCCGTGCCGCTGTTGGTTTCTACTGTTACGAGTAAGGCTTGTGGAGAGCCGTAAGCCGTGCCGCTGTTGGTTTCTACTGTTACGAGTAAGGCTTGTGGAGAGCCGTAAGCCGTGCCGCTGTTGGTATCTACTGTTACGAGTAAGGCTGGTGGAGAGCCGTAAGCCGTGCCGCTGTTGGTTTCTACTGTTACGAGTAAGGCTTGTGAAGAGCCGTAAGCCGTGCCGCTGTTGGTTTCTACTGTTACGTGTAAGGCTTGTGAAGAGCCGTAAGCCATGCCGCTGTTGGTTTCTACTGTTACGTGTAAGGCTTGCTTGTTTAAAGTAAGCTCTTAATAGTAGTATTATTTACTTTTGAAATGTCAAAACGCAAATTTATTTCAATTTTTTATTTTAAATAAATCAATTATATACAAGCCCCTGTCAGCTTTTGACAAATCGCGTTTAACGTAGTAGGACTGGGGCATAACCAAACGTCGGACATCTGAAATATCGGTTTTAAAGTTTGACAGATTGTCACATAACCGCATGCAAATAAACCAAATGTCCTAGGCGACCGATATCCACAAGTGGGTAATTTACTGCGCCATCCGAATACTTAAGTTCAGTGGCTCTCAAGAGACCCCTTCAAGGCACTGTGAAGGAGCCATGATAGCTGTGAAGGAGCCATAATAGCTTTGAAGGAGGCATAATATCTATGAAACTTTATTATTTGTAGTCCTATTGGGAACCATAATGGTATTCATGTCTAAATCAATGAGTTACACATGAGAATATCCACATTTTTATAGCATTTTAGAGACGACTTCTAAGAAAAATGATGGTTAAATTAAAGATAGGGATGAAGCCATTATGATGGGGCAGTAATAAATGTACAACGAATATTTATGTGTTACTTTCGTAACTTTCTAAAATTATTATTATACAAAGGATTGGAATTATTTTTAAAGGGGTATGGACTAAAAATTATTAAAAGAAATACAATTATGGTTGTTGATTTTGAAATCACCGACTTATGTGTCAAACTAACTTTGACAATTTCTCAGTGACACCAAAAGCTTCTTACACTTACAATTAAAATTGTCACTCGCTGATTAATATAAATATTTTCAATTACAATTTTCTCAACGTGACCAAAATATCGACTCTGAAATATGTGTCATTTTCTTTTATCTTGAACTGCCGCTAACTAAACCCTTGCTCCCATTTCAGAAATACTTTAGATTTACTTTACATATTTCTTATTGGTGACGTGTTAGTAATAAATGTTTTACAAGGTGAAATCTTTCATCTTAAGATGGTTTAAAATAAAACTGTATGAATGAACACCATGCTAACCAAGTCCACTAATCCATGTGTGTCCTCTAGTTTATGTGTCCTCTAGTACCTGTGTGTCCTATAGTTTCTGTATGTCATCTAGTTTATGTATGTCCTATAGTTTCTGTGTGTCCTCTAGTTTCTGTATGTCCTCTAGTTTATGTGTGTCCTCTAGTTTCTGTGTGTCCTCTAGTTTCATATTTATTCATTAGAATGTAAGACCATCTATGCATCGATATATAATAAATCCAGAACGTTCATTAAAGTGTATGACGTCACGCGAGATGAAACCCATCTCCGGCTCTACGGGTAACAGACGACATTTGCTGGTCTAATCAATCTTTGGAATACAATGCAGATTTCTATCGATTTTACTCTACACTATCTTCATCACTTTTGACATTTGTCGTGCACATTTTATGTCAGTCAGGGGTTCTCAAATCATAGAGACATCATTGAGCAATATTCTTTTTCAAACATTATATGTGACTATCAAGTGTACCACATAATACCTATTCTATTCCATATATTTTATATAATTATCAAGTGGACCACACCATTTTTAGGAACTAATTTCTACTTAAGATCAATCATAAGATCATATTCTGTCTGGTCTAAAAATAATTTTCCCCTTTCTTGTAGCGGGACTGAGCTCATAACTACAACACGAGAACCGCTGACTGTATCAAACACAATGTTCAAGAAGACTATTGTAATCTGCTGGTAGGTTTTAGAACAGTTGAAATCTGTGTCTGAACATTTCCACTTTTGTTGTTGTGTTCATCTGGCTGAGATGTTTGGCATCAAATCTTTTCTTGTTGTAAAGATCAAGTTTCCAGCTTTATAAAAGTAAATTAAACTCTCACTGCCGAGTTGTTTCTTAGATTCCCACCCGCGGAGTCTGGTACATCACAAGCCAAGATTTCTGAGGCAAGAATCTTCGAGTTCTAACCTAATTGAGTTCAACAGATTTCATGGCCAAGTGTTTGTGGAGGTATCGAGAATGTTGTCTGATGAAAAAATACATTGAACAAAATCTTAGACCATTTCCTATGCGTGGTAATTATATATGGCGGATTTTATAGAACAACGCGAAGGCAAAATCTTGGGTTACGACGTCCTCTAGATATAAACGTAGAAAACATGAACACAACAAAAAAAAACATTAAAAAAAATTAATTAAAAATTAAAACAAAAAAAAACAGCAGCAAACAAACAAACAAAATGAGACAGATTTTAAAAAAGTGAAACTCGAGAGACAGAAGTGAAAAACGAACTGATTTAACTTTTTACTTTTAAAAAAACATGCCTTATATGTCAATTTTTTTAAATTTTGAATGAAGGAGAAGATTTGCAATATTTTTTGATACCAACGAATACAGTTCTCCAGAAGTCATGGAAAGAATAACGTACGATTTCTAGTAGAAAATATATTGTCAACATTATTTACACTATTAAAAACTAAATGCTTTATTATTTAATCATCAACACTGTTAACACCGTACATAAATTGAGAATGTAGAAGCAAGCTCTCATATTATGTCCAACGAATAAGAAAACTAACTTTTGTTGATGTCACTTGTTTAACTTCCCTTGGCATTATTTAGAAAGCCAATAATTCTTGTCAACCTTCTCTCCCCTGGATCGATAATAAATAATGCTCAATTTCTTCCGTTACTTTGTAAATTAAAACGTGAGCGCTGGCACAGAAAAGCTAAAGTTGTGTATCGCAAGCCAAAATTGTTCCATCTTAACATCTACACTGGATCATTTCTGAAACACGGAGACTGTAAACATCAACAAAGACAGTGAATTATCAGCGAGTACTCACTGAGCCTGGATGTTGGAACACATCTCCAGTGTGAACTTACCTTTTATTCTTTGTGACGCAATGCCGTCGTAGGCACATAGGACGTTTGTTGAAACGTTCACTACTCAACAACAAAGTGAAATATCTGCCTTTCATACAATTGCTGATTTCAAAATAACAACCAACTTAAAGCTTACACAAGTGCTACGTCAGTCAGTTTAGCTATTATATATATATATCTACGTCATTGAGTTTAGCTATTATATATGTATATCTACGTCATTGAGTTTAGCTATTATATATATATATCTACGTCATTGAGTTTAGTTATTAGTCTGCTTTTCACTTATACAAGGGTTTCTTTTGTTTTTTTCAACAGTTTAATGTTTTTCTTTTCGTGACCTCGTTTTTTTTTCAAACAGAAGTTGTGAGCTACCAAAGTAGGGCGGCCGAATAAAGTAGGGCGGCCGAACAAAGTAGGGCGGCCGAACAAAGTAGGGCGGCCGAACAAAGTAGGGCGGCCGAACAAAGTAGGGCATTCTAAACTGAAACATTGAACCGCGACATAAAATTTAACTTTAGAAATCTTGGTCAAAAACCCCTCTATAAAAGATTTACTTTAAATTAAATAGTCATACTATTTCATTAGAACTAAAACCGAATACCGTAATTTAAGGCATGCTTGTTACTCACTCGAAAAAATTCTTTATTAAACATCGTTAAAATTTAGCTCACTCGACTACTAAAAGAAGCACACAGATCGGAGAGCTAAGATTTTTGATACATACCCGGGAAATGTTACAATTATCCCGACTGACCGCTGCTAGAAGGCGGGAAAGTAAGGCAGGTGATACATGTTATGTTTTGTTCATCGCCCAGGTAGAGAAAACTTTAACTAATAGTTCAATCAAGAGGTGCAGATCAAGTGAAATCAAGTCAATGTAAGTTTTGAAAATAATGTCAAAATCAACTTTTTTTTATTACCTAAACATCTAATATCAAAGAATTTTTTGTGTTTAACAATTCCAGCTAATTAAACAAAGTGAAAGTATGTGAAAACTTTAATTACTGTTAGAAAACCTTACCTAGGAAAACGATTTATCAGGTTGAATAAATGGGTGGGATCAAAAACTTTAAGGTTAGTCTTCTCCTGACAGCACTCCATTTCAGGCGGTGTCCTGAACTAAATTTAATGTTTGCACACAAAGTTTGGTGTTGCTTGAGTGGGCGTCCCCCAGATACAGTATTATACACAAAGTTTGGTGTTGCTTGAGTGGGCAACAGATACAGTATTATACACAAAGTTTGGTGTTGCTTGAGTGGCCGTCCCCCAGATACAGTATTATACACAAAGTTTGGTGTTGCTTGAGTGGCCGTCCCCCAGATACAGTATTATACACAAAGTTTGGTGTTGCTTGAGTGGCCGTCCCCCAGATACAGTATTATACACAAAGTTTGGTGTTGCTTGAGTTTGAGTGGCCGTCCCCCAGATACAGTATTATACACAAAGTTTGCTTGAGTGGCCGTCCCCCAGATACAGTATTATACACAAAGTTTGCTTGAGTGGCCGTCCCCCAGATGTCCCCCAGATGTCCCCCAGTAAATGTATTTCTTTTTTAAATCCTTTATATTAACTCGTGGTGTCTGCGGCCGACCGACCTTGCTTGCTTGCTTGTCGCCAAAACTTTTGATCGATTTTTAACCCACTTGCTCGCAAGATAGCGAGCTGAAATTTTGCAGGCAGTTTCGTACCGATGATAAAAACAATGTATCAAAATTTCAGATCGATCGCATGTACCGTAATTAAATTATTGATTTTTTAGATTATTTTATTTATTCCTATGTATCATGCTATTTTTTGAGATAGAGCGTCGCGGTGCGTATTATATATTGAACAACCTTTCTGTCGCGCAATAAGGTGCGTATTTTACTGACAACACTTTTTATAAACATATTCCTGATCGGTGCGCATTATATTAAACACGTTTTACGACACAACTGCAATTTTGTATTTCTGGATGGTCTGGCGCTGCGTACTATAATGAATATTCTTTTAATTACTTCTCGTACATAAAGGATTTATAGTAAAAAACTTGGTTTTTAAATCCTTTATATTAACTCGTGGTGTCTGCGGCCGACCTTGCTTGCTTGCTTGCTTGTCGCCAAAACTTTTGATCGATTTTTAACCCACTTGCTCGCAAGATAGCGAGCTGAAATTTTGCAGGCAGTTTCGTACCGATGATAAAAACAATGTATCAAATTTTCAGATCGATCGCATGTACCGTAATTAAATTATTGATTTTTTAGATTATTTTATTTATTCCTATGTATCATGCTTTTTTTTGAGATAGAGCGTCGCGGTGCGTATTATATTGAACAACCTTTCTGTCGCGCAATAAGGTGCGTATTTTACTGACAACACTTTTTATAAACCTATTCCTGATCGGTGCGCATTATATTAAACACGTTTTACGACACAACTGCAATTTTGTATTTTTGGATGGTCTTGCGCTGCGTGTTATAATGAACATTCTTTTAGTTACGTCTCATACGTAAAGGATTTATAGTCAAAAACTTGGTTTTTTACGGGTTGTTTTTATTTACGGGTTTTTTAAATCCTTTATATTAACTCGTGGTGTCTGCGGCGGACCTTGCTTGCTTGCTTGCTTGCTTGCTTGCTTGCTTGTCGCCAAAACTTTTGATCGATTTTTAACCCACTTGCTCGCAAGATAGCGAGCTGAAATTTTGCAGGCAGTTTTGTACCGATGATAAAAACAATGTATCAAAATTTCAGATCGATCGCATGTACCGTAATTAAATTATTGATTTTTTAGATTATTTTATTTATTCCTATGTATCATGCTATTTTTTGAGATAGAGCGTCGCGGTGCGTATTATATTGAACAACCTTTCTGTCGCGCAATAAGGTGCGTATTTTATTGACAGCTCTTTTTATAAACATATTCCTGATCGGTGCGCATTATATTAAACACGTTTTACGACACAACTGCAATTTTGTATTTCTGGATGGTCTGGCGCTGCGTATTATAATGAACATTCTTTTAGTTACTTCTCGTACATAAAGGATTTATAGTCAAAAACTTGGTTTTTTACGGGTTGTTTTTATTAAATCCTTTATATTAACTCGTGGTGTCTGCGGCCGACCGACCTTGCTTGCTTGCTTGTCGCCAAAACTTTTGATCGATTTTTAACCCACTTGCTCGCAAGATAGCGAGCTGAAATTTTGCAGGCAGTTTCGTACCGATGATAAAAACAATGTATCAAATTTTCAGATCGATCGCATGTACCGTAATTAAATTATTGATTTTTTAGATTATTTTATTTATTCCTATGTATCATGCTATTTTTTGAGATAGAGCGTCGCGGTGCGTATTATATTGAACAACCTTTCTGTCGCGCAATAAGGTGCGTATTTTATTGACAGCTCTTTTTATAAACATATTCCTGATCGGTGCGCATTATATTAAACATGTTTTACGACACAAGTGCAATTTTGTATTTCTGGATGGTCTGGCGCTGCGTATTATAATGAACATTCTTTTAATTACTTCTCGTACATAAAGGATTTATAGTCAAAAACTTGGTTTTTTACGGGTTTTTCTTATTAAAGAAAATAATCCCACTAAAGAGTAATGAATAAAACGACACCAAAATCAATGAATGTCGCACAATAAGTACTTTGTATACCGTATATACTCGTTCTATAGCCCGTTCGTTCATAAGCCGACCCCCTCACACACTTTTGGAAGTGAAAAGTATTAAAAGTGTATAACCCGATCGCAAGCCGACCCCCATAAAATAATTTGACTGCTTTAAAAAAATGGTACATATTTTTTTTAAACTACAAGCTAAATCGGTCATTATGATTGTTTACTTTGTACTGCCGATCTTTGTCTTTCTGCTCTTTGTTAAGCAAGAGTTACCGGTATTTAAAAAAATTATTTGGTAAACAGTGAGGAAAGCACGTACATTAAAATCCGTGGTTGAAAAAAAAATTGTAAAAAAAATAATTGAAACGTTCACAAAAATAAATAAAATGATTAAATAAGGTAGTGCTGATTTTTAATAATATATTATAGCTTCTGATAGAGCAGTCGAATCTTGTAGACTGTAGAAAAGGACATGTATAATCTACAATAACAACACCGATATTCAATATCCATGCAGAAATCACCTATGACCCGATCATAAGCCGACCACTGTTCCCTCTAGATTTTGTCCAAAACAAAAAGGTCGGCTTGCGAACGAGTATATACGGTAAGTATAATTATTATTTGACATTGGTTATATTTTATCTAAAATGTTCATTTCCTGGCATGCACAGCAGCCAACTTATTAATGGCTTCATCAAAATGAACATCACTATAACAACCGTCCACTTGTAGTAAAGCCAGGTCCCAAAGTCTTGTACATCTCTATAACAACCGTCCACTTGTAGTAAAGCCAGGTCACAAAGTCTTGTACATCACTATAACAACCGTCCACTTGTAGTAAAGCCAGGTCACAAAGTCTTGTACATCACTATAACAACCGTCCACTTGTAGTAAAGCCAGGTCCCAAAGTCTTGTACATCACTATAACAACCGTCCACTTGTAGTAAAGCCAGGTCCCAAAGTCTTGTACATCACTATAACAACCGTCCACTTGTAGTAAAGCCAGGTCACAAAGTCTTGTACATCACTATAACAACCGTCCACTTGTAGTAAAGCCAGGTCACAAAGTCTTGTACATCACTATAACAACCGTCCACTTGTAGTAAAGCCAGGTCCCAAAGTCTTGTACATCACTATAACAACCGTCCACTTGTAGTAAAGCCAGGTCACAAAGTCTTGTACATCACTATAACAACCGTCCACTTGTAGTAAAGCCAGGTCACAAAGTCTTGTACATCACTATAACAACCGTCCACTTGTAGTAAAGCCAGGTCACAAAGTCTTGTACATCACTATAACAACCGTCCACTTGTAGTAAAGCCAGGTCCCAAAGTCTTGTACATCACTATAACAACCGTCCACTTGTAGTAAAGCCAGGTCACAAAGTCTTGTACATCACTATAACAACCGTCCACTTGTAGTAAAGCCAGGTCCCAAAGTCTTGTACATCACTATAACAACCGTCCACTTGTAGTAAAGCCAGGTCCCAAAGTCTTGTACATCACTATAACAACCGTCCACTTGTAGTAAAGCCAGGTCCCAAAGTCTTGTACATCACTATAACAACCGTCCACTTGTAGTAAAGCCAGGTCCCAAAGTCTTGTACATCACTATAACAACCGTCCACTTGTAGTAAAGCCAGGTCACAAAGTCTTGTACATCACTATTACAACCGTCCACTTGTAGTAAAGCCAGGTCACAAAGTCTTGTACATCACTATAACAACCGTCCACTTGTAGTAAAGCCAGGTCCCAAAGTCTTGTACATCACTATAACAACCGTCCACTTGTAGTAAAGCCAGGTCCCAAAGTCTTGTACATCACTATAACAACCGTCCACTTGTAGTAAAGCCAGGTCCCAAAGTCTTGTACATCACTATAACAACCGTCCACTTGTAGTAAAGCCAGGTCCCAAAGTCTTGTACATCACTATAACAACCGTCCACTTTTAGTAAAGCCAGGTCCCAAAGTCTTGTACATCACTATAACAACCGTCCACTTGTAGTAAAGCCAGGTCACAAAGTCTTGTACATCACTATAACAACCGTCCACTTGTAGTAAAGCCAGGTCACAAAGTCTTGTACATCACTATAACAACCGTCCACTTGTAGTAAAGCCAGGTCACAAAGTCTTGTACATCACTATAACAACCGTCCACTTGTAGTAAAGCCAGGTCACAAAGTCTTGTACATCACTATAACAACCGTCCACTTGTAGTAAAGCCAGGTCCCAAAGTCTTGTACATCACTATAACAACCGTTAACTTGTAGTAAAGCCAGGTCACAAAGTCTTGTCTATTCATAATGTAACGTAACTAATTTTTTATGAGCTTTAGATTTGAAAAGCTCCGTTCACACAAAGCCACGCACAGATAGCACAAGAAATAACAGAAGGCTTAGTGACAGTATTGAATGAGGTTGAAGGAAGTTCTATTCAGCTAGGAATATGAAATACTGACCAGCCCATCATTTGGTGAAAGTTCTTATCAGCTGCCTTGTTATATTTATAAAAACTCATCTTCGGATTACTTATCTTAGAAAGGCTTAACGTAGCAGCGGACATCAATAAATCTTCCTCGATTGCTGATTGGTTAAACAGTTCTAACTTTATTTGCGACGTTATCAAGAGTAAAATTAAGATAAGAATGATTTTATCGTCTGTGTACTTCTAAATATTATCTCAACGTTTTCAAAGACGTTTATACTATTCAATGCAGTTTCCTCTATGTCCCCTTGGATAACGCAGATCTTGTTTGGCAAGAAACAATTTAATGTCTTGGAATAAGTGCAATATATTACTCCGCGTTGTTCCTTTTACTATCACATAATACTTTGGCATCGTCTGTTTTAGTCATTCTAAGTTCTCATGTCAATTTTTTTACATTCTAATCACACATTTGTTTTCCCTTCCAATACCCGATATAATTACACAACTCTGAACTAAGTTTTCCCTTCCAATACCCGATATAATTACAAAACTTTAAACTAAGTTGTCATCAAATCCAGTAAGAAATTTGAATATTTGATAACGTTTAACTTCAGCTAAGAATTTGTTACAAAACCAGTTGGCTTCCTGTCTAAGAAATTGTTACAAAACCAGTTGGCTTCCTGTCTAAGAATTTGTTACAAAACCAGTTGGCTTCCTGTCTAAGAAATTGTTACAAAACCAGTTGGCTTCCTGTCTAAGAAATTGTTACAAAACCAGTTGGCTTCCTGTCTAAGAATTTGTTACAAAACCAGTTGGCTTCCTGTCTAAGAAATTGTTACAAAACCAGTTGGCTTCCTGTCTAAGAATTTGTTACAAAACCAGTTGGCTTCCTGTCTAAGAATTTGTTACAAAACCAGTTGGCTTCCTGTCTAAGCAATGAGTAAACCATCTATAACGGCAGTATTATTTTATTTTTGCTTTGTCACTACGCTGAATGCAGTGGCGTAGCTATAACTTTTGCCGCCCGGGGCAGTATCCAATGAGCCGCCCTTTTTAGAGAACGTCCATCAATGACGTTTCGTCACGCGTGTTATTGTTACGATATTAGAGTGCAGCCTTGCATTAAAAAATAATTAAACGACAAAATTTGATTTGAAACATGCTTATTTTCAAATAGCAAATACGGCTGTTATGATGGGAGGGGGGTGGGGTCAAAGCTTTATGGCCTCATATTGAAGAACGGGTCTAAGTTTTTGTGACGACGTGTGACGAGGACGGAGGGGGTGAAAAATCAGCCAAAATCGCGTGACGTCATTTATGGACGGCAAGTTAGTTGATTATATGATGGTTTTTATAAATTAATAAACATGAATAAATAATTGTAATTGAAACAAAGTAAAGGTGGGGAAAATGTTTACCACTGCGTGCCACATTTATATAAGCAGTAATAAAAGAGGCCGCATAAGATGATATACTTATAAATACACATTTATAAAAAAAAATATGCTATACATTTTTAAAGGCCACAAGAAAGTTACTGAGGTCGCAGTCACCCATGAGACTAAACATTCAGAAGCGTAACTGGGTTTTCCGCGCCCTTGGCTAATTCATTTTGGCGCCCTTGAGAAATAGGAAAAATACCTAAATTATACAGAATGAGTTGATTATTGAAGGATTAGCCCTCGGCGCCCTTGGCAACTGCCCCGATGCCAAGTCGTTGTTACGCCTCTGTAAACATATTCTAAATTTACACCCAAAAAACATTATCAATTACTATTCTTTTACTTTATATTTATAAACACATAACTTTTTTTTTACAAACAAAGAAATTGTATGCATTAGTATGTAATCATATTTATACATTTACTTTCCTAACTTTCATAATAGAAAAATCGTGTATTATACTTTCAAAATTTTAATTATTTGTAATATCTTGTTCTATGGACAATATTGCAAGATTTTGTTGTCTTCAAGCGGTCATTGTGGAACGAAGAGAATTTTTATCAACTTCACTTTGGAGAAGCTCCTTTCATAACTAGCGACACTGATTGCAATTGTTGAAAAAATTCATAGCAAAATTACAATATTGGGTACAGAATTTTCCAATCTTATTGTTAAATAAATTGTAATTGATCAAGGGGGCCTTTTCCCCCGTTTTTCTAACATAATGTCTCTTCTTGTAGTGTGGGTACAGCCATACAAACCTGGATCCTTTTTCTTTCAATATTGAACTGTTCTTTATCAATGTCAATAAAGTAATTTATTTGATGTTTAAATGCTTTATTTAGTAGGTTACATGGTATTATATACGAATATTTTCTTGCAAGGACATGCAACTCATCAAAGCGTTTTTTAAATTTTATTTTATAATTCCATTCATGGATAAAAACATTTCTCGTTGTACTTCTCGCTCTAAAGATAGAACCGCGTCTTCTTAATTTTCCCCACTCATATTTTTTTCTCCTTCTAACTCGATATTTAGTTGATATCTCCAACTCTTCACAAATTGTTAGGCTGATATAACAGCGTTTTGTATTAGCACATCTCTTTGTTCCATGCAATGGGTTTGCGTTAATTTAAAAAATGACGGGTTCCCATATATTGAGATAACATAAAAAAGAAAAAGATTGCATTAAATTGAGTAAAGTTCCAGCATCTGATCTCGTTTTACAAGTTACTTTTTCAGACGTCAATTTTTCCAAGACGCTTGAAATTTTAAAGTATGTCTTTTTCGAAATTATTTATGCCTATTGGGGTGTTTATTAACTATTAACAGAGAACTTTGAATATTTTCATATTCTTGCCATAAATCTTTATAATTTTCCATAGAATAGACGAATTCAAATTACCGTATTTACACATTAATTTAATTGGATAGGCGTAACATTTTTAACTAATAACCGTATTTTAATGAAAAACACAAATTATAATTTGTGCTACTTTAATGCAATAAAAACACATTTTTAATAACGTACCTTACAATAATTTTCTGAAAACTCAAACACTAATATAAATAACTACTTGCAAGTTAAACACAATATTTGAACCACCATGAATTGTAGGCATTTGTTCGCGCATCATTCTGTGAATGTCGAAATTCCACGCAAAAACCATCGTGGCGATATTAATAGCACACATTATTGGGCCCAGCGGTGTTGTGTTTTTTGTGTACTTGTCTTATACAAGCGTCATCTGGTAGTATACCACTTACTTTTTCAAACAAATCAATACCTTTTTTGAGTGATTTAAAATTATTGAACGGTTTTGCGTTAGTTATAACATCCACTATGTAATCAAACAAAATGTTGTGGGAATCTGTTAATAAAGTCTAGAAATTACGAATATTTTTGTTTCATCTAGGTTTCCCCCCTTCAAAAGAAAACTGGTGGTTGTCGGAATAGGTTGCACTTTTTAAATGCCCAAAAATGCCGCCCCTAAATGTGTGCCGCCCGGGGCGGACCGTCCCCACCGCCCCTCTAGCTACGCCACTGGCTGAATGGCCGGTTCTTTTTCTGAAAATTGGTACACAATTTTGGTAACTGCTAACCAAATTTGATATGGAACTTAAAATATCCCAAAATGAAATGTCTGTTACGAACTTTCACACCACATTAAATCTGGGAGTTCGAGTGACTTTACTGTTGTTTAGAAATAACACTGCGCTCTGGATTGACAATATTTAACTAGCAATACAGCTCCATGTTGCATATAACATTTTATATCATTTATTGATTCACTCTGTGCAGCGCAAACTAAAAAAAATTCAGCACTATTTAGTAAATATTCAATTTATGTACAATATAATGGTTAGTTGTCACCTAGCGTCCAAGCCTCTAGCTACACTGTTTTATTGAACACACTGCAGCACACTTCCAATAGCACACTTCAGTACATTTCCAATAACACACTACAGTACACTTCCAATAGCACACTACAGTACACTTCCAATAGCACACTAAAGTACATTTCCAATAGCACACTACAGTACACTTCCAATAGCACACTACAGTACACTTCCAATAGCACACTAAAGTAAACTTCCAATAGCACACTACAGTAAACTTCCAATAGCACACTACAGTACACTTCCAATAGCACAATACAGTACACTTCCAATAGCATACCACAGTACACTTCCAATAGCACACTATAGTACACTTCCAATAGCACATTAAAGTACACTTCCAATAGCACACTACAGTACACTTCCAATAGCACACAACATTACATTTCCTGTTGCATTATGCACTATATTTACTACACCACCCTGGACAAATTTATTGCACTAATGTATTTTAATCTTAAAATTTTCAAATATTATTTCTCAAAGTAAAAGATTTTTCTCTTTGGTTTGTTTCTTTATAAGTATTTTGAGTCAATACGCCTGTTTAATATTTCTGTGGAGTTATTCTTTGCTTTCACAATTATTATGATAAAAAGGAAAATCTACACTTCAATGTAACAGGAACCAAGTGATAGATTGATGAATGTACGTGTACAAGAGCCTTATAAAGTCAATGTAACATCTAGCACCATCAATAATTGCTGTACTATACTGATGAATGTACGTGTACAAGAGTCTTATAAAGTCAATGTAACATCTAGCACCATCAATAATTGCTGTACTATACTGATGAATGTACGTGTACAAGAGTCTTATAAAGTCTATGTAACATCAAGCACCAGCAATAATTGCTGTACTATACTGATGAATGTACGTGTACAAGTCTTATAAAGTCAATGTAACATCTTGCACCAGCAATAATTGCGGCACATGATCTCGTTAAAAGCCATTGATCTCCACGTGATTCACTGACGCATCAGAACATCACAGTGAGACAGCAGAAGATCCTATTAGAGCTTATTTCACCTGTCGTGTCAGCTGGAAGATTTACTGTAGTAGGTTATAGAAGGAAGGCTCTTGGGGTAGCTGCACTTTAAAATCTATTTATATTAGAAAATTGGTAATAATAACTTTGACAAATTCAAGAAAAACATCAAACAGTAAATTAACTTATCTACTAGAAAGAACTTTTATTTCTGAAATTTATTGTATACTGGTAACGAAGATGATTCCTGTTACATGTGAAATTTTCAAAAGAATATTCTCATAAATTTCAAGTTTTCAAATGAGTTTCATTGTGGGGGAGGAAAGGTGGAAACATTGTTTATTGTTATTAATCACAAGCCTAGCCTCCTAGAACTATTGAACTCAATATAAACACTTGGTTCCCTCAATATAAACACTTGGTTCCCTCTGTTATTGTTTTGGCCATTTCTGTGTTGAACTATTTCAAGTTATGCTTCCTCGTACACACTGCAGACCATTAAATGTCTAACGTAAATGTTATTGTTACAACGTTAATAACAAATATTATCTACAATTGTACAGTGAAACAATTATTTCCCCAAAGTTTATGGGAAATCGGGCAACTCTTGTTGATTGATAACTCTTGCTAGGAACGTGTTCTCTCCCTTCAAAAGATCTTCGCTGTAAGACAGTTCCTTAGTTTATCCGATTCAGAAACAGTCCGTGTATTAGTGAAGACGCCTTGAATTCTGGGTAGGAATTACTAAAATAACAATTTTTTTTATTCTACTGTGTTGCAGTACAACAAATCTATTGCGCATTCATTTAGCGTCAGAAACAAGTTAACGTCAGTGTCCCTTGCTATAATTAAAACAGTTAATAACAGCCTAGATTTGATAACAAATGTTAAAAACTCTTGTTAATAGATTTGACAACATATTTTATAGCATATTTTCAGTAGATGTTGTAATAAATATGACAATTATGTGAGCGCAATAAGCAAAGCCCCGAGCATCGGTACCTCGACAAATCAATTCACATTTGTTATTCTTTTTGCAGTCTAAATTATAAGAACCAATAAATATTGAAACTAATATTGAAAATTTCTTTGCTTTGGAGTTAGTTCTGTGGGAAATCAACATTTAATAAATAAAAAAGTCTGTAACTAAACAAATCACGTGATCAAGATATTTGTAAATATGTATTTCTATCGCACACCTCATATTTTGCAGTAAAAATACATTAATAATATTTGTTTAAAAGTAAAAGCTCGCTTTAAAATATAAACGTCAAAGTTTAAAAAAAAATTATTTCGTTGAACACGATATTACATTACGTATAAACTCTTCTGTGAATACACAACTACTGTCTGGACAACGACATACGAACATATCTTTTAGAACTACTGACTGGACAACGACATACGAACATATCTTTAGAACTACTGACTGGACAACGACATACGAACATTTCTTTTAGAACTACTGACTGGACAACGACATACGAACATTTCTTTTAGTTTTCATTTGCTTGAGATGATATTTTTTCTTCTTTAATTAACTATCAAAGATCAGCTTGCGGGTCAGACATGTTAAAAAGGAAATCTGTGTGGCTTTTGAAAACCAACTTAAGAGAACGATAATATATCATGAAAGCTGGCTCTCTGACTCCTCCTGAGAAATGAGATAATGGTTCAAATTCCCATCAAGACTTGGATGTTTTTCAATATTGAATCCGCGAAGAAATCAAAGTAAAAGAGATATAATGGAAGGAATGATCACTTTAATTTTAAATGTTGATTGCGGGTATTTACTTTTGACAACACTTTGATGTCCACTGGTGACGAATTTCCCCTGCTCATTTGAGCCTGGAGAATGTCATGTGGAATACGTGTCTTTTATCGTGATTAACTTTTTTAACCTGACATGTCTTGGAATCATCTTTTTATTAAGTGCTAATAAATAGCATAATGGTGTCTGTTAATGATAGAAGTTACGTAAATTTCACGGTTCACGAATCTTTTCACCAGCGATTGCTTAGGAAAGCAGCTTTTTTATGTTCTTGGTTATATAGAAGCTATAAATCTTTTGAAATGAACTTATTTTTTAAAGACAAATATTTAAATAACATGATTTGAACCAAAAATAAACAACAACATAGAATAAGAAAAGTAGTGACAAGTCCCAATAAAAAAAGAATGTTAAAATAGTATTTTTAATACGATGATAGGGTAAAGCAAATGAAAATGAATCAATCTTTCTCTAATATGAATCAATTTAAGATTTCTCCGAAAAGATTTGTATACATACCACGTAGTTACGGATGAATTTAAAATAAAGAAATAATAACTTATGTCTCTGTATACTTGAGATAATGTTTTAAATCCCAAATAAATATTAGTAGTAAATGTGTTCCTCGCAGCTTGACGGATCACCTACGCAAACTGTTGTTTTCTATCTCACATCGCCTCTGTGTTGATACTTTCCGTGTTGAGATGGACACCATCTCTTATTTTATTTTCATCACTAACTATTCATGTGTGTAGCGGTGCAATGAAGTGTATCTGGGCTCTACTAGTGACTTGTTTAGTTTAGTCGTAGAAC
Source organism: Ampullaceana balthica (assembly GCA_944989445.1). Taxonomy (NCBI): domain Eukaryota; kingdom Metazoa; phylum Mollusca; class Gastropoda; family Lymnaeidae; genus Ampullaceana; species Ampullaceana balthica. The sequence goes on along the minus strand of CALYLW010000298.1, from coordinate 14,577 downwards.
ATGTGTGTAGCGGTGCAATGAAGTGTATTTGGGCTCTACTAGTGACTTAATTAGTTTAGTCGTAGAACATGTTTTATGTACTTACAATGTCTTCTTCTTATTCCCCCCAAAGTTTTGGAGCTTTTTTACTTTTCTATATGTATTGAGAACATTTCTAGCACAACTTGGGTATGTTATACATGGACAAGAACGTCGGACAATGTAACAGTAAGACAAATACTCACTAGTCACAATAACAACATGTTGATGTGACAGAAACAAAAATGCTAACCAGACATAACAACATTTTGATGTAACAGGACAAAGACACTCACCAGACACACGACAACATACTGACCATTGGTCATTCACAGTCTCGTCATGGATCACACAATGCCATGACAGGCACAAGTGGTCATTCAATTAAGTTGAAACCTTTGTGTTAGAATATATTGTGACGAAGATCTTGAGCCGCGCCCCTGAGACACAAACATTGCCACACGCCCCACCCCCACCCCCCCACGCCTTGCACGAGGAATTTCCCCAAAAGTCCTTTTCTTTGCTCCAAAATTGGATATCCCCCCGTCATCGCTAATCGAGCCGCTGTGATGCGTTGTTTGTGGTGGTCTGTGAGGCGTTGTTTGTGGCGATCAGTCTTGGCCACAGGGATTATGTTTGAGATTTCGATCTTCGAAATGTTGGCTGTTTTATAACCACCACAATTCTACTGAAAATATTATAATTACAACATATTCATTTTAATACTGATTTTAGAAAAAAAACAAGTATTTTACTGTTACTTTAAAAATTTAAAACTTGAACATAGAAAACAATGGAATATTTGAAAATTGCATTATAATAACATTGAACCTTAAACAATTTTGCCCATAAGAAATAGGATTAGTTGAATATTGAACAATTATAAAATTTAAGCCCAAAGGAAAGAAGGGACTTCATTTAATTTCTTAATTATTTTGTACATGTAGTCCATGGGTGGTCGTTATCGGTAGCAACAACCTTTTCCCAATTCTCTTAACAACAAGATCAAGTACATAAGTATATCTGGTAAACAGCAAAGCAATGTCGTAGGCAGTCACAATAATGAAGACATGATAGAAGTCCTGAAGGCAGTGTTCTAAGATCTTATGTTAAGACGCAGGTGTTTCTAAGTAACTCTAAGCGCCTACCCCCCCCCCACACAGGTATGAGGCGTGCACTATTAACAGCTATTGTTTTAATGTGTTGAAAGACTTGTTGAAACTTCTTGCCCGCGGGGTATACATTCTACCCACCTAAGGCTGGAATTTTCTCGATTATTTTGCTGTCTGCACTCAGACAAGAATATTGACGGGGGCAATCTCCCCTCTGAGCCTTATGGCCACACACGATTACAAGGTGAGAAGGGGCTGGGGTGGGGGTAGCTGGGGTGTGTGGGTAGCTGGGGGTGGGGGTAGCTGAGGGCAATCCTGAGATCTGACGGGGTGAGTACCGCTGATGGCGTCATTGTGGTCCTTGAAGTGACCTTCAGCTGGATGTCTTGACGGGTATTAACAAATGGCCGACTTGAAAGGTAGCTGTTGCGAAAGGGTGAGCTGTTTCGTCGACTTGTAATTTATGGCGGTTTATATTTTTATTTATAGGTTTTATGATTTCGAATTGATTCAATGTTATAGTTAGTCGCATATTAAACAAAATAATAATATCACGTAAAAAGGTTCTACTAAAAATTGAAGATTACAATTAGAAGTCTCCTACACATAAACGCTCAACGCTTCTCTCTTTTTGAAAATATCTCATTTCCTGATGGGTCACTGTTCCATAAACATATTTTGTAGCTGGAATGACGTGGACAACTCTATAATACTAGATTGTACTGGGGCGCCGTGGCGCCTACGGCGCCCACCCTTTTTAAAAGCCCAAGTAACTTATCCTTGTTTGATAAATACGAAGTATTAAACTTCCTGATATGTACACAAAGTATTTTATAATTAACAATCCTCAAATCCTATTTTTACATCGTTCCCTTTTCCAAAATTAAAATATAAATATAAGCTAAAACAATGACGTACTATGTACTATTTTATTTACAGCGCGTCTTTAATTTATAATTATTTTGCACACCTTTTGATGCACAGCTTATATTAAATATAAGCTCAAACAATGACGTCAAATAATTTTTTTTACAGTGCAATTTTTTAACTGCTATAGACTTTTATACATCATTCCTCAGCGTTCCACAGCCAACGAGTGAGTGAGTTACTTGGACTATTATATTATTTACTAGTTTGTGCTGCGGCGCCGTGGCGCCTGCGGCGCCCACCTTTTTCAAACGCCCAACTAACTTGTCCTTGTATGATAAATACGTAATATTAAAATTTCTTAAATGTAAACAAAGTATATTATAATAGTTTTTTTTTATTTTTATTTTATTTTTATGTCAAAAGCCCAAGTAACTTATCCTAGTATGATAAATACGAAATATTCCTGAAATGTACACAAAGTATGTATATAACATAGGTTGTGCTGCGGCGCCCACTTTTATTTTTCAAAAGCCCAACAAACTTGTCCTTGTATGATAGATACGTAATATTAAACTACCTTAAATGTACACAAAGTAATTTTAAATTGATGCTGTAGGGCGCCTATGGCGCCCACTTTATTTTTTGGTCAAAAGCCCAGTAACTTATCCTTGTATCATAAATACGAAATATTCCTGAAAATTAAACAAAGTATTTATATAATATATTTTTACAGTGCTAATCACCACACGATTTTTTAACTAATTTTAGAAAGCAGCGCACCAAATTACTGCACCAAAAAATAACTATTTGAGTTAATCAGCACTGCTTACAACGCAAAATTAAAAAGAAGCAGAGTGATGTCCCTTAGCGTTAGGCTACATAATTGAGCGTAAATATATATATGATGATACTATTGAGGTTGCGCCTCAGGTAAATGGTCATGTAATATTGCTTCCGACAAATTGTCTTTATAATCAAATTTGTATGATTTGTCTCGTTGATTTGTATGTAAGATATATTTAAACATGCGGTAGCCAATGTTTAAAAGTATATGTATAGGGTTCCTTTTAGACCCACTATCCATCCATCCATCCATCCATCCATCCATCCATCCATCCATCCATCCATCCATCCATCCATCCATCCATCCATCCATCCATCCATCCATCCATCCGTCCGTCCGTCCGTCCGTCCATCCATCCATCCATCCATCCGTCCGTCCGTCCGTCCGTCCGTCCATCCATCCATCCATCCATCAATCCATCCATCCATCCATCCATCCATCCACCTTTGAAAGATTATTTATAAACTTAATTTTGTTGCAAGTATGATTAATTTTGTTTGGACTGTTTTTTTTATCTCCATGTAAACAAGGTTCCTAAACTTGTTCAAAGCCGACTTATATGCACACACATAGAAATTCAAATTTTGTAATCACTATTTCACTATTGAACTCTCCTTGCCATGAAGTGAGACTATTGTCTTGCATCTGAATGTTTTACAAACCTCCCAATATTAACTTGTGCTAAAAGTTTAAATACCGTATATACTCGTTCTATCGCCCGTTCGTTCATAAGCCGCCCCCCCCCTCACTTTTGGAAGAGAAAAGTATTAAAAGTGTGTAACCCGCTCGCAAGTCGACCCCCCTAAAATAATAGGACAGCTTAAACAAAATGGTACACATTTCTTTAAAACTACAAACTAAATCGGTCATTATGATTGTTTACTTTGTACTGCCTATCTTTGTCTTTGTGCTCTTTGTTAGGCAAGAGTTGACGGTATTTAAAAAACAAATCTTTGGTGAACGGTGACGAAAGCGCGTACATTAAAATTCGTTTTTGAAAACAAAATGTGTAAAATATTTTATTAAAACTTTCACAAAAATAAATACAATGATTAAATAAGGTAAGTGCAAATGTTTAATATTATTTTATAGATTCTGGTAGAGCAGTCGAATCATGTAGAATGTAGAAAAGAACCTTGATGATCTACAATAACAACGCCGATATTCAATATCCATGCAGAAATCACCTATGACCAGCTCATAAGCCGACCCCCCCAACTTTACCCCCTAGATTTTTGTCCAAAAAATGTCGCCTTTAGAACGAGTATATACGGTACTTGTCTAACTCAAATGAATGCTTCCCTACTTGCCCATCTCATTTGAAAGTATAAATACTTGTCAAATTTCAATAATTTTTTAAATAATTGCACATAACTGATAAAAGTTTTAACACTTATTGCCAATGATAGTTTTGATTTTCGCTCATATCCGATGAGTTTTAATAAAGATTTGTAATTTGTAGTAGAATATTTTCTTCCTTTTACATTTTAGAAAAACGTATACATATAAAACTTGACACATTTATAAATCTTAAAGTATATGCCATGAAACACGGACAATTACAATTTGATTTTAAATCAAGATGATTGGAATGTAAGTTCTGGGATATTATTAGATACATTTACATACGAAACTTTATTGAACATTTGTACTATTTTATCGGTTCACTAGAACAAAATGTAAATAGGTTAAAACAAAAATGTTAGGTTTCCTATTGTTTTAAGAAATTCTTCTAAAGTGTCTCTTAATTTTTGTACTTCAACCAACAGAATATTGCAAAACAACTGGTTATTACCGTTAAAACATTTTTAGTTCATTCCTTTATAACAATTCGAGCCAATATTTGTCTCTGCTTGACTCATATGGCGATTACTCAAGCTTTAAAAACGCCTGTCATATGTTTCCCCATGAGGTTAGTTCATTACGATACACCCAGCTGCCATCCATCGAGTAAAAACTAACATTCTACGTTAACAGGGTTCAGATGTTTCAGATACGATTTTTTAAAGGAAAATGAAAACAAAAATACAAATCTAAATTAAAAGGCATTTTAAGTGCGAGAACGTGACCGTTTCATGTGCCGTCTTAAGATACTCTAGGTTTCAGTCTAAGGATGAGAATGACAGTTGTTGCAAAGCAGCTTAAGGAAGAGGAAATCTCCAGTTGCCATGACAACTGCTTATTGTCGTGCATAACCTTGGATGTGTTTGGGGGCGGGGATGAAATTTACAAATAAATTATCGGAATTTTAAAAAAATAAAAGAAAACTACAATGTTACTTATTCTTTATACAAGTTTTAAAGGAAAAATAACATTTAAAGAAAAGAGAGAATTAATTCAAATAAGGTTTTAAGACATCCAATAGTTATGGTTTTATACTATGACTAAAACTATCAGTGCCATGGTACGTATTTTCCATTTCTCTCTCTTTTTAAATCCCTTATATTAACTTCGCGGCCGTCTCTGTCTGTCTCTCTCTCATCATCTCATGGGCTCGGCGGGCGGAAAAACAAAAGTCGAAAATGACCCACTTCCCGTGATCCGATCGAACTGAAATTTGGCACACGGACCCGTCTAACCTAACAATGCATAGTATCAAAATTTCAGATCGATCGAACGTACCGTAATTAAATTAATCCATTTTTAGTTTATCTATATAAACTATATGTAGAGGTCACTATCGTTTACATTTTACGGGTCACTTGACTTCAGGCCAGCCACCGGTGTGAACACGTCTCGTGCTTAAACCAGGTAAAGCGGCGTGCTTTTGTTTACATTTGGCGTTTCACGGTGAACTTTCCCCAGCGATCGGTGACAAGACCTTTCCCCTCTCCCACCCCCAACCCCACCCTTTTTGGGTTAAAAGCAAAGGGGAGTAAAGACAGATTCAGTCTGTAGATATTTGTAAATACTTTAAGTTCTGTCTCATATATAAGGGATTTATAGTCAAAAACTTTGTTTTTACGGGTTTGTTTTTTAAATCCCTTATATTAACTTCGCGGCCGTCTCTCTCTGTCTGTCTCTCTCTCATCATCTCATGGGCTCGGCGGGCGGAAAAACAGAAGTCAAAAATGACCCACTTCCAATGATCCGATCGAACTGAAATTTGGCACACGGACCCGTCTTACCTAACAATGCATCGTATCAAAATTTCAGATCGATCGAACGTACCGTAATTAAATTAATGCATTTTTAGTTTATCCTTTTATGAGGTATGTAATTTAAAATCACGATTTGTTATTGTTTTTTTGCCACGTGAAAGTTTGAGCATTGAGGCGACCCAACGAAACGACGGTGCGCTTTTGTTTACATTTTACGTGTCACTCTGAGCTCGGTCAAGCGAATCGGTGACCAGACTTTTCCCCTCTCCCCCTCCCCCCCCACCCCTCCCCCCCCTAGGGTTATGAAGCAAACTTGTGTTAAGACAGATTCAGTCTGTAAATGTTTGAAAATAATCAATACTGTTAGTTATGTCTCATATATAAGGGATTTATAGTCAAAATCTTTGTTTTTACGGGTTTGTTTTATTAAATCCCTTATATTAACTTCGCGGCCGTCTCTGCATCTCTCTCATCATCTCATGGGCTCGGCGGGCGGAAAAACAAAAGTCGAAAATGACCCACTTTCCGTGATCCGATCGAACTGAAATTTGGCACACGGACCCGTCTAACCTAACAATGCATCGTATCAAAATTTCAGATCGATCGAACGTACCGTAATTAAATTAATGCATTTTTAGTTTATCCTTATATGAGGTATGTAATTTAAATTCACTGTTTTGTTATTGTTTTTTTTTCCCACTTCCACGTGAGTTTGAGTTGAAGCCGATCGTCGTGTTGACGCCGACCGTCGTGCCGACACCCCCTCACATCCCACCCCCATTTATTAAAGACAAGGGACATCACTCGGTGTCAGTCTGTAAATGTTTGAAAATAATCAATACTGTTAGTTATGTCTCATATATAAGGGATTTATAGTCAAAAACTTTGTTTTTACGGGTTTGTTTTTAAATCCCTTATATTAACTTCGCGGCCGTCTCTGTCTCTCTCTCATCATCTCATGGGCTCGGCGGGCGGAAAAACAAAAGTCGAAAATGACCCACTTCCAATGATCCGATCGAACTGAAATTTGGCACACGGACCCGTCTTACCTAACAATGCATCGTATCAAAATTTCAGATCGATCGAACGTACCGTAATTAAATTAATGCATTTTTAGTTTATCCTTATATGAGGTATGTAATTTAAATTCACGATTTGTTATTGTTTTTTTGCCACGTGAAAGTTTGAGCATTGAGGCGACCCAACGAAACGACGGTGCGCTTTTGTTTACATTTTACGTGTCACTCTGAGCTCGGTCAAGCGAATCGGTGACCAGACTTTTCCCCTCTCCCCCTCCCACCCACCCCTCCCCCCTAGGGTTATGAAGCAAACTTGTGTTAAGACAGATTCAGTCTGTAAATGTTTGAAAATAATCAATACTGTTAGTTATGTCTCATATATAAGGGATTTATAGTCAAAAACTTTGTTTTTACGGGTTTGTTTTATTAAATCCCTTATATTAACTTCGCGGCCGTCTCTCTCTCTCTCTCTGTCTTGGGCTAGGCGGGCGGGCGGGCGGAAAAACAGAAGTAAAAAATGACCCACTTCCCATGATCCGATCGAACTGAAATTTGGCACACGGACCCGTCTGACCTAACAATGCATCGTATCAAAATTTCAGATCGATCGAACGTACCGTAATTAAATTAATGCATTTTTAGTTTATCCTTATATGAGGTATGTAATTTAAATTCACGATTTGTTATTGTTTTTTTTGCCACGTGAAAGTTTGAGCATTGAGGCGACCCAACGAAACGACGGTGCGCTTTTGTTTACATTTTACGTGTCACTCTGAGCTCGGTCAAGCGAATCGGTGACCAGACTTTTCCCCTCTCCCCCCCACCCACCCCTCTCCCCCCCACCCCTCCCCCCCACTAGGGTTATGATGCAAAGTTGAGTTAAGACAGATTCAGTCTGTAAATGTTTGAAAATAATCAATACTGTTAGTTATGTCTCATATATAAGGGATTTATAGTCAAAAACTTTGTTTTTACGGGTTTGTTTTTTATATCCCTTATATTAACTTCGCGGCCGTCTCTGTCTCTCTCTCATCATCTCATGGGCTCGGCGGGCGGAAAAACAAAAGTCGAAAATGACCCACTTCCAATGATCCGATCGAACTGAAATTTGGCACACGGACCCGTCTTACCTAACAATGCATCGTATCAAAATTTCAGATCGATCGAACGTACCGTAATTAAATTAATGCATTTTTAGTTTATCCTTATATGAGGTATGTAATTTAAATTCACTGTTTTGTTATTGTTTTTTTTTCCCACTTCCACGTGAGTTTGAGTTGAAGCCGATCGTCGTGTTGACGCCGACCGTCGTGCCGACACCCCCTCACATCCCACCCCCATTTATTAAAGACAAGGGACATCACTCGGTGTCAGTCTGTAAATGTTTGAAAATAATCAATACTGTTAGTTATGTCTCATATATAAGGGATTTATAGTCAAAAACTTTGTTTTTACGGGTTTGTTTTTAAATCCCTTATATTAACTTCGCGGCCGTCTCTGTCTCTCTCTCATCATCTCATGGGCTCGGCGGGCGGAAAAACAAAAGTCGAAAATGACCCACTTCCAATGATCCGATCGAACTGAAATTTGGCACACGGACCCGTCTTACCTAACAATGCATCGTATCAAAATTTCAGATCGATCGAACGTACCGTAATTAAATTAATGCATTTTTAGTTTATCCTTATATGAGGTATGTAATTTAAATTCACGATTTGTTATTGTTTTTTTGCCACGTGAAAGTTTGAGCATTGAGGCGACCCAACGAAACGACGGTGCGCTTTTGTTTACATTTTACGTGTCACTCTGAGCTCGGTCAAGCGAATCGGTGACCAGACTTTTCCCCTCTCCCCCTCCCACCCACCCCTCCCCCCCTAGGGTTATGAAGCAAACTTGTGTTAAGACAGATTCAGTCTGTAAATGTTTGAAAATAATCAATACTGTTAGTTATGTCTCATATATAAGGGATTTATAGTCAAAAACTTTGTTTTTACGGGTTTGTTTTTTATATCCCTTATATTAACTTCGCGGCCGTCTCTCTCTCTCTCTCTGTCTTGGGCTAGGCGGGCGGGCGGGCGGAAAAACAGAAGTAAAAAATGACCCACTTCCCATGATCCGATCGAACTGAAATTTGGCACACGGACCCGTCTGACCTAACAATGCATCGTATCAAAATTTCAGATCGATCGAACGTACCGTAATTAAATTAATGCATTTTTAGTTTATCCTTATATGAGGTATGTAATTTAAATTCACGATTTGTTATTGTTTTTTTGCCACGTGAAAGTTTGAGCATTGAGGCGACCCAACGAAACGACGGTGCGCTTTTGTTTACATTTTACGTGTCACTCTGAGCTCGGTCAAGCGAATCGGTGACCAGACTTTTCCCCTCTCCCCCCCACCCACCCCTCCCCCCCCACCCCTCCCCCCCACTAGGGTTATGATGCAAAGTTGAGTTAAGACAGATTCAGTCTGTAAATGTTTGAAAATAATCAATACTGTTAGTTATGTCTCATATATAAGGGATTTATAGTCAAAAACTTTGTTTTTACGGGTTTGTTTTTTATATCCCTTATATTAACTTCGCGGCCGTCTCTGTCTCTCTCTCATCATCTCATGGGCTCGGCGGGCGGAAAAACAAAAGTCGAAAATGACCCATTTCCAATGATCCGATCGAACTGAAATTTGGCACACGGACCCGTCTTACCTAACAATGCATCGTATCAAAATTTCAGATCGATCGAACGTACCGTAATTAAATTAATGCATTTTTAGTTTATCCTTATATGAGGTATGTAATTTAAATTCACTGTTTTGTTATTGTTTTTTTTTCCCACTTCCACGTGAGTTTGAGTTGAAGCCGATCGTCGTGTTGACGCCGACCGTCGTGCCGACACCCCCTCACATCCCACCCCCATTTATTAAAGACAAGGGACATCACTCGGTGTCAGTCTGTAAATGTTTGAAAATAATCAATACTGTTAGTTATGTCTCATATATAAGGGATTTATAGTCAAAAACTTTGTTTTTACGGGTTTGTTTTTAAATCCCTTATATTAACTTCGCGGCCGTCTCTGTCTCTCTCTCATCATCTCATGGGCTCGGCGGGCGGAAAAACAAAAGTCGAAAATGACCCACTTCCAATGATCCGATCGAACTGAAATTTGGCACACGGACCCGTCTTACCTAACAATGCATCGTATCAAAATTTCAGATCGATCGAACGTACCGTAATTAAATTAATGCATTTTTAGTTTATCCTTATATGAGGTATGTAATTTAAATTCACGATTTGTTATTGTTTTTTTGCCACGTGAAAGTTTGAGCATTGAGGCGACCCAACGAAACGACGGTGCGCTTTTGTTTACATTTTACGTGTCACTCTGAGCTCGGTCAAGCGAATCGGTGACCAGACTTTTCCCCTCTCCCCCTCCCACCCACCCCTCCCCCCCCTAGGGTTATGATGCAAACTTGAGTTAAGACAGATTCAGTCTGTAAATGTTTGAAAATAATCAATACTGTTAGTTATGTCTCATATATAAGGGATTTATAGTCAAAAACTTTGTTTTTACGGGTTTGTTTTATTAAATCCCTTATATTAACTTCGCGGCCGTCTCTCTCTCTCTCTCTGTCTTGGGCTCATGCGGGTCGGGCGGGCGGAAAAACAGAAGTCAAAAATGACCCACTTCCCATGATCCGATCGAACTGAAATTTGGCACACGGACCCGTCTTACCTAACAATGCATCGTATCAAAATTTCAGATCGATCGAACGTACCGTAATTAAATTAATGCATTTTTAGTTTATCCTTATATGAGGTATGTAATTTAAATTCACGATTTGTTATTGTTTTTTTGCCACGTGAAAGTTTGAGCATTGAGGCGACCCAACGAAACGACGGTGCGCTTTTGTTTACATTTTACGTGTCACTCTGAGCTCGGTCAAGCGAATCGGTGACCAGACTTTTCCCCTCTCCCCCCCACCCACCCCTCCCCCCCACCCCTCCCCCCCACTAGGGTTATGATGCAAAGTTGAGTTAAGACAGATTCAGTCTGTAAATGTTTGAAAATAATCAATACTGTTAGTTATGTCTCATATATAAGGGATTTATAGTCAAAAACTTTGTTTTTACGGGTTTGTTTTATTAAATCCCTTATATTAACTTCGCGGCCGTCTCTCTGTCTCTCTCTCATCATCTCATGGGCTCGGCGGGCGGAAAAACAAAAGTCGAAAATGACCCACTTCCAATGATCCGATCGAACTGAAATTTGGCACACGGACCCGTCTTACCTAACAATGCATCGTATCAAAATTTCAGATCGATCGAACGTACCGTAATTAAATTAATGCATTTTTAGTTTATCCTTATATGAGGTATGTAATTTAAATTCACGATTTGTTATTGTTTTTTTGCCACGTGAAAGTTTGAGCATTGAGGCGACCCAACGAAACGACGGTGCGCTTTTGTTTACATTTTACGTGTCACTCTGAGCTCGGTCAAGCGAATCGGTGACCAGACTTTTCCCCTCTCCCCCCTCCCACCCACCCCTCCCCCCCTAGGGTTATGAAGCAAACTTGTGTTAAGACAGATTCAGTCTGTAAATGTTTGAAAATAATCAATACTGTTAGTTATGTCTCATATATAAGGGATTTATAGTCAAAAACTTTGTTTTTACGGGTTTGTTTTATTAAATCCCTTATATTAACTTCGCGGCCGTCTCTCTCTGTCTCTCTCTCATCATCTCATGGGCTCGGCGGGCGGAAAAACAGAAGTCAAAAATGACCCACTTCCAATGATCCGATCGAACTGAAATTTGGCACACGGACCCGTCTTACCTAACAATGCATCGTATCAAAATTTCAGATCGATCGAACGTACCGTAATTAAATTAATGCATTTTTAGTTTATCCTTATATGAGGTATGTAATTTAAATTCACGATTTGTTATTGTTTTTTTGCCACGTGAAAGTTTGAGCATTGAGGCGACCCAACGAAACGACGGTGCGCTTTTGTTTACATTTTACGTGTCACTCTGAGCTCGGTCAAGCGAATCGGTGACCAGACTTTTCCCCTCTCCCCCTCCCACCCACCCCTCCCCCCCTAGGGTTATGAAGCAAACTTGTGTTAAGACAGATTCAGTCTGTAAATGTTTGAAAATAATCAATACTGTTAGTTATGTCTCATATATAAGGGATTTATAGTCAAAAACTTTGTTTTTACGGGTTTGTTTTATTAAATCCCTTATATTAACTTCGCGGCCGTCTCTCTCTCTCTCTCTCTCTCTGTCTTGGGCTCGGCGGGCGGAAAAACAGAAGTCAAAAATGACCCACTTCCCATGATCCGATCGAACTGAAATTTGGCACACGGACCCGTCTGACCTAACAATGCATCGTATCAAAATTTCAGATCGATCGAACGTACCGTAATTAAATTAATGCATTTTTAGTTTATCCTTATATGAGGTATGTAATTTAAATTCACGATTTGTTATTGTTTTTTTGCCACGTGAAAGTTTGAGCATTGAGGCGACCCAACGAAACGACGGTGCGCTTTTGTTTACATTTTACGTGTCACTCTGAGCTCGGTCAAGCGAATCGGTGACCAGACTTTTCCCCTCTCCCCCCCCACCCCCCTCCCCCCCACCCCTCCCCCCACTAGGGTTATGATGCAAAGTTGAGTTAAGACAGATTCAGTCTGTAAATGTTTGAAAATAATCAATACTGTTAGTTATGTCTCATATATAAGGGATTTATAGTCAAAAACTTTGTTTTTACGGGTTTGTTTTTTATATCCCTTATATTAACTTCGCGGCCGTCTCTGTCTCTCTCTCATCATCTCATGGGCTCGGCGGGCGGAAAAACAAAAGTCGAAAATGACCCACTTCCAATGATCCGATCGAACTGAAATTTGGCACACGGACCCGTCTTACCTAACAATGCATCGTATCAAAATTTCAGATCGATCGAACGTACCGTAATTAAATTAATGCATTTTTAGTTTATCCTTATATGAGGTATGTAATTTAAATTCACGATTTGTTATTGTTTTTTTGCCACGTGAAAGTTTGAGCATTGAGGCGACCCAACGAAACGACGGTGCGCTTTTGTTTACATTTTACGTGTCACTCTGAGCTCGGTCAAGCGAATCGGTGACCAGACTTTTCCCCTCTCCCCCTCCCACCCACCCCTCCCCCCTAGGGTTATGAAGCAAACTTGTGTTAAGACAGATTCAGTCTGTAAATGTTTGAAAATAATCAATACTGTTAGTTATGTCTCATATATAAGGGATTTATAGTCAAAAACTTTGTTTTTACGGGTTTGTTTTATTAAATCCCTTATATTAACTTCGCGGCCGTCTCTCTCTCTCTCTCTGTCTTGGGCTAGGCGGGCGGGCGGGCGGAAAAACAGAAGTCAAAAATGACCCACTTCCCATGATCCGATCGAACTGAAATTTGGCACACGGACCCGTCTGACCTAACAATGCATCGTATCAAAATTTCAGATCGATCGAAATACACACTAGCATTGAACACCCAACACAAGAAAAAAAGATAAACCCAAAACACAACAAAACAAAACAAAAAAAAAAACAAATAAAAACTGACAAAAAAAAAAAAAAAACAAAAAAACAAAAACCACGCCCACACAACAACCAGCCCCCCCCCCCCCGCCAACCCCACCCCCCCCTCACCCACCCCCACCCCACGCCCCCTCCCCCCCCACCCCACCCCCCCCCCACCCCCCTCCACCTCCCCCCCCCCACCCCTACCCCCAACCCCCCACTCCCCCCCTCCCCCCCCCCACCACCACCCCCCACCCCCCCCACCACCCACCCCCCCCCCTCCCCCCCCACCCCACCCCCCCACCCCCCCCCCCCACGCCCCACCCCCCTCCCACCCCTCCCTCCCCCACCCGCCCCACCACCCCCCCCCCCCCACGCACCCCTCCCCCCCCCACCCCCCACACCACCTCCCCCCCTCCCCCCACCACACCCCCCCCCCCCCCCCCCTACCCCCCTCCACCCCCCCACCCCACCCCACCCCCACCCCCACCCCCACACCCCCACACCACCTCCCCCCCCCCCCCCCCCCCCCTCCCCCCCACCCTCAAAACACCCCCACACACACCCACCACATATAAACCCCCACCCACCATAACAAACACTCCCTTGTGTGTCACAATACCCCCCAACTCCCTCCAATTACCAAAACCCACCCCACACCCCCCATCCCTCAAGGGGGGTGGTGTTGGGGGGGGTGGGGGGGTGTGGGGGGGGGGGGGGGGGTGGCAACCACCACACCCGTACACACCCATAGGGGGGGGGGGGGGGTGGGGGAACCCCCCCCCACAACCACCACCTCATCACCAACCACACCCATCAACATCAATCTACGCCGAAACACTGTATATACTAGTTAAATACTGGGGGAAAATTAAAAATTTTTATATAAATAGTGGTGGGATATGGGGGTTGGTTATGATATAATAAAATAAAATTAATTAGGTAATTATTATTTAATATTATAAATAAAATAATAATAAATACTAATAAATATATAATAAATAAATTAATATAAATAAAATAAAAATTATCAATAAATAAAAATATAAAA